>CAUDLX010000183.1:0-158150 GCA_958450335.1 Hibiscus tridactylites
TCTAAATGGACCTTTCAATGGACCCGTTAGAATTTTAACTGAGTAAAAAGTATAGAAATTGAGGTTTTGCAATATAATTGTGTTTGAAAAAGCTAGTAATCTATTACAAAACTCCTAAATTTGATTAAAACTTTTTTTGCAGTCCTTCATGTAGAGGTTTCAGACGAGCGGGTCGAAATGGGCCTTTCAATGGACCCGTTGAAATTTTAACTGAGTAAAAAGTACAGAAATTGAGCTTTTGCAATATAATTGTGTTGAAAAGCTCCTAATCAATTATTTGAACTCCTAAAATTTGATTAAAACACTTTTTTGCGGTGCTTTTTGTAGAGGTTTCGGACGAGCAGGTCTAAATGGGCCTTTCAATGGACACGTTGGAATTTTAACTGAGTAAAAAGTATAGAAATTGAGGTTTTGCAATATAATTGTGTTGAAAAGCACCTAATCAGTTATTTGAACTCCTAATATTTGAATAAAACATTTTTGCGGTCCTTTTTGTAAGGATTTCAGATGAGCAAGTCTAAATGGGCCTTCCAATGGGCCCGTTTGAAATTTTAATTGAGTAAAAAGTATAAAATTGAGGTTTTGCAAGATAATTGTGTTGAAAAGCTCCTAATCAATTACATAAATTCATAAATTTAATTAAAACGTTTTTTGTAGTCCTATTTGTAGAGGTTTCGAACGAGCGGGTCGAAATGGGCCTTTCAATGGACCCGTTGGAATTTTAACTGAGTAAAAAGTACAGAAATTGAGCTTTTGCAATATAATTGTGTTGAAAAGCTCCTAATCAATATTTGAACTCCTAAAATTGATTAAAACTTCTTTTGCGGTCCTTTTTGAAGAGGTTTCGGACGAGCAGGTCTAAATGGGCCTTTCAATGGACCCGTTGGAATTTTAAATGAGTAAAAAGTATAGAAATTGAGGTTTTGCAATATAATTGAGTTGAAAAGCTTTTAATCAGTTATTTTAATTCCTAATATTTGAATAAAACATTTTTGCGGTCCTTTTTGTAGAGATTTCAGATGAGCAAGTCTAAACAGCCTTCCAATGGGCCCGTTGGAATTTTAACTGAAGAAAAAGTATAAAATTGAGGGTTTTTCAATATAATTGTGTTGAAAAGTTCCTAATCAATTATTTGAACTCCTAAAATTTGATTAAAACTATTTTGCGGTCCTTTTTGTCGAAGTTTCGGACGAGCAGGTCTAAATGGGCCTTTCAATGGACCCGTTGGAAATTTAACCGAGTAAAAGTACAGAAAGTGAGGTTTTTGCAATATAATTTTGTTGAAAAGCTCCTAATCAATTACATGAACTCCTAAATTTTGATTAAAACTTGATTTGCAGTCCTTAATGTAGAGGTTTCGGACGAGCGGGTCTAAATGGGCCTTTCAATGGACCCGTTTGAATTTTAATCGAGTAAAAAGTATAAAATTGAGGTTTTTTCAATATAAATTGTGTTGAAAAGTTCGTAATCAATTATTTGAACTCCTAAAATTTGATTAAAACTATTTGCGTTCCTTTTTGTCGAGGTTTCGGACGAGCAGGTCTAAATGGGCCTTTCAATGGACCCGTTAGAATTTTAACTGAGTAAAAAGTATAGAAATTGAGGTTTTGCAATATAATTGTGTTGAAAACCTCCTAATCAATTATTTTAACTCCTAAAATTTGATTAAGACTTGTTTTGCGGTCCTTTTTGTAGAGGTTTCGGACGAGCTGGTCTTATGGACCTTTCAATGGACCCGTTGGAATTTTAACTGAGTAAAATGTACAGAAATTGAGGTTTTGCAATATAATTGTGTTGAAAAGCTCCTAATCAATTATTTGAACTCCTAAAATTTGATTAAAACTATTTTGCGTTCCTTTTTGTAGAGGTTTCAGACGAGAAGTTCTAAATGGGCCTTTCAATGGGCCCGTTGGAATTTTAACTGAGTAAAAGTATAGAAATTGAGGTTTTGCAAAATAATTGTGTTGAAAAGCTCCTAATCTATTATTTAATCTCCTAAAATTTGATTAAAACTTGTTTTGCGGTCCTTAATGTAGAGGTTTCGGACGAGCAGGTCTAAATGGGCCTTTCAATGGGCCCGTTTGAATTTTAACTGAGTAAATTGTATAGAAATTGAGGTTTTGCAATATAATTGTGTTGAAAACTTCCTAATCAGTTATTTGAACTCCTAAAATTTGATTAAAAGTATTTTGCGGTCCTTTTTGTCGAGGTTTCAGACGATAAGTTCTAAATAGGCCTTTCAATACGCCCGTTGGAATTTTAACTGATTAAAAAGTATAAAATTGAGGTTTTGCATTATAATTGTGTTGAAAGGATCCTAATCAATTACATAAACTCCTAAAATTTGATTAAACTTGTTTTGCGGTCCTTTTTGTAGAGGTTTCGGACGAGCTGGTCTAAATGAGCCTTTCAATGGACCCGTGGAATTTTAACTGAGTAAAAGTATAGAAATTGAGGTTTTGCAATATAATTATGTTGAAAAGCTTTTAATCAGTTATTTGAACTCCTAATATTTGAATAAAACATTTTTGCAGTCCTTTTTGTAGAGATTTCAGATGAGCAAGTCTAAATGGGCCTTCAATGGGCCCGTTGAAATTTTAACTGAGTAAAAAGTATAAAATTGAGGTTTTGCAATATAATTGTGTTGAAAAGCTCCTAATCAATTACATAAACTCATAAATTTGATTAAAACTTTTTTTGCAGTCCTATTGTAGAGGTTTCGGACAGAGCGGGTCAAAATGGGCCTTTCAATGGACCCGTTGAAATTTTAACTGAGTAAAAAGTACAGAAATTGAGGTTTTGCAATATTATTGGTATGAAAAGCTCCTAATCAATTATTCGAACTCCTAAAATTTGATTAAAACTTGTTTTGCGGTCCTTTTTGTAGAGGTTTCGGACGAGCTGGTCTAAATGGGCCTTTCAATGGACCCATTGGAATTTTAACTGAGTAAAAAAGTATAGAAATTGAGGTTTTGCAATATAATTGTTATGAAAAGCTCCTAATCAATTACTTGATCTCCTAAACTTTGATTAAAACTTGTTTTGCGGTCCTTTTTGTAGAGGTTTCGGACGAGCAGGTCTAAATGGGCCTTTCAATGGGCCCGTTTGAATTTTAACTGATTAAATTGTATAGAAATTGAGGTTTTGCAATATAATTGCGTTGAAAACTTCCTAATCAGTTATTTGAACTCCTAAAATTTGATTAAAAGTATTTTGCGGTCCTTTTTGTCGAGGTTTCAGACGATAAGTTCTAAATGGGCCTTTCAATGCGCCCGTTGGAATTTTAACTGATTAAAAAGTATAAAATTGAGGTTTTGCAATATAATTGTGTTGAAAGGCTCCTAATCAATTACATAAACTCCTGAAATTTGATTAAAACTTGTTTTGCGGTCCTTTTTGTAGAGGTTTCGGACGAGCGGGTAAAAATGGGCCTTTCAATGGGCCCGTTTGAATTTTAACTGAGTAAATTGTATAGAAATTGAGGTTTTGCAATATAATTGCGTTGAAAACTTCCTAATCAGTTATTTGAACTCCTAAAATTTGATTAAAAGTATTTTGCGGTCCTTTTTGTCGAGGTTTCAGACGATAAGTTCTAAATGGGCCTTTCAATGCGCCCGTTGGAATTTTAACTGATTAAAAGTATAAAATTGAGGTTTTGCAATATAATTGTGTTGAAAAGCTCCTAATCAGTTATTTGAACTCCTAATATTTGAATAAAACATTTTTGCGGTCCTTTTTGTAGAGGTTTCGGACGAGCAGGTCTAAATGGGCCTTTCAATGGGCCCGTTGGAATTTTAACTGATTAAAAAGTATAAAATTGAGGTTTTTCAATATAATTGTGTTGAAAAGTTCCTAATCAATTATTTGAACTCCTAAAATTTGATTAAAACTATTTTGCATTCCTTTTTGTCGAGGTTTCGGACGAGCAGGTCTAAATGGGCCTTTCAATGGACCCGTTAGAATTTTAATTGAGTAAAAAGTATAGAAATTGAGGTTTTGCAAAATAATTGTGTTGAAAAGCTCCTAATCTATTACATAAACTCCTAAAATTTGATGAAAACGTTTTTTGCAGTCCTTAATGTAGAGGATTCGGACGAGCGGGTCGAAATGGGCCTTTCAATGGTCCCGTTGGAATTTTAATTGAGTAAAAAGTATAGAAATTGAGGTTTTGCAATATAATTGTGTTGAAAACCTCCTAATCAATTATTTGAACTCCTAAAATTTGATTAAAACTTGTTTTGCGGTACTTTTTGTAGAGGTTTCGGACGAGCTGGTCTTAATGGACCTTTCAATGGACCAGTTGGAATTTTAACTGAGTAAAATGTACAGAAATTGAGGTTTTGCAATATAATTGTGTTGAAAATCTCCTAATCAATTATTGTAACTCCTAATATTTGAATAAAAGTATTTTGCGGTCCTTTTTGTAGAGGTTTCAGACGAGAAGTTCTAAATGGGCCTTTCAATGGGCCCGTTAGAATTTTAACTGAGTAAAAAGTTAAAAATTGAGGTTTTGCAATATAATTGTGTTGAAAAGCTCCTAATCAATTACATAAACTCATAACATTTGATTAAAACTTTTTTTGCAGTCCTATTTGTAGAGGTTTCGGACGAGCGGGTCGAAATGGGCCTTTCAATCGACCCGTTGAAATTTTAACTGAGTAAAAAGTACAGAAATTGAGCTTTTGCAATATAATTGTGTTGAAAAGCTCCTAATCAATTACATAAACTCCTAAAATTTGATTAAACTTGTTTTGCAATCCTTTTGTAGAGGTTTCGGACGAGCGGGTCGAAATAGGCCTTTCAATGGACCCGCTGGAATTTTAACTGAGTAAAAAGTACATAAATTGAGGTTTTGCAATATAATTGTGTTGAAAAGCTCCTAATCATTTATTTGAACTCCTAATATTTGAATAAAACATTTTTGCGGTCCTTTTTGTAGAGGTTTCAGATGAGCAGGTCTAAATGGGCCTTTCAATGGGCCCGTTGGAATTTAAACTGAGTAAAAAGTATAAAATTGAGGTTTTTCAATATAATTGTGTTTAAAAGCTCCTAATCAATTACATAAACTACTAAAGTTTGATTAAAACTTTTTTTGCACTCCTTAATGTAGAGGTTTCGGACGAGCGGGTCGAAATGGGCCTTTCAATGGACTCGTTGAAATTTTAACTGAGTAAAAAGTACAGAAATTGAGGTTTTGCAATATAATTGTGTTTAAAAGCTCCTAATAAAGTATTTGAACTCCTAAAATTTGATTAAAAGTTGTTTTGCGGTCCTTTTTGTAGAGGTTTAGGACGAGCTAGTTTAAATGGGCCTTTCAATGGACCCGTTGGAATTTTAACTGAATAAAAAGTACAGAAATTGAGCTTTTGCAATATAATTGTGTTGAAAAGCTCGTAATCAATTATTTGAACTCCTAAAATTTGATTATAACTATTTTGCGTTCCTTTTTGTCGAGGTTTCGAATGAGCAGGTCTAAATGGACTTTTCAATGGACCCGTTAGAATTTTAACTGAGTAAAAAGTATAGAAATTGAGGTTTTGCAATATAATTGTGTTGAAAAGCTAGTAATCTATTACATAAACTCCTAAAATTTGATTAAAACTTTTTTTGCAGTCCTTCATGTAGAGATTTCGGACGAGCGGGTCGAAATGGGCCTTTCAATGGACCCGTTGAAATTTTAACTGAGTAAAAAGTACAGAAATTGAGCTTTTGCAATATAATTGTGTTGAAAAGCTCCTAATCAATTATTTGAACTCCTAAAATTTGATTAAAACTTGTTTTGCGGTCCTTTTTGAAGAGGTTTCGGACGAGCAGGTCTAAATGGGCCTTTCAATGGACCCGTTGGAAATTTAACCGAGTAAAAAGTACAGAAAGTGAGGTTTTGCAATATAATTGTGTTGAAAAGCTCCTAATCAATTACATGAACTCCTAAATTTTGATTAAAACTTGTTTTGCAGTCCTTAATGTAGAGGTTTCGGACGAGCGGGTCTAAATGGGTATTTCAATAGACCCGTTTGAATTTTAATTGAGTAAAAAGTATAAAATTGAGGTTTTTTAATATAATTGTGTTGAAAAGTTCGTAATCAATTATTTGAACTCCTAAAATTTGATTAAAACTATTTTGCGTTCCTTTTTGTCGAGGTTTCGGACGAGCAGGTCTAAATGGGCCTTTCAATGGACCCGTTAGAATTTTAACAGAGTAAAATGTACAGAAATTGAGGTTTTGCAATATAATTGTGTTGAAAAGCTCCTAATTAATTATTTGAACTCCTAATATTTGAATAAAAGTATTTTGCGGTCCTTTTTGTAGAGGTTTCAGACGAGAAGTTCTAAATGGGCCTTTCAATGGGCCCGTTGGAATTTTAACTGAGTAAAAAGTATAAAATTGAGGTTTAGCAATATAATTGTGTTGAAAAGCTCCTAATCAATTACATAAACTCCTAAGATTTGATTACAACTTTTTTGTAGTCCTTTTTGTAGAGGTTTCGGACGAGCGGGTCGAAATGGGCCTTTCAATGGACCCGTTGAAATATTAACTGAGTAAAAAGTACTGAAATTGAGCTTTTGTAATATAATTGTTTTGAAAAGTTCCTAATCAATTACATGAACTCCTAAAATTTGATTAAAACTTGTTTTGCGGTCCTTTTTGTAGAGGTTTCGGACGAGCGGGTCGAAATGGGCCTTTCAATGGTCCCGTTGGAATTTTAACTGAGTAAAAAGTATAGAAATTGAGGTTTTGCAATATAATTGTGTTGAAAACCTCCTAATCAATTATTTGAACTCCTAAAATTTGATTAAAACTTGTTTTGCGGTCCTTTTTGTAGAGGTTTCAGACGAGAAGTTCTAAATGGGCCTTTCAATGGGCCCGTTGGAATTTTTACTAAGTAAAAAGTATAGAAATTGAGGTTTTGCAATGTAATTGTGTTGGAAAGCTTTTAATCAGTTATTTGAATTCCTAATATTTTAATAAAACATTTTTGCGGTCCTTTTTGTAGAGATTTCAGATGAGCAAGTCTAAATGGGCCTTCCAATGGGCCCGTTGGAATGTTAACTGAGTAAAAAGTATAAAATTGAGGTTTTTCATTGTAATTGTGTTGAAAAGTTCCTAATCAATTATTTGAACTCCTAAAATTTGATTAAAACTATTTTGCGGTCCTTTTTGTCGAAGTTTCGGACGAGCAGGTCTAAATGGGCCTTTCAATGGACCCGTTGGAAATTTAACCGAGTAAAAAGTACAGAAAGTGAGGTTTTGCAATATAATTGTGTTGAAAAGCTCCTAATAAATTACATGAACTCCTAAATTTTGATTAAAACTTGTTTTGCAGTCCTTAATGTAGAGGTTTCGGACAAGCGGGTCTAAATGGGCCTTTCAATGGACCCGTTTGAATTTTAATTGAGTAAAAAGTATAAAATTGAGGTTTTTCAATATAATTGTGTTGAAAAGTTCCTAATCAGTTATTTGAACTCCTAAAATTTGATTAAGACTTGTTTTGCGATCCTTTTTGTAGAGGTTTCGGACGAGCTGGTCTTAATGGACCTTTCAATGGACCCGTTGGAATTTTAACTGAGTAAAATGTACAGAAATTGAGGTTTTCCAATATAATTGTGTTGAAAAGCTCCTAATTAATTATTTGAATTCCTAATATTTGAATAAAACATTTTTGCGGTCCTTTTTGTAGAGATTTCAGATGAGCAAGTCTAAATGGGCCTTCCAATGGGCCCGTTGGAATTTTAACTGAGTAAAAAGTATAGAAATTGAGGTTTTGCAATATAATTGTGTTGAAAACCTCCTAATCAATTATTTGAACTCCTAAAATTTGATTAAAACTTGTTTTGCGGTCCTTTTTGTAGAGGTTTCGGACGAGCTGGTCTTAATGGACCTTTCAATGGACCCGTTGGAATTTTAACTGAGTAAAATGTACAGAAATTGAGGTTTTGCAATATAATTGTGTTGAAAAGCTCCTAATCAATTATTTGAACTCCTAATATTTGAATAAAAGTATTTTGCGGTCCTTTTTGTAGAGGTTCAAGACGAGAAGTTCTAAATGGGCCTTTCAATGGGCCCGTTGGAATTTTAACTGAGTAAAAAGTATAGAAATTGAGGTTTTGCAATATAATTGTGTTGAAAAGCTTTTAATCAGTTATTTGAATTCCTAATATTTGAATAAAACATTTTTGCGGTCCTTTTTGTAGAGATTTCAGATGAGCAAGTCTAAATGGGCCTTCCAATGGGCCCGTTGGAATTTTAACTGAGTAAAAAGTATAAAATTGAGGTTTTTCATTATAATTGTGTTGAAAAGTTCCTAATCAATTATTTGAACTCCTAAAATTTGATTAAAACTATTTTGCGGTCCTTTTTGTCGAAGTTTCGGACGAGCAGGTCTAAATGGGCCTTTCAATGGACCCGTTGGAAATTTAACCGAGTAAAAAGTACAGAAAGTGAGGTTTTGCAATATAATTGTGTTGAAAAGCTCCTAATCAATTACATGAACTCCTAAATTTTGATTAAAACTTGTTTTGCAGTCTTTAATGTAGAGGTTTCGGACGAGCGGGTCTGAATGGGCCTTTCAATGGACCCGTTTGAATTTTAATTGAGTAAAAAGTATAAAATTGAGGTTTTTCAATATAATTGTGTTGAAAAGTTCCTAATCAATTATTTGAACTCCTAAAATTTGATTAAAACTATTTTGCGTTCCTTTTTGTCGAGGTTTCGGACGAGCAGGTCTAAATGGGCCTTTCAATGGACCCGTTAGAATTTTAACTAAGTAAAAAGTATAGAAATTGAGGTTTTGCAATATAATTGTGTTGAAAACCTCCTAATCAATTATTTGAACTCCTAATATTTGAATAAAACATTTTTGCGGTCCTTTTTGTAGAGGTTTCGGACGAGCGAGTCTAAATGGGCCTTTCAATGGACCCGTTGAAATTTTAACTGAGTAAAAAGTATAAAATTGAGGTTTTGCAATATAATTGTGTTGAAAAGCTCCTAATCAATTACATAAATTCATAAAATTTGATTAAAACTTTTTTTGCAGTCCTATTTGTAGAGGTTTCGGACGAGCGGGTCGAAATGGGCCTTTCAATAGACCCGTTGGAATTTTAACTGAGTAAAAAGTACAAAAATTGAGCTTTTTCAATATAATTTTGTTGAAAAGCTCCTAATCAATTATTTGAACTCCTAAAATTTGATTAAAACTTGTTTTGCGGTCCTTTTTGAAGAGGTTTCGGACGAGCAGGTCTAAATGGGCCTTTCAATGGACCCGTTGGAATTTTAACTGAGTAAAAAGTATAGAAATTGAGGTTTTGCAATATAATTGTGTTGAAAAGCTTTTAATCAGTTATTTGAATTCCTAATATTTGAATAAAACATTTTTGCGGTCCTTTTTGTAGAGATTTCAGATGAGCAAGTCTAAATGAGCCTTCCAATGGGCCCGTTGGAATTTTAACTGAGTAAAAAGTATAAAATTGAGGTTTTTCAATATAATTGTGTTGAAAAGTTCCTAATCAATTATTTGAACTCCTAAAATTTCATTAAAACTATTTTGCGGTCCTTTTTGTCGAAGTTTCGGACGAGCAGATCTAAATGGGCCTTTCAATGGACCCGTTGGAAATTTAACCGAGTAAAAAGTACAGAAAGTGAGGTTTTGCAATATAATTGTGTTGAAAAGCTCCTAATCAATAACATGAACTCCTAAATTTTGATTAAAACTTGTTTTGCAGTCCTTAATGTAGAGGTTTCGGACGAACGGGTCTAAATGGGCCTTTCAATGGACCCGTTTGAATTTTAATTGAGTAAAAAGTATAAAATTGAGGTTTTTCAATATAATTGTGTTGAAAAGTTCGTAATCAATTATTTGAACTCCTAAAATTTGATTAAAACTATTTTGCGTTCCTTTTTGTCGAGGTTTCGGACGAGCAGGTCTAAATTGGCCTTTCAATGGACCCGTTAGAATTTTAACTGAGTAAAAAGTATAGAAATTGAGGTTTTGCAATATAATTGTGTTGAAAAGCTCCTAATCTATTACATAAACTCCTAAAATATGATTAAAACGTTTTTTGCAGTCCTTAATGTAGAGGTTTCGGACGAGCGGGTCGAAATGGGCCTTTCAATGGTCCCGTTGAAATTTTAACTGAGTAAAAAGTACAGAAATTGAGCTTTTGCAATATAATTGTGTTGAAAAGCTCCTAATAAATTATTTGAACTCCTAAAATTTGATTAAAACTTGTTTTGCGGTCCTTTTTGTAGAGGTTTCGGACGAGCAGGTCTAAATGGGCCTTTCAATGGACCCGTTGGAATTTTAATTGAGTAAAAAGTACAAAAATTGAGGTTTTGCAATATAATTGTGTTGAAAAGCTCCTAATCAGTTATTTGAACTCCTAATATTTGAATAAAACATTTTTGCAATACTTTTTGTAGAGATTTCAGATGAGCAAGTCTAAATGGGCCTTCCAATGGGCCCGTTGGAATTTTAACTGAGTAAAAAGTATAAAATTGAGGTTTTGCAATATAATTGTGTTGAAAAGCTCCTAATCAATTACATAAACTCATAAAATTTGATTAAAACTTTTTTTTGCAGTCCTATTTGTAGAGGTTTCGGACGAGCGGGTCAAAATGGGCCTTTCAATGGACCCGTTGAAATTTTAACTGAGTAAAAAGTACAGAAATTGAGGTTTTGCAATATAATTGGTATGAAAAGCTCCTAATCAATTATTCGAACTCCTAAAATTTGATTAAAACTTGTTTTGCGGTCCTTTTTGTAGAGGTTTCGGACGAGCTGGTCTAAATGGGCATTTCAATGGACCCGTTGGAATTTTAACTGAGTAAAAAGTATAGAAATTGAGGTTTTGCAATATAATTGTGTTGAAAAGCTTTTAATCAGTTATTTGAACTCCTAATATTTGAATAAAACATTTTTGCGGTCCTTTTTGTTGAGATTTCTGATGAGCAAGTCTAAATGGGCCTTCCAATGGGCCCGTTGGAATTTTAAGTGAGTAAAAAGTATAAAATTGAGGTTTTTCAATATAATTGTGTTGAAAAGTTTCTAATCAATTATTTGAACTACTAAAATTTGATTAAAACTTTTTTTTGCAGTCCTTAATGTAGAGGTTTCGGACGAGCGGGTCGAAATGGGCCTTTCAATGGACCCGTTGAAATTTTAACTGAGTAAAAAGTACCGAAATTGAGCTTTTGTAATATAATTGTGTTAAAAAGTTCCTAATCAATTACATGAACTCCTAAAATTTGATTAAAACTTGTTTTGCGGTCCTTTTTGTAGAGGTTTCGGACGAGCGGGTCGAAATGGGCCTTTCAATGGTCCCGTTGGAATTTTAACTGAGTAAAAAGTATAGAAATTGAGGTTTTGCAATATAATTTTATTGATAACCTCCTAATCAATTATTTGAACTCCTAAAATTTGATTAAAACTTGTTTTGCGGTCCTTTTTGTAGAGGTTTCGGACGAGCTGGTCTTAATGGACCCGTTGGAATTTTAACTGAGTAAAATGTACAGAAATTGAGGTTTTGCAATATAATTGTGTTGAAAAGCTCCTAAGCAATTATTTGAACTCCTAATATTTGAATAAAAGTATTTTGCAGTCCTTTTTGTAGAGGTTTCAGACGAGAAGTTCTAAATGGGCCTTTCAATGGGCCCGTTGGAATTTTAACTGAGTAAAAAGTATAAAATTGAGGTTTAGGATTATAATTGTGTTGAAAAGCTCCTAATCAATTACATAAACTCCTAAAATTTGATTAAAACTTTTTTTGCAGTCCTTTTTGTAGAGGTTTCGGACGAGCGGGTCGAAATGGGCCTTTCAATGGACCCGTTGGAATTTTAATTGAGTAAAAAGTACAAAAATTGAGGATTTGCAATATAATTGTGTTGAAAAGCTCCTAGTAAGTTATTTGAACTCCTAATACTTGAATAAAACATTTTTGCGGTCCTTTTTGTAGAGGTTTCGGACGAGCAGGTCTAAATGGGCATTTCAATGAGCCCGTTGGAATTTTAACGGAGTCAAAAGTATAAAATTGAGGTTTTTCAATATAATTGTGTTGAAAAGTTCCTAATCAATTATTTGAACTCCTAAAATTTGATTAAAACTATTTTGCGGTCCTTTTTGTCGAGGTTTCGAACGAGCAGGTCTAAATGGGTCTTTCAATGGACCCGTTAGAATTTTAACTGAGTAAAAAGTATAGAAATTGAGGTTTTGTAACGCCCCGGTTTTGGGCTTAGAAGTTTTGGGCGTTGACCGGTTCGGTCAAAGTGTTGTTCGAATCTAAAAAGGTGAAATTAGGAAAGCCTAGTTCGGGTTGCATTAAAAATATGGGAAAATGTTCTAAAATCATCTTTTAATATATGTAAGTGAACTGTGAAATCAATTTTACAAAATGAGGTTTGGAAGGGTGACATTTTGGCTAGTGACCAAAATGTTATTTTTGAAAGTTGCGTGACTGTTTTAGAAAGGATTGAAACTTTGAATCTTTAAGGAGCTATTTACCCAAAGGGAGTTTCTCCAGATTTTTCTAAGATATTAAATGAATTATTTCTGATTTTTAAACTAATGAAAGTGGAGGGAAGATATTTTCCTAATTCTAACTAACTTTTCTCTCAAATCTTCTATTTTCTTTTCTCTCATTTTCTCTCAACCCAAACACTTTCTCTCTAGAGATTTTCTTCTGATTTTGTCACTCAAATCTCTCTTTTCAATTCTCTTTTGATTCCTAATCATCACATCAACAAAACCTCACCATTTGCTACTTGATTCTTCAAGCTTTTTGGTTCTAAAAGAGGAGAAACTCAAGTTTGGAGGTAAGAACGTCCTTCTCCTCTAAACTCTCAGTTCTTTACTGAAATTCCTAAGTTCTCAATCCTTAATTGATGTTTTATAAATGGCTTTTAAACTTGTGAAATGGATCTTGGCTTAAAATGCATGATTTGGTGATTTTTGGTGGATTTTCGTTTGATCTGTTAAAGCAGTGATTTGAGGTGTGTTTTTGATGATAAATGAATGTTAATTTGATAAGGAATTGAGTTTTGATTAATGCAATCCCGGATAGGTTGAATTTCCTAAGTTTAGCTTGTGATTCTTGGTTGTTTTTGAGGTGATCTTGTGGATCTGATGTTGCTGGAGGTATAAGGATGTTATTAGGTTCTTTTTAGATGTTAAATGATGCTAAAGGATGTTTAGTTTTGATGGTTTGTGGCTGGGCTTTGTTGAGGAGTTGTTTGGATGCATTTTCGGTTGTGTTTGGTGGCCGAAAATGGAGTGTGGATGGGAGCAGCGAGTTTAGGTGCTTTCATTGAAGCTATTAATGCATGATGATGCATTAATCCTCTGCTTTGATGTGTTTAAAACAGGGGAGTCATCTTTGGATCCAAGTGGTGGTGATCCGGAAGCTTGATTTGTGCTTCGGCAAGAGGCGAAGTGGAATCGGTGAGTGAAATTGGGTTTTCAGCTTTGAAACCAATGTCTTGGGAGCTTAGTTTAAGTCTAAACAACTTTACTAAGCTCAAGTGTAAGTTTTCGGAAAAACTCTCTAGTGGTGGTGGCCATGGTTTGGTTGTTATGCAATGTGGTTTATTGCATGTTTTAAATTCTGTTTTGAAAGCATGATTTAGCATGGTTATTGCTGATTTTGTAAGCCATTTGTTGAAGGAAGCTCAAGGTAAGAGTTCCTTGTTTTTGAACATTGATTAAATGTGGTTTGATGCTTTAAAATGCATGATGAATATGGCTTGGTTTAATGCTTTAAAACAATGGGTTATTTGATGAAATGATGTATATTGGCAAGTGATATTTTGAAAAAGGTTAAGGTCACTAAGGTGGTTAAAAGTCCTTGAGTGAGCCTTGTGGATTCTAAGAACTTCATGGTAGTTAAAAGTCCATGAGTGATTCTTGTTAAGGTCACTAAGGTGGTTAAAAGTCCTTGAGTGAGCCTTGTTACTAAAGAACATCAAGGTGGTTAAAAGTCCTTGGATGGTTCTTGTTAAGGACACAAAGGTGGTTAAAAGTCCTTGTGTGGTCCTTGCCATGGTGTTTAAAAGTCCATGGGCCAAGGTGTTTAAAAGTCCTTGGGGCCAAGGTGTTTAAAAGTCCTTGGGGTGAAACTTGTAAAGAACACAAAGGTGGTTAAAAGTCCTTGTGTGGTTCTTGTGAATTATAAGATCACAATGGTGTTTAAAAGTCCATGTGTGAGTCTTATGTTGATCATGTTTTAAAAAGATGGAATCTATCACTTGTGGCCAATATGACATGTGTTGATATGGAAGCATGTAATGCTTGTTTAAATTGCTTTGAGCATGAGTAAATGATGATTTGAAGTATGTTTTATAAAGTGATTTATAAATGCATTATTGAATGGTTTTAAAGAGCTTCCCTCACTAAGCTTTTGCTTACGCTCTCTTCCGTTTTCCTAAACCAATAATGCAGATCATTAAGGTACTTAAGGGCAGCAAGGAAGGCAAGCAAACAAGTGGGATTTAAGCTCAAGTATGGAAAGGTTTTCTTGTACTCCTTTAGCTTTTGGCATTTGGCAATGGGGGACCTATGTGTATGTTTTGGGAGATGTTTTGAACTTCCTAAGTATGCTTAGTGTTATTGGAAATGCTTGTTTTTGTAATTGGCCATTATATGTTGAATTGGAGGTTTTATGCTTGAATGGTTTGCTTGTGTAGGAAGCATGCCATTAGAATTGGGGCTTTTCATATATGATGTTATTATGTTAATTGGTTGATGCAAATATGTGTCTTATATGTTGTATGAGTTGTTGGTAAAGTTTGGTAGCTTTTGGAGCATGACTGGTTGATCAATTGTATGTTTAGGAATGCATTTTGCTGCATTCTGTGCAGGCTGTTTCGGAACAGTGGTTACCGTTTCGGAACGGGTGCCTTGAATCAGCCCAGGCGTCCGAAACGGTAGACACCGTTTCGAAACGGGAAGCCCTCTACCAGCCCTCATTTCGATACGTGTTGCGGAACGGCCCCGCGTTTCGAAACAGGTGCTCCCTGTTTCGGAACACGTGACCGTTGGGGGCTGACACTGGCAGTTAAATGTTTTGGAATGTTTGCATTTTGGTCCTATGTCTTGTTTGTGCAATTGTATGAGCTCGGGATGTCCGTTTGAGCTGAAATTTGGCAGAGAAGCATGAAACCTGATTAATTTCAAGATGGTAACTCTAATTTGGGTTAAGACCTTATAATTTACAGAATTTACAATTTGGTCCCTAAAGTTGTAAATTGTTCAATTGGGTCCCTGTTTGATCTCTGATGTTTGTGATCTTTGAGCATGTTGTCTGAGTGATCACAACTAGGGTTAATGTGCATCTAGACAAGTTTAAAAAGAAAAAAAAGGGTCGTTAATCAAGGTTGACTTTCAGGTTGACTTTGGTTTTCCCCGTTTGACTTTCTTAATTCGGGTCAACCGTCTAGGCCGGGTTAAGGGGGTTAGAGGTTTTGCAATATAATTGTGTTGAAAAGCCCCTAATCTATTACATAAACTCCTAAAATCTGATTAAAACTTTTTTTGCAGTCCTTAATGTAGAGGTTTCGGACGAGCGGGTCGAAATGAGCCTTTCAATGGACCCGTTGGAATTTTAACTGAGCAAAAAGTATAGAAATTGAGGTTTTGCAATATAATTGTGTTGAAAAGCTCCTAATCAGTTATTTGCACTCCTAATATTTGAATAAAACATTTTTGCGGTCCTTTTTGTAGAGATTTCAGATGAGCAAGTCTAAATGGGCCTTCCAATGGGCCTGTTGGAATTTTAACTGAGTAAAAAGTATAAAATTGAGGTTTTGCAATATAATTGTGTTGAAAAGCTCCTAATCAATTACATAAACTCATAAAATTTGATTAAAACTTTTTTTTGTAGTCCTATTTGTAGAGGTTTCGGACGAGCGGGTCGAAATGGGCCTTTCAATCGACCCGTTGAAATTTTAACTGAGTAAAAAGTACATAAATTGAGCTTTTGCAATATAATTGTGTTGAAAAGCTCCTAATCAATTACATAAACTCCTAAAATTTGATTAAACTTGTTTCGCAATCCTTTTTGTAAAGGTTTCAGACGAGCGGGTCGAAATAGGCCTTTCAATGGACCCGTTGGAATTTTAACTGAGTAAAAAGTACATAAATTGAGGTTTTGCAATATAATTGTGTTGAAAAGCTCCTAATCAGTTATTTGAACTCCTAATATTTGAATAAAACATTTTTGCGGTCCTTTTTGTAGAGGTTTCAGATGAGCAGGTCTAAATGGGCCTTTCAATGGGCCCGTTGGAATTTTAACTGAGTAAAAAGTATAAAATTGAGGTTTTGCAATATAATTGTGTTTAAAAGCTCCTAATCAATTACTTAAACTACTAAAATTTGATTAAAACTTTTTTTGCACTCCTTAATGTAGAGGTTTCGGACGAGCGGGTCGAAATGGGCCTTTCAATGGACTCGTTGAAATTTTAACTGAGTAAAAAGTACAGAAATTGAGGTTTTGAAATATAATTGTGTTTAAAAGCTCCTAATAAAATATTTGAACTCCTAAAATTTGATTAAAAGTTGTTTTGCGGTCCTTTTTGTAGAGGTTTAGGACGAGCTAGTCTAAATGGGCCTTTCAATGGACCCGTTGGAATTTTATATGAGTAAAAAGTACAGAATTTGAGCTTTTGCAATAAAATTGTGTTGAAAAGCTCCTAATCAACTATTTGAACTCCTAAAATTTGATTAAAACTATTTTGCGTTCCTTTTTGTCGAGGTTTCAGATGAGCAGGTCTAAATGGACCTTTCAATGGACCCGTTAGAATTTTAACTGAGTAAAAAGTATAGAAATTGAGGTTTTGCAATATAATTGTGTTGAAAAGCTAGTAATCTATTACATAAACTCCTAAAATTTGATTAAAACTTTTTTTGCAGTCCTTCATGTAGATGTTTCGGACGAGCGAGTCGAAATGGGCCTTTCAATGGACCCGTTGAAATTTTAACTGAGTAAAAAGTACATAAATTGAGCTTTTGCAATATAATTGTGTTGAAAAGCTCCTAATCAATTATTTGAACTCGTAAAATTTGATTAAAACACTTTTTTGCGGTGCTTTTTGTAGAGGTTTCGGACGAGCATGTCTAAATGGGCCTTTCAATGGACCCGTTGGAATTTTAACTGAGTAAAAAGTAGAGAAATTGAGGTTTTGCAATATAATTGTGTTGAAAAGCACCTAATCAGTTATTTGAACTCCTAATATTTGAATAAAACATTTTTGCGGTCCTTTTTGTAAGGATTTCAGATGAGCAAGTCTAAATGGGCCTTCCAATGGGACCGTTGGAATTTTAACTGAGTAAAAAGTATAAAATTGAGGTTTTGCAAAATAATTGTGTTAAAAAGCTCCTAATCAAATACATAAATTCATAAAATTTGATTAAAACTTTTTTTGTAGTCCTATTTGTAGAGGTTTCGGACGAGCGAGTCGAAATGGGGCTTTCAATGGACCCGTTGAAATTTTAACTGTGTAAAAAGTACATAAATTGAGGTTTTGCAATATAATTGTGTTGAAAAGCTCCTAATCCATTATTTGAACTCCTAAAATTTGATTAAAAGTTGTTTTGCGGTCCTTTTTGTAGAGGTTTCGGACGAGCTAGTCTAAATGGGCCTTTCAATGGACCCGTTGGAATTTTAACTAAGTAAAAAGTACAGAAATTGAGGTTTTGCAATATAATTGTGTTGAAAAGCTACTAATCAATTACATGAACTCCTAAAATTTGATTAAAACTTGTTTTGCAGTCCTTTTTGTAGAGGTTTCGAACGAGCGGGTCGAAATGGGCCATTCAATGGACCCGTTGGAATTTTAACTGAGTAAAAAGTACATAAATTGTGGTTTTGCAATATAATTATGTTGAAAATCTCCTAATCAATTATTTTAACTCCTAAAATTTAGTTAAAACTTGTTTCGCGGTCCTTTTTGTAGAGGTTTCGGACGAGCTGGTCTAAATGGGCCTTTCAATGGACCCGTTGGAATTTTAACTGAGTAAAAAGTACAGAAATTGAGCTTTTGCAATATAATTGTGTTGAAAAGCTTCTAATCAATTTTTGAACTTCTAAAATTTGATTAAAACTTGTTTTGTGGTCCTTTTTGAAGAGGTTTCGGACGAGCAGGTCTAAATGGGCCTTTCAATAGACACTTTGGAATTTTAATTGAGTAAAAAGTATAGAAATTGAGGTTTTGCAATATAATTGTGTTGAAAAGCTTTTAATCAGCTATTTGAATTCCTAATATTTGAATAAAACATTTTTGCGGTCCTTTTTGTAGAGATTTCAGATGAGCAAGTCTAAATGGGCCTTCCAATGGGCCCGTTGGAATTTTAACTGAGTAAAAAGTATAAAATTGAGGTTTTTCAATATAATTGTGTTGAAAAGTTCCTAATCAATTATTTGAACTCCTAAAATTTGATTAAAACTATTTTGCGGTCCTTTTTGTCGATGTTTCGGACGAGCAGGTCTAAATGGGCCTTTCAATGGACCCGTTGGAAATTTAACCGAGTAAAAAGTACAAAAAGCGAGGTTTTGCAATATAATTGTGTTGAAAAGCTCCTAATCAATTACATGAACTCCTAAATTTTGATTAAAACTTGTTTTGCAGTCCTTAATGTAGAGGTTTCGGACGAGCGGGTCTAAATGGGCCTTTCAATGGACCCGTTGGAAATTTAACCGAGTAAAAAGTACGGAAATTGAGGTTTTGCAATATAATTGTGTTGAAAAGCGCCTAATCAATTACATGAACTCCTAAAATTTGATTAAAACTTGTTTTGCAGTCCTTTTTTTAGAGGTTTCAGACGAGCGAGTCGAAATGGGCCTTTCAATGGACCCGTTAGAATTTTAACTGAGTAAAAAGTACAGAAATTGAGGTTTTGCAATATAATTGTGTTGAAAAGCTTCTAATCAATTATTTGAACTCCTAGAATTTGATTAAAACTTGTTTTACGGTCCTTTTTGTAGAGGTTTCGGACGAGCATGTCTAAATGCGCCTTTCAATGGGCCCGTTTGAATTTTAACTGAGTAAAATGCACAGAAATTGAGGTTTTGCAGTATAATTGTGTTGAAAAGTTCCTAATCAGTTATTTGAACTCCTAAAATTTGATTAAAAGTATTTTGCGGTCCTTTTTGTCGAGGTTTCAGACGAGAAGTTCTAAGTGGGCCTTTCAATGCGCCCGTTGGAATTTTAACTGAGTAAAAAGTATAAAATTATGGTTTTGCAATATAATTGTGTTGAAAAGCTCCTAATCAATTACATAAACTCCTAAAATTTGATTAAAACTTGTTTTGCAGTCCTTTTTGTAGAGGTTTCGGACGAGCGGGTCGAAATGGGCCTTTCAATGGACCCGTTGAAATTTTTTTTTGAAGAAAGGGCCTCATTAAAAACCCCACTAATCCTTACTGGGCTAGCCCAACAAGGCCCTAGGAGGGGAAAAGAGTGCCCAAAAAAATTATAAATCAAGGTGGTTGGTTAACAACCGGTACAAAAGTTCGTAAAGCATCGGGCAAGCCCGGCCCAAAATACATGGATGAATGAAAATGAAGAGCCCAGTTGGCTACAGAATGAGCTAAAATGTTAGCTCCACGCGGTACATAATGTAAGCTAAGACCTGATACAGTGTCAATGAAAGATCTAGTATCCTGCAACTGTCGCCGAAGAGTGGAGGCATCCTCTCCTGCTCTACACAGCCGATTGATCAGCAGGGCCGCATCCAATTCAAGAAGAAACCCTGTCCAACCCGCCTCCACACCTAGTTGGACACCATCCGATATCGCCTTTAGCTCCGCCAACGTAGAGTCTGCAATAGTGTCCAAGTAAACAGCTCGTCCAAGCAGGATAGCACCAGCAGCATCACGAGCCACGATGCCAATTCCAGCCGATCCTGTAGAGGGGTGAAAAGCACCATTAACATTGATTTTGATTGATCTAGCCGGCGGCGGCCTCCATATAGGTGGGGAAAGTGCTGTCGCCGTCTGTTGCCTCATCGTGGGAATGTCTGCATTGGCCGATAGGTAGTCGCGAAGTAGATCCTGTGAGTTCATCAAGGCGAGCCACGGGGGCTGCAAACGCTGAGAATGGACCCACTCATTCCTCATATTCCAAAGATTCCACAATGTAGTTAGGAGGAGATCAAATTGTGCGCAAGAGAGGAGCATAGCTCCTTGTTCCAGCCAAAGTGATATCGAGGTTGCGCTGCTATCACGAAGTGCGCTCGGGAAACCTGCAAGGCGGAGTGTCTCAGCAGCGCCTGGACAGTCCCTGAAAGCATGAAGTGCAGATTCGAGAATCGAGGGGCAGAACGGACACATGCCGGTGCCCAATCCAATAGTCGCAAGTCGGTCACCTGTGGGTAGTGCACCCCGTCCTACCCGCCATCCAAAGGTGCGGACCTTCGGGAGTGTGATGGATTTAGCAATAAGCTTCCATAGAGGGTTCGGACGCTCAAGAGGTCGCGGGGGCCTACGTAAGAATAGGTAACCGGAGCGTACTGAATATGTATTGGTATCATGAAAACCCCATAGCAAGGTATCGTGGTGGACATCAGATATTGATACGTGCAATATGTTAGTTGCGTCATCTTCGTCAAAATATTGACGTACTTTATGTTCATCCCATGCATTATGATGACGAATCATAAAATCGCCGCATCGCAAAGGTATTTCCTCATTATCTTGATAACTACCAAAGAAGGAGAGCCCATTGGACCCACCCCAATTATCACGATGGATGCGCAGACGACTATCAATTCTAGGTCTCCAGAAGAAACCCGGTTGTAACTGCTGCAAGGCCTGCCATATACCTCGCCAAGCATAGGAGGCTCGGTGGTCAACTTTTGCCTCCATAATGTTCCCGGAGGGATAATAGCGTGATTTGAGGACCCGAGAGAGTAAGGAGTCGGGCGAGTGAATTAGTCGCCATATTTGTTTCCCAAGGAGAGCAATATTAAAGTCCCGTAGATCGCGGAAACCCATGCCCCCTGCAGCTTTGGGGGTGCACATAGTATCCCAGGAGAGCATTGGCCATCCTTTTTTGTTACTTCTGCCCGTCCACCAGTAACGGCGGATTGATCGTGTCGCATCATCCACAATGTTCTGTGGGAGCAAATAACATGACATGACATATTGAGGCAAAGCTTGCGCCACTGATTTTATAAGAACTTCCCGTCCACTGTACGACAGCAAGTTAGTATCCCATTTAGTCATGCGAGAATTGACTTTGTCTCTAATGAAACCAAGACTGGCCGTTCGATTCCTCCCGATGAGAAGAGGGACTCCTAGATAGGTTCCAGGGTCATCAACCAAACGGATGCCAAGAGTATGTTGTAGCGCATGTGTGAAGTCCCTCGAACAGAAGGAGCTACAAAAGGCAGTCGACTTAGAAAAGTTGACTGACTGGCCTGAGGATGCCTCATACAGATGGAGAATCTCCTTCAACCGGTCTATTTCCCCTGGGCAGTTACGGACAAAGACAATACTATCATCCGCAAAGAGCAGATGATTAATTCTTGGGCCACGTCTATTGGCCTGTAACCCAATTAGACGTCCCGATTGCTGTTCAGCCTCAAGGGCCGCTGAAAGCCCTTGGGAGCATATTAAAAAGAGGAAGGGCGAGAGAGGATCCCCTTGCCGGATTCCCCTAGTCAGAAAGAACCCATTGGATAGAGCGCCATTAAGACGGACTGAAAAATACACAGTGGATACACATCAGAGTAGTAATTGTACCCAGTCAGATGCAAATCCCATACGTAACATCACGTCTTTAAGAAAAGACCATTCAACCTTATCAAATGCTTTTTCCATATCGAGCTTCAATGCAGCCCCCTGATATATTGAAGCGTTATTAGTATGGAGAGTATGCACAAGTTCATGCGCAATCAAGATATTGTCAGTAATGTTCCTGCCACTAACAAAAGCAGCTTGCGCATCACTGATACAATATGGTAATATAGGTTTAAGTCTATTCACAAGAACCTTGGCTATGGTCTTGTAAATAACAGTGCATAAGCTGATTGGCCTAAATTGACGCATGTTTGAAGCGTCAGGCACCTTTGGAATGAGGACAATGATAGCTTTGTTCATCGTTTCCATATCTTCTTCTCCTCGTAACAGGCGCAAACAAAGTCGTATAAACTCAGGCCCTATGACATCCCAGTATTGTCTATAGAAACTACTAGGGAAGCCGTCAAAACCTGGGGCTTTCCTAGGGCCTATATCCCTGAAAGCTGCGGTTACCTCTTCTTCAGTGAAGGGTCGTAGCAATGATGCATTCATTTCAGCGCTAACCACCGGGGTAATATGTTCCAAGAGCACCAGAGAGGAGCTCGGATTAGACGATGTGAACAAATCCTGGAAATACTCGGATGCACTCGGATTAGACGATGTGAACAAATCCTGGAAATACTCGGATGCAAAAAATACCCGTTGAAATTTTAGATGAGTAAAAAGTACAGAAAATGATGTTTTGCAATATAATTGTGTTGAAAAGCTCCTAATCAGTTATTTGAACTCCTAATATTTGAATAAAACATTTTTGCGGTCATTTTTGTAGAGGTTTCGGATGAGCAGGTCTAAATGGGCCTTTCAATTGGCCCGTTGGAATTTTAACTGAGTAAAAAGTATAAAATTGAGGGTTTTCAATATAATTGTGTTGAAAAGTTCCTAATCAATTATTTGAACTCCTAAAATTTGATTAAAACTATTTTGCGTTCCTTTTTGTCGAGGTTTCGGACGAGCAGGTCTAAATGGGCCTTTCAATGGACCCGTTAGAATTTTAACTGAGTAAAAAGTATAGAAATTGAGGTTTTGCAATATAATTGTGTTGAAAAGCTCCTAATCTATTACATAAACTCCTAAAATTTGATTAAAACTTTTTTTGCAGTCCTTAATGTAGAGGTTTCGGACGAGCGGGTCGAAATGGGCCTCTCAATGGACCCGTTGAAATTTTAACTGAGTAAAAAGTACAGAAATTGAGCTTTTGCAATATAATTGTGTTGAAAAGCTCCTAATCAATTACATGAACTCCTAAAATTTGATTAAAACTTGTTTTGTAGTCCTTTTTGTAGAGGTATCGGACGAGCGGGTCGAAATGGGCCTTTCAATGGTCCCGTTGAAATTTTAACTGAGTAAAAAGTACAGAAATTGAGGTTTTGCAATATAATTGTGTTGAAAAGCTCCTAATCAATTATTTGATCTCCTAAACTTTGATTAAAACTTGTTTTGCGGTCCTTTTTGTAGAGGTTTCGGACGAGCAGGTCTAAATGGGCCTTTCAATGGGCCTGTTTGAATTTTAACTGAGTAAATTGTATAGAAATTGAGGTTTTGCAATATAATAGTGTTGAAAACTTACTAATCAGTTATTTGAACTCCTAAAATTTGATTAAAAGTATTTTGCGGTCCTTTTTGTCGAGGTTTCAGACGATAAGTTCTAAATGGGCCTTTCAATGCGCCCGTTGGAATTTTAACTGAGTAAAAAGTATAGAAATTGAGGTTTTGCATTATAATTGTGTTGAAAAGCACCTAATCTATTACATAAACTCCTAAAATTTGATTAAAACTTTTTTTGCAATCCTTTTTGTAGAGGTTTCGGACGAGCGGGTCTAAATGGGCCTTTCAATGGACCCGTTGGAATTTTAACTGAGTAAAAAGTATAGAAATTGAGGTTTTGCAATATAATTGTGTTGAAAAGCTCCTAATCAATTACATGAACTCCTAAAATTTGATTAAAACTTGTTTTGTAGTCCTTTTAGTAGAGGTATCGGACGAGCGGGTCGAAATGGGCCTTTCAATGGACCCGTTGGAATTTTAACTGAGTAAAAAGTACATAAATTGAGGTTTTGCAATATAATTGTGTTGAAAAGCTCCTAATCAATTATTTTATCTCCTAAACTTTGATTAAAACTTGTTTTGCGGTCCTTTTGGTAGAGGTTTCGGACGAGCAGGTCTAAATGGGCCTTTTAATGGGCCCGTTTGAATTTTAACTGAGTAAATTGTATAGAAATTGAGGTTTTGCAATATAATTGAGTTGAAAACTTCCTAATTAGTTATTTGAACTCCTAAAATTTGATTAAAAGTATTTTGCGGTCCTTTTTGTCGAGGTTTCAGACAATAAGTTCTAAATGGGCCTTTCAATGCGCCCGTTGGAATTTTAACTGAGTAAAAAGTATAAAATTGAGGTTTTGCAATATAATTGTGTTGAAAGGCTCCTAATCAATTACATAAACTCCTAAAATTTGATTAAAACTTGTTTTGCAGTCCTTTTTGTAGAGGTTTCGGACGAGCGGGTCAAAATGGGCCTTTCAATGGACCCGTTGAAATTTTAACTGAGTAAAAAGTACAGAAATTGAGGTTTTGAAATATAATTGTGTTGAAAAGCTCCTAATCAGTTATTTGATCTCCTAATATTTGAATAAAACATATTTGCGGTCCTTTTTGTAGAGGTTTCGGACGAGCATGTCTAAATGGGCCTTTCAATGGACCCGTTAGAATTTTAACTGAGTAAAAAGTATCGAAATTGAGGTTTTGCAATATAATTGTGTTGAAAAGCTCCTAATCTATTACATAAACTCCTAAAATTTGATTAAAACGTTTTTTGCAGTCCTTAATGTTGAGGTTTCGGACGAGCGGGTCGTAATGGGCCTTTCAATGGTCCCGTTGAAATTTTAACTGAGTAAAAAGTACAGAAATTGAGGTTTTGCAATATAATTGTGTTGAAAAGCTCCGAATCAATTATTTGATCTCCTAAACTTTGATTAAAACTTGTTTTGCGGTCCTTTTTGTAGAGGTTTCGGACGAGCAGGTCTAAATGGGCCTTTCAATGGGCCCGTTTGAATTTTAACTGAGTAAATTGTATAGAAATTGAGGTTTTGCAATATAATTGTGTTGAAAACTTACTAATCAGTTATTTGAACTCCTAAAATTTGATTAAAAGTATTTTGCGGTCCTTTTTGTCGAGGTTTCAGACGATAAGTTCTAAATGGGCCTTTCAATGCGCCCGTTGGAATTTTAACTGAGTAAAAAGTATAGAAATTGAGGTTTTGCAATATAATTGTGTTGAAAAGCTCGTAATCTATTATATAAACTCCTAAAATTTGATTAAAACTTTTTTTGCAATCCTTTTTGTAGAGGTTTCGGACGAGCGGGTCTAAATGGGCCTTTCAATGGACCCGCTGTAATTTTAACTGAGTAAAAAGTATAGAAATTGAGGTTTTGCAATATAATTGTGTTGAAAAGCTCCTAATCAATTACATGAACTCCTAAAATTTGATTAAAACTTGTTTTGTAGTCCTTTTTGTAGAGGTATCGGACGAGCGGGTCGAAATGGGCCTTTCAATGGACCCGTTGGAATTTTAACTGAGTAAAAAGTACAGAAATTGAGGTTTTGCAATATAATTGTGTTGAAAAGCTCCTAATCAGTTATTTTATCTCCTAAACTTTGATTAAAACTTGTTTTGCGGTCCTTTTTGTAGAGGTTTCGGACGAGCAGGTCTAAATGGGCCTTTCAATGGGCCCGTTTGAATTTTAACTAAGTAAATTGTATAGAAATTGAGGTTTTGCAATATAATTGAGTTGAAAACTTCCTAATCAGTTATTTGAACTCCTAAAATTTGATTAAAAGTATTTTGCGGTCCTTTTTGTCGAGGTTTCAGACGATAAGTTCTAAATGGGCCTTTCAATGCGCCCGTTGGAATTTTAACTGAGTAAAAAGTATAAAATTGAGGTTTTGGAATATAATTGTGTTGAAAGGCTCCTAATCAATTACATAAACTCCTAATATTTGATTAAAACTTGTTTTGCAGTCCTTTTTGTAGAGGTTTCGGACGAGCGGGTCAAAATGGGCATTTCAATGGACCCGTTGAAATTTTAACTGAGTAAAAAGTACAGAAATTGAGGTTTTGAAATATAATTGTGTTGAAAAGCTCCTAATCAGTTATTTGAACTCCTAATATTTGAATAAAACATATTTGCGGTCCTTTTTGTAGAGGTTTCGGACGAGCAGGTCTAAATGGGCCTTTCAATGGACCCGTTAGAATTTTAACTGAGTAAAAAGTATAGAAATTGAGGTTTTGCAATATAATTGTGTTGAAAAGCTCCTAATATATTACATAAACTCCTAAAATTTGATTAAAACGTTTTTTGTAGTCCTTAATGTAGAGGTTTCGGACGAGCGGGTCGTAATGGGCCTTTCAATGGTCCCGTTGAAATTTTAACTGAGTAAAAAGTTCAGAAATTGAGCTTTTGCAATATAATTGTGTTGAAAAGCTCCTAATCAATTATTTGAACTCCTAAAATTTGATTAAAACTTGTTTTGCGGTCCTTTTTGTAGAGGTTTCGGACGAGCTGGTCTAAATGGGCCTTTCAATGGACCCGTTGGAATTTTAACTGAGTAAAATGTACAGAAATTGAGGTTTTGCAATATAATTGTGTTGAAAAGCTCCTAATCAGTTATTTGAACTCCCAATATTTGAATAAAACATTTTTGCGGTCCTTTCTGTAGAGGTTTTAGACGAGAATTTCTAAATGGACCTTTCAATGGGCCCGTTGGAATTTTAACGGAGTAAAAATTATAAAATTGAGGTTTTGCAATATAATTGTGTTGAAAAGCTCCTAATCAATTACATAAACTCCTAAAATCTGATTAAAACTTCTTTTGCAGTCCTTTTTGTAGAGGTTTCGGACGAGCGGGTCGAAATGGGCCTTTCAATGGACTCGTTGTAATTTTAACTGAGTAAAAAGTACAGAAATTGAGGTTTTGCAATATAATTGTGTTGAAAAGCTCCTAATCAGTTATTTGAACTCCTAATATTTGAATAAAACATTTTTGCGGTCCTTTTTGTAGAGGTTTCGGACGAGCAGGTCTAAATGGGCCTTTCAATGGGCCCGTTGGAATTTTAACTGAGTAAAAAGTATAGAAATTGAGCTTTTGCAATATAATTGTGTTGAAAAGCTCCTAATCAATTATTTGAACTCCTAAAATTTGATTAAAATTTGTTTTGCGGTCCTTTTTGTAGAGGTTTCGGACGAGCAGGTCTAAATGGGCCTTTCAATGGACCCGTTGGAATTTTTTTTTGAAGAAAATGGGCCTCATTAAAAACCCCTCTAACCACCTTGCGCCGAGGCACAAGGTGAACCTAAGGGGAAAAGAGTGCCCTGAGGTATATTATTATTATAATAATAAAAAGGCTGGGAGTCAGCCAGTACATCAGCGTTAATACAGTCAGGAACGACTGAATCGAAATAAACAGAGGAAGTAGAACGTAAAGCCCAAGTGGGTAAGTTATGTGCCATAAAATTGGCTGATCTAGGTACAAAAGATAAAGTGATCAAAGGAAAAGCCCTAAGCAAAGCCTTCGTATCAGCAATCTGCGGACCCAGTAGGGAGTTATCATCTGTAGTGCGAGAGAGGTTATTGACTACCGTAGCTGAATCGGACTCAATGAGCACCTCTCCCTATCCTCTATCTCGGGTCAGCATAATACCCGCAACGATGGCATGTAGCTCAACCATGGTGGCATCATGACAACCTGCTTCATGGACGGCACATCCTCCAACAATCGAACCTTGAGCATCCCGAGCAATTACCCCGATGGCTACAGAACCGGACCCGGGGTGGAAGGCTCCATCGACATTTATCTTTATACTCTCCGGTCTTGGTGGCGTCCAACGTGGTGGGGCTGCGGCTGGTACGGCTGTTGACACGACTCTGTTTGCGGCAGCGTATTCCTGTAGAAGACCTGTAGCGTTCATGGCCGTGAGCCAAGTTGGCTGAAGTCTCTGTGAATGAACCCAGTCATTACGACGGTTCCATACATTCCAAATTGCTGTTAGGAGCAGAGCAAACCCTGTACTATCCAAGCAGTTAGTGCCTTTAGATAACCACTCCGCCATTGTGTTGGTAGGGCTAGCATAGACGCCCGAGGGCAGCCCAACTAGGCGGAGAACGTCCTTAGCACCTGGGCAATCGCGAAGGGCATGGAGAGCATATTCCATCACTGTTGGACAAAAGGGGCATTGCCCACCCGTGTGATGTATCACGGCCTGCTCGCCAGCTAAAGGAGCGAATCTTTGGTAGAGTCAGAGCTTTGGAAATGATTTTCCAGAGTCTGTTAGGTCGTGCTACCTGCCGCGTGGGCTGATGAAGAAAGAAGTACCCCGATCTAACAGTGTAGCTGCCAGAATCATGCTGGCCCCAAACAAGCGTATCTGGCTTATTGCGATAAATCGGAACCCGAAGGATGCATTCTACATCATCCTTGTCAAAGTCCCTGCGATGTTTGGATTCATCCCAGGATGCATAGTCTCGTGTCATGTAATCCCGACACCGCATCGGTAATTCATCGTTGTCCATATATTCCCCAAAAAGCGTAATTGGTTTATCCCCGCCCCAGGTGTCGCTGAGAACTCGTATCGAACTCTTGACTCCTGGCCGCCAAAAATAACTGGGCCCAAGGGAATGAATTGCTTGTTTTATCCCTTTCCATGCAAAAGATGCCCGTTTATCCGCAGAGGCATTCAGCAGGTCTCCCGAAGGGTAGTATTTCGCGCGAAGGACTCTCGCCAAAAGAGAATCCGGGTGGGATATCAGATGCCAAATCTGCTTTCCCAAGAGGGCGATATTAAAGGTGTGCAGATCGCAGAAACCTAGGCCTCCCACAGTTTTAGGTGTGCAGAAAGAGTCCTACGATAAAAGCGGCCAGCCTCGCTTATTACTGCGCCCGTACCACCAATATCGCCGTATAGACATAGTAATGTCATCAATGATGTTTTGTGGTAAAAGGTAACATGACATTACGTATTACGGCATTGCTTGCGCTACCGACTTAATGAGAATCTCTCTCCCATTATAGGAAAGGAAGCTGCTGTCCCATTTACTCATCCAAGACCGGACTTTATCCCGCACGAATCCTAATGAGGCAGTCCTATTCCTTTTAATTAAAAGTGGTACCCCCAAATATATGCCTGGGTCATCCACTAAGCGTACACCAAGTGTTGAACGCATAGCATGGAGAAAATCGGTGGAACACTTTTGACTGCAGAAGGCAGTAGACTTATCAATGTTGACCGTTTGTCCTGAGGAAGAGGCGTACTGAGACAGGATGTAGCGTAGCCGAGCCACCTCCTCCAGCTCATTACGTAGGAACACCATGTTGTCATTCGCAAAGAGCAGATGAGTAACACGGGGCCCATGGCGACTGGCACTAAGGCTAGATAAGCGTCCTTCCCTTTGCTCAGTTTCCAGAGCCGCAGAGAGACCCTGGGAGCAAATGAGGTAAAGGAAAGGGGACAAAGGGTCACCTTGACGGATACCTCTGGTGGGGAAGAACTCCTCAGAGAGTGTACCATTAACTCGGACCGAGAAGGAGACCGAAGAGACACACCGTAGGATGAGGTTTACCCATTCCTTGGCAAACCCCATACGTAGCATGACATCCCTTAAGAAGGACCATTCGGCCCTGTCAAAGGCCTTCTCCATATCAAGCTTGACAGCAGCCCCTTGGGAGGACAATGTTCCACTAGAGTGAAGGGTGTGCACCAATTCGTGTGCAATGAGAATGTTGTCAGTGATATTGCGGCCGCTAATGAATGCGGCCTGAGAATCACTGATACAAGAAGATAAGGTAGATTTAAGGCGAATAACCAGGACCTTAGAAACCGTCTTGTAGATGACAGTGCATAAGCTGATTGGTCGAAAGTGCTTCATGGTAGTAGGGTCAGAAGTCTTAGGAATAAGCACAATGACCGATCGATTAACTGATGCCATATCGGTTTTCCCCTGTAGAAGGTCCATGCAAAGGGATAAGAATTCTGGACCAATCATATCCCAATGCTGACGGTAGAAGCTACTAGGAAAGCCATCAATTCCTGGCGCTTTTTTAGGATTGATATCCAGAAAGGCGACGGAGATTTCCTCTACAGTGAAGGGCCGTAGTAGAGTGGCATTCATATCCGTGGTGACAGTGGGGCGAATATTTCTCATCAATTCCGGTGAAGACACCGGACAAGATGAAGAAAAAATATCTTGGAAGTAGGAAGACGCAATTCGTAGTGTGTCAGCAGTGGAAGTCTGCCAGACTCCGGTCGCATCCATTAGCCCTCGGATTGCGTTTTTCCTACGTCGCTTTGTGGCCCTCGCATGGAAATAGTTGGTGTTCTTTTCACCGTTGGTTAACCAAGAGATGCGAGAGCGTTGAGCCCAGTGTGCTTCCCTAGCTGCTGCCAACTTCTGGAGTTCCGATTTTGCGCTGTGAAGCGTAGAAAGGGCTTTCCGGGAAAGATGACGACGACGTAGGAGAGCGTTTATAGTACGTTGCAGCGTTTGCATGCGAAGAGTGGAGTGCTTACGTTGAGCACTTTGCCACTCTTGGAGGTTGTGGCCCAAGGCGGATATCTTATCCAATAGGGACCCAGGCGTGGAGGCCCAAGTTTGCTTACAAACTTGAATGCCCGATGGGTCATGGGCCCAACAAGCCTCAAACCGGAAATGATCCATGGATGGTGCAAAACGTTGGTGTGTTGTGTTGCTACTGTCCGTGTCCATTATGATTATGCTATGGTCCGAGGCAAGGGAAAAAGAATGGAAATGTGTGAAATTGGGGAAGTCGTGTAACCATTGAGAACATGCCACAAATCGATCAAGTCTTTCGCAGACTGGGTTGACATTAGGGCCCGTGCGGGTCCAAGTGAACCAACCCGTTTTGGGCTTACAATCGAACAAGTTATTGCGTGTGAGACATTCACGAAAGTTAAGGATTTGTGAACGAGGTCTGCGATTACCACCTTGTTTTTCCGAGTAATCAAGGAAACAATTTAAGTCACCTCCGATGAGCCACAGAAGAGATGAGTTCGTTTTAAGGGAGTCAATGAGCTCCCACGTGTGTTTTTTCATGTTCGTAGCCGCGTAACCGTAAATGCCAGTGAAACGAAAACGACAATCCAAACCATTCACGATAACATCAATATATCTTGTCGAAGACGAGAGAAAATCTAATGTAATATTTTTATTATAAAGCAGGCATAAACCTGCGCAAGAAGAGCTGCTATCCACAGCAAAAAAACTTCCATATCAAGGGAATGTTTAAGAGAATCAAACTTAACCGAACTTAAACGAGTTTCTGATAAAAAAATGAAATTTGGACATAAGCGAAAAATAATAGAACGGAGTTCGTGAACTGCCGAGGGCATACCAAGTCCTCGACAGTTCCGGCATATGGCCCTCATTTCTCTCGGTGGGGTTAACCGTCAACCACCGCCGAAGAGTTTTTGCTGCTCATCCCAGCTTTCTTTGGAATTTTCTCTAACTGTTTCCCGGATTTTCCTGCAACCGAAGGTGATGTTCGTAGCCGTTTGGCGATACCTCCAGTAATGATAGGTGAAGTGCGCTTAGTCTTTTAGGGACAACTACATCTTTCTCCTTATCCGTCGTGGCAGCCAACCACACCCGTTGGAATTTTAACTGAGTAAAAAGTACAGAAATTGAGGTTTTGCAATATAATTGTGTTGAAAAGCACCTAATCAATTACATGAACTCCTAGAATTTGATTAAAACTTGTTTTGCAGTCCTTTTTTAGAGGTTTCGGACGAGCGGGTCGAAATGGGCCTTCCGATGCACCCGTTGGAATTTTAACTGAGTAAAAATTACAGAAATTGCGGTTTTGCAATATAATTTTGTTGAAACGCTCCTAATCAGTTATTTGAACTCCTAATATTTGAATAAAACATTTTTGCGGTCCTTTTTGTAGATGTTTCGGACGAGCAGGTCTAAATGGGCCTTTCAATGGGCCCGTTTGAATTTTAACTGAGTAAAAAGTATAAAATTGAGGTTTTTCAATATAATTGTGTTGAAAAGTTCCTAATCAATTATTTGAACTCCTAAAATTTGATTAAAAATATTTTGCGGTCTTTTTGTCGAGGTTTCGGATGAGCAGATCTAAATGGGCCTTTCAATGGACCCGTTAGAATTTTAACTGAGTAAAAAGTATAGAAATTGAGGTTTTGCAATATAATTGTGTTGAAAAGCTCCTAATCTATTACATAAACTCCTAAATTTTGATTAAAACTTGTTTTGCAGTCCTTAATGTAGAGGTTTCGGACGAGCGGGTCGAAATGGGCCTTTCAATGGACCCGTTGGAATTTTAACTGAGTAAAAAGTACATAAATTGAGCTTTTGCAATATAATTGTGTTGAAAAGCTCCTAATCAATTATTTGAACTCCTAAAATTTGATTAAAATTTGTTTTGCGGTCCTTTTTGTAGAGGTTTCGGACGAGCAGGTCTAAATGGGCCTTTCAATGGACTCGTTGGAATTTTAACTGAGTAAAACGTACAAAAATTGAGGCTTTGATATATAATTGTGTTGAAAAGCTCCTAATCAATTACATGAACTCCTAAAATTTGATTAAAACTTGTTTTGCAGTCCTTTTTGTAGAGGTTTCGGACGAGCGGGTCGAAATGGGCCTTTCGATGGACCCGTTGGAATTTTAACTGAGTAAAAATAACAGAAATTGCAGTTTTGCAATATAATTTTGTTGAAAAGCTCCTAATCAGTTATTTGAACTCCTAATATTTGAATAAAACATTTTTGCGGTCCTTTTTGTAGAGGTTTCGAACGAGCAGGTCTAAATGGGCCTTTCAATGGGCCCGTTTGAATTTTAACTGAGTAAAAAGTATAAAATTGAGGTTTTTCAATATAATTGTGTTGAAAATTTCCTAATCAATTATTTGAACTCCTAAAATTTGATTAAAAGTATTTTGCGGTCCTTTTTGTCGAGGTTTCGGAGGCGCAGGCCTAAATGGGCCTTTCAATGGACCCGTTAGAATTTTAACTGAGTAAAAAGTATAGAAATTGAGGTTTTGCAATATAATTGTGTTGAAAAGCTCCTAATCTATTACATAAACTCCTAAATTTTGATTAAAACTTGTTTTGCAGTCCTTAATGTAGAGGTTTCGGACGAGCGGGTCGAAATGGGCCTTTCAATGGACCCGTTGGAATTTTAACTGTGTAAAAAGTACAGAAATTGAGGTTTTGCAATATAATTGTGTTGAAAAGCTCCTAATCAATTATTTGAACTCCTAATATTTGAATGAAACATTTTTGCGGTCCTTTTTGTAGAGGTTTCGGACGAGCAGGTCTAAATGGGCCTTTCAATGGGCCCGTTGGAATTTTAACTGAGTAAAAAGTACAAAAATTGAGCTTTTTCAATATAATTGTGTTGAAAAGCTCCTAATCAATTATTTGAACTCCTAAACTTTGATTAAAATTTGTTTTGCGGTCCTTTTTGTAGAGGTTTCGGACGAGCAGATCTAAATGGGCCTTTCAATGGACCCGTTGGAATTTTAACTGAGTAAAAAGTACAGAAATTAAGGTTCTGCAATATAATAGTGTTGAAAAGCTCCTAATCAATTATTTGAACTCCTAATATTTGAATAAAACATTTTTGCGGTCCTTTTTGTAGAGGTTTCGGACGAGCAGTTCTAAATGGGCCTTTCAATGGGCCCGTTGGAATTTTAACTGAGTAAAAAGTATAGAAATTGAGCTTTTGCAATATAATTGTGTTGAAAAGCTCCTAATCAATTATTTGAACTCCTAAAATTTGATTAAAATTTGTTTTGCGGTCCTTTTTGTAGAGGTTTCGGACAAGCAGGTCTAAATGGGCCTTTCAATGGACCCGTTGGAATTTTAACTGAGTAAAAAGTACAGAAATTAAGGTTTTGCAATATAAATGTGTTGAAAAGCTCCTAATCAGTTATTTGAACTCCTAATATTTGAATAAAACATTTTTGCGGTCCTTTTTGTAGAGGTTTCGGACGAGCAGGTCTAAATGGGCCTTTTAATGGGCCCGTTGGAATTTTAACTGAGTAAAAAGTACAGAAATTGAGCTTTTGCAATATAATTGTGTTGAAAAGCTCCTAATCAGTTATTTGAACTCCTAAAATTTGATTAAAATTTGTTTTGCGGTCCTTTTTGTAGAGGTTTCGGACAAGCAAGTCTAAATGGGCCTTTCAATGGACCCGTTTGAATTTTAACTGAGTAAAAAGTACAGAAATTGAGGTTTTTTAATATAATTGCGTTGAAAAGCTCCTAATCAATTATTTGAACTCCTAAAATTTGATTAAAACTTGTTTTGCGGTCCTTTTTGTAGAGGTTTCAGACGAGCAGGTCTAAATGGGCCTTTCAATGGACCCGTTGGAATTTTAACTGAGTAAAAAGTACAGAAATTGAGGTTTTGCAATATAATTGTGTTGAAAAGCTCCTACTAAATTACATGAACTCCTAAAATTTGATTAAAACTTGTTTTGCAGTCCTTTTTGTAGAGGTTTCGGACGAGCAGGTCGAAATGGGCCTTTTGATGGACCCGTTGGAATTTTAACTGAGTAAAAATTACAAAAATTGCGGTTTTGCAATATAATTTTGTTGAAAAGCTCCTAATCAGTTATTTGAACTCCTAATATTTGAATAAAACATTTTTGCGGTCCTTTTAGTAGAGGTTTCGGACGAGCAGGTCTAAATGGGCCCGTTGGAATTTTAACTGAGTAAAAAGTACATAAATTGAGCTTTTGCAATATAATTGTGTTGAAAAGCTCCTAATCAATTATTTGAACTCCTAAAATTTGATTAAAATTTGTTTTGCGGTCCTTTTTGTAGAGGTTTCGGACGAGCAGGTCTAAATGGGCCTTTCAATGGACTCGTTGGAATTTTAACTGAGTAAAACGTACAAAAATTGAGGCTTTGATATATAATTGTGTTGAAAAGCTCCTAATCAATTACATGAACTCCTAAAATTTGATTAAAACTTGTTTTGCAGTCCTTTTTGTAGAGGTTTCGGACGAGCGGGTCGAAATGGGCCTTTCGATGGACCCGTTGGAATTTTAACTGAGTAAAAATAACAGAAATTGCAGTTTTGCAATATAATTTTGTTGAAAAGATCCTAATCAGTTATTTGAACTCCTAATATTTGAATAAAACATTTTTGCGGTCCTTTTTGTAGAGGTTTCGAACGAGCAGGTCTAAATGGGCCTTTCAATGGGCCCGTTTGAATTTTAACTGAGTAAAAAGTATAAAATTGAGGTTTTTCAATATAATTGTGTTGAAAATTTCCTAATCAATTATTTGAACTCCTAAAATTTGATTAAAAGTATTTTGCGGTCCTTTTTGTCGAGGTTTCGGAGGCGCAGGCCTAAATGGGCCTTTCAATGGACCCGTTAGAATTTTAACTGAGTAAAAAGTATAGAAATTGAGGTTTTGCAATATAATTGTGTTGAAAAGCTCCTAATCTATTACATAAACTCCTAAATTTTGATTAAAACTTGTTTTGCAGTCCTTAATGTAGAGGTTTCGAACGAGCGGGTCGAAATGGGCCTTTCAATGGACCCGTTGGAATTTTAACTGTGTAAAAAGTACAGAAATTGAGGTTTTGCAATATAATTGTGTTGAAAAGCTCCTAATCAATTATTTGAACTCCTAATATTTGAATGAAACATTTTTGCGGTCCTTTTTGTAGAGGTTTCGGACGAGCAGGTCTAAATGGGCCTTTCAATGGGCCCGTTGGAATTTTAACTGAGTAAAAAGTACAGAAATTGAGCTTTTGCAATATAATTGTGTTGAAAAGCTCCTAATCAATTATTTGAACTCCTAAACTTTGATTAAAATTTGTTTTGCGGTCCTTTTTGTAGAGGTTTCGGACGAGCAGATCTAAATGGGCCTTTCAATGGACCCGTTGGAATTTTAACTGAGTAAAAAGTACAGAAATTAAGGTTCTGCAATATAATAGTGTTGAAAAGCTCCTAATCAGTTATTTGAACTCCTAATATTTGAATAAAACATTTTTGCGGTCCTTTTTGTAGAGGTTTCGGACGAGCAGTTCTAAATGGGCCTTTCAATGGGCCCGTTGGAATTTTAACTGAGTAAAAAGTATAGAAATTGAGCTTTTGCAATATAATTGTGTTGAAAAGCTCCTAATCAATTATTTGAACTCCTAAAATTTGATTAAAATTTGTTTTGCGGTCCTTTTTGTAGAGGTTTCGGACGAGCAGGTCTAAATGGGCCTTTCAATGGACCCGTTGGAATTTTAACTAAGTAAAAAGTACAGAAATTAAGGTTTTGCAATATAAATGTGTTGAAAAGCTCCTAATCAGTTATTTGAACTCCTAATATTTGAATAAAACATTTTTGCGGTCCTTTTTGTAGAGGTTTCGGACGAGCAGGTCTAAATGGGCCTTTTAATGGGCCCGTTGGAATTTTAACTGAGTAAAAAGTACAGAAATTGAGCTTTTGCAATATAATTGTGTTGAAAAGCTCCTAATCAGTTATTTGAACTCCTAAAATTTGATTAAAATTTGTTTTGCGGTCCTTTTTGTAGAGGTTTCGGACAAGCAAGTCTAAATGGGCCTTTCAATGGACCCGTTTGAATTTTAACTGAGTAAAAAGTACAGAAATTGAGGTTTTTTAATATAATTGCGTTGAAAAGCTCCTAATCAATTATTTGAACTCCTAAAATTTGATTAAAACTTGTTTTGCGGTCCTTTTTGTAGAGGTTTCAGACGAGCAGGTCTAAATGGGCCTTTCAATGGACCCGTTGGAATTTTAACTGAGTAAAAAGTACAGAAATTGAGGTTTTGCAAAATAATTGTGTTGAAAAGCACCTAATCAATTACATGAACTCCTAAAATTTGATTAAAACTTGTTTTGCAGTCCTTTTTGTAGAGGTTTCGGACGAGCGGGTCGAAATGGGCCTTTCGATGGACCCGTTGAAATTTTAACTGAGTAAAAATTACAGAAATTGCGGTTTTGCAATATAATTTTGTTGAAAAGCTCCTAATCTGTTATTTGAACTCCTAATATTTGAATAAAACATTTTTTCGGACCTTTTTGAGGAGGTTTCGGACGAGCAGGTCTAAATGGGCCTTTCAATGGGCCCGTTTGAATTTTAACTGAATAAAAAGTATAAAATTGAGGTTTTTCAATATAATTGTGTTGAAAAGTTCTTAATCAATTATTTGAACTCCTAAAATTTGACTAAAAGTATTTTGCGGTACTTTTTGTCCAAGTTTCGGACGAGCAGGTCTAAATGGGCCTTTCAATGGACCCGTAAGAATTTTAACTGAGTAAAAAGTATAGAAATTGAGGTTTTGTGTAACCCCCTTAACCCGGCCTAGACGGTTGACCCGAATTAAGAAAGTCACACGAGGAAAATCAAAGTCAACCCGAAAGTCAACCTTGATTAACGACCCATTTTTTTCTTTTTTAACTTGTCTAGATGCACATTAACCCTAGTTGTGATCACACAAACAACATGCTCAAAGATCACAAACATCAGAGATCAAACAGGGACCCAATTGAACAATTTACAACTTTAGGGACAAAAATGCAAATTATGTAAATTAAGAGGACTTAACCCAAATTAAAGTTACCATCTTGAAATTAATCAGGTTTCATGCTTCACTGTCAAATTTCAGCTCAAACGGACATCCCAAGCTCATACAATTGCACAAACAAGATATAGGACCAAAATGCAAACATTCCAAAACATTTAACTGCCAATGTCAGCCCCCAACGGTCACGTGTTCCGAAACAGGGAGAACCTGTTTCGAAACGCGGGGCCGTTCCGCAACGCGTACCGAAACGAGGACTGGCAGAGGGCTTCCTATTTCGAAACGGTGTCTTCCCGTTTCGGACGCCTGGGTTGATTCAAGGTACCCGTTCCGAAACGGTAGCCACTGTTCCGAAACAGCCTGCACAGAATGCAGCAAAATGCATGCTTAAACACACAATTGATCAACCATACATGCTCGAAATGCTACCAAACTTACCAGCAACTCATACAACATACAAAAGACATGTTTGCATCAACCAATCAACATATTAACATCATATTGCATTTATAAAAACACTTTATAAATCATACTTCAAAACATCATTTGCACATGCTCAATAGCAATTTAAACAAGCATTACATGCTTCCATATCAATACATGTCATATTGGCCACAAGTGATAAGTTCCATCTTTTTAAAACAAGATCAACATAAGACTCACACATGGACTTTTAAACACCATTGTGATCTTATAATTCCCAAGAACCACACAAGGACTTTTAACCACCTTTGTGTTCTCTACAAGTTTCACCCCAAGGACTTTTAAACACCTTGGCCCCAAGGACTTTTAAACACCTTGGCCCATGGACTTTTAAACACCATGGCAAGGACCACACAAGGACTTTTAACCACCTTTGTGTCCTTAACAAGAACCATCCAAGGACTTTTAACCACCTTGATGTTCTTAAGTAACAAGGCTCACTCAAGGAATTTTAACCACCTTAGTGACCTTAACAAGAATCATCATGGACTTTTAACCACCATGAAGTTCTTAGAATCCACAAGGCTCACTCAAGGACTTTTAACCACCTTAGTGACCTTAACCTTTCCAAAACATCACTTGCCCATATACATCATTTTCATCAAATAATCCACTATTTTAAAGCATTAAACCAAGCCATAATCATCATGCATTTTAAAGCATCAAACCACATTTAATCAATGTTCAAAAACAAGGAACTCTTACCTTGAGCTTCCTTCAACATATGGCTTACAAAATCAGCAATAACCATGCTAAATCATGCTTTCAAAACAGAATTTAAAACATGCAATAAACCACATTGCATCACAACCAAACCATGGCCACCACTAGAGAGTTTTTCCGAAAACTTACACTTGAGCTTAGTAAAGTTGTTTAGACTTAAACTAAGCTCCCAAGACATTGGTTTCAAAGCCGAAAACCCAATTTCACTCACCGATTCCACTTCGCCTCTTGCCGAAGCACAAATCAAGCTTCCGGATCACCACCACTTGGATCCAAAGATGACTCCCCTGTTTTAAACACATCAAAGCAGAGGATTAATGCATCATCATGCATTAATAGCTTCAATGAAAGCACCTAAACTCGCTGCTCTCATCCACACTCCATTTTCGGCCACCAAACACAACCGAAAATGCATCCAAACAACTCCTCAACAAAGCCCAGCCATAAAACATCAAAACTAAACATCCTTTAACATCATTCAACAACTAAAAAGGACCTAATAACATCCTTATACCTCCAGCAACATCAGATCCACAAGATCATCCCAAAACAACCAAGAATCATAAGCTAAACTTAGGAAATTCAACCTATCCGGGATTGCATTAATTAAAACCCAATTCCTTATCAAATTAACTTTCATTTATCATCAAAACACACCTCAAAACACTGCTTAAACAGATCAAACGAAAATCCACCAAAAATCACCAAATCTTGCATTTTAAGCCAAGATCCATTTTACAACTTTAAAAGCCATTTATAAAACATCAATTAAGGATTGAGAACTTAGGAATTTCAGTAAAGAACTGATAGTTTAGAGGAGAAGGACGTTCTTACCTCCAAACTTGAGTTTCTCCTCTTTTAGAACCAAAAAGCTTGAAGAATCAACTAGCAAATAGTGAGGTTTTTTTGATGTGATGATTAGGAATCAATAGAGGATTGAAAAGAGAGATTTAAGTGCCAAAATCAGAAGGAAATCTCTGGAGAGAAAGTGTTTGGGTTGAGAGAAAATGAGAGAAAAGAAAAATAGAAGATTTGAGAGAAAAGTTAGTTAGAATTAGGAAAATATCTTCCCTCCACTTTCTTTAGTTTAAAAATCAGAAATAATTCATTTAATATCTTAGAAAAATCTGGAGAAACTCCCTTTGGGTAAATAGCTCCTTAAAGATTCAAAGTTTCAATCCTTTCTAAAACAGTCACGCAACTTTCAAAAATTACATTTTGGTCACTAGCCAAAATGTCACCCTTCCAAACCTCATTTTGTAAAATTGATTTCACAGTTCACTTATATATATTAAAAGAGGATTTTAGAACATTTTTCCATATTTTTAATGCAACCCAAACTAGGCTTTCCTAATTTCACCTTTTTAGATTCGAACAGCACTTTGACCAAACCGGTCAACACCCAAACTTCTAAGCCCAAAACCGGGGCGTTACAACTCTCCCCCCCTTAAGAAATTTCGTCCTCGAAATTTACCTGAAGGAAAGAGATAAGGAAACTGCTTCAACATGTCTTCCTTCCGCTCCCACGTGGCTTCCTCAACACCTCGATGCTTCCACAACACCTTCACCTCAACACCTTACTATCCGAATCCAGAACCTTCACCGGTTCCTCATCATAGGTCAAATCCGGATTCAATTCCACTTCCTCCACAGGCATCACATGCGAGGGATCAGATCTGTACTTCCGGAGCATAGAAACATGAAACACATCATGAATCTTCTCCAACTCTTGAGGTAGCCTCAACCGATACGCAACAGGACCCACACGCTCAACCACCTCATATGGTCCAATGTACCTAGGGCTCAACTTACCCTTCCGACCAAACCTCATCACCTTCTTCCAAGGCGAAACCTTCAAGAACACACGGTCACCCACCGCATACTCTATCTCCTTACGCTTCAAATCTGCGTAAGACTTCTGCCGATCAGTGTAACGCCCCGGTTTTGGGCTTAGGAGTTTTGGGCGTTGACCGGTTTGGTCAAAGTGCTGTTCGAATCTAAAAAGGTGAAATTAGGAAAGCCTAGTTCGGGTTGCATTAAAAATATGGAAAAATGTTCTAAAATCATCTTTTAATATAATTAAGTGAACTGTGAAATCAATTTTGGAAAATGAGTTTTGGAAGGGTGACATTTTGGCTAGTGACCAAAATGTAATTTTTGAAAGTTTGGTGACTGTTTTATAAAGGGTTGAAACTTTGAATCTTTAAGGAGCTATTATTCCAAAAGTAGTTTCTCCAGATTTTTCTAAGATATTTTAAGGATTTATTCTGATTTTAAAACATATCAAAAGTGGAGGGAAAGCCATTTTGGCCATTTTGATAACTAACTTCCTATTTTCCTTTCTCTCATTTTCTCTCAACCCAAACACTTTCTTTCCAGAGAATTGTATCTGATTTTCTCACCTAAATCCCTCCTTTCAACTCTCTTTTGATTCCTAATCAACATATTTACAAAACCTCATCATTTGCTACTTGATTCATCAAGGTTTTTGATTCCAAAAAGAGGAGAAACTCAAGTTTGGAGGTAAGAACGTCCTTCTCCTCTAAACTATCAGTTCTTTACTGAAATTCCTAAGTTTTCAATCCTTAATTGATGTTTTATTAAAGGCTTTTGAGTTGTGAATTGGATCTTGGCTTATAATGCAAGATTTGGTGATTTTTGATGATTTTCGTTTGATCTGTTAAATCTGTGATTTGAGATGTGTTGTTGATGTTATTTGGACTCTAAATTGATAAGGAATTGAGTTTTGATTAATGCAATCCCGGATAGGTTGAGTTTCCTAAGTTTAGCTTGTGATTCTTGATTGTTTTTTAGGTGATCTTGTGGATCTGATGTTGCTGGAGGTATAAGGATGTTAATAGGTTCTTTTTAGATGTTAATTGATGTTAGTAGATGTTTGGTTTTGTTGGTTAATGGCTGGGCTTTGTTGAGAAGTGGTTTGGATGCATTTTCGGTTGTGTTTGGTGGCCGAAAATGGAGTGTGGATGAGAGCAGCGAGTTTAGGTGCTTTCATTGAAGCAATTAATGCATGATGATGCATTAATCCTCTGCTTTGATGTGTTAAAACAGGGGAGGCATCTTTGGATCCAAGAGTTGTTGATCCGGAAGCTTGATTTGGTGCTTCGGCAAGAGGCGAAGTGGAATCGGTGAGTGAAATTGGGTTTTCGGCTTTGAAACCAATGTCTTGGGAGCTTAGTTTAAGTCTAAACAACTTTGCTAAGCTCAAGTGTAAGTTTTCGGAAATACTCTCTAGTGGTGGCCATGAATTGTTGTTGTGCAATGTGGTTTATTGCATGTTTTAAATTCTGTTTTGAAAGCATGATTTAGCATGGTTAATGCTGTTTTTGTAAGCCATATGTTGAAGGAAGCTCAAGGTAAGAGTTCCTTGTTTTTGAACATTGATTAAATGTGGTTTGATGCTTTTAAATGCATGATGATTATGGCTTGGTTAAATGCTTTAAAACAGTGGATAAATTGATGATAATGATGTATATTGGCAAGTGATGTTTTGAAAAAGGTTAAGGTCACTAAGGTGGTTAAAAGTCCTTGAGTGAGCCTTGTTTACTTAAGATCATCAAGGTGGTTAAAAGTCCTTGGATGATTCTTGATACGGACACAAAGGTGGTTAAAAGTCCTTGTGTGATCCTTTCCATGGTGTTTAAAAGTCCATGGGGCCAAGGTGTTTAAAAGTCCTTGGGGCCAAGGTGTTTAAAAGTCCTTGGGGTGAAACTTGACACGGACACAAAGGTGGTTAAAAGTCCTTGTGTGGTCCTTTCCATGGTGTTTAAAAGTCCATGGGGCCAAGGTGTTTAAAAGTCCTTGGGGCCAAGGTGTTTAAAAGTCCTTGGGGTGAAAGTTGATGAACTTGTTTTTAAGGAAATGGAATTTATCACTTGTGGCCAATATGACATGTTATGATATGAAGCATGAGATGCTTGTTTAAGTATGCTTTTGAGCATGTGTAAATGATGATTGAAGCATGATTTATAAAGTGTTTTATAAATGCATTATTGAATGGTTTTAATGAGCATTCCTCACTAAGCTTTTGCTTACGCTCTCTTTCGTTTTCTTAAATCAATAATGCAGAACATTAGAGTACTTTGAGGGCAGCAAGGAGGGCAAGCATTCAAGTGAAAGTAAAGCTCAAGGTATGGAAGGTTTCTTAAGTACATTTTTAGCTTTTGGTAATTTGGCAATGGGGGACCTATGTGTATGTTTTGGGAGAGGTTTTGAACTCCCTAAGTATGTTGAATGTTGTTAAGAATGTTGGTTTTTGAGTTTGGCCTTTACATGCTTGAATTGGAAGTTTATGCTTGAATGGTTTGCTTGTGTAGGAAGCATGCCTATAGATTTGGGGCTTTTCATATATGATGTTATTTTGTTGAATTGTTGATGTATGAATGTCTCATATATGTTGAATTGCATGTTGGTAAAGTTTGGTGTTAATTGGAGCATGATTGGGTGTTTAATTTCATGTTTAAGTATGCATTTTGGGGCAATCTGTGCAGGGCGTTTCGGAACAGTGCCTGCCGTTTCGGAACGGGTGCCTTAAACAAACCTAGGCGTCCGAAACGGGAGAGACCATTCCGAAACGGTTTGGCTACTGCCAGCCCGTGTTCCGGTACGCGTTGCGGAACGGCCCGTGTTTCGAAACGGTGTCTGCCTGTTCCGGAACGGGTGACCGTTGGGGGCTGACATTGGCAGTTAAATGTTTTGAATTGTTTGCGTTTTGGTCCTGAATCTTGTTTGTGCAATTGTATGAGTTCGGGAAGTCCTTTTGAGCTGAAATTTCACAGGGAAGCATGAAATCTGACTAATTTCAAGTTGGTAACTTTAATTTGGGTTAAGTTCTCCTATTTATCAGAAATTACAATTTGGTCCCTAAAGTTGTAATTTGTTCAATTGGGTCCCTGTTTGATCTCTGATGCTTGTGATCTTTGAATATGTTGTTGAGTGATCACAATTAGGGTTAATGTGCATCTAGACAAGATTAAAAAGAAAAAAAGGGTCGTTAATCAAGGTTGACTTTCGGGTTGACTTTGGTTTTCCCCGTGTGACTTTCTTAATTCGGGTCAACCGTCTAGGCCGGGTTAAGGGGGTTACATTTGGTGGTATCAGAGCTGAGTTCTCGAGTAATTGGAAATGAATGTATGCATGATTGAAGTATGTTTGCCTTGTATGCTTGTTCATCGAAAGCATGTTTAGTGGCTTGTGATTTGGATGCAATTGAGTTGTATGCTGTGATGTAGCATGATGTGGGTACCCATTGCCAAATCGAAGCTAATGAAATGTTGTTGATTTTGAATGAAATTGAGCTTGAATACTTGGATTGCTTACCTTGCTGGGCCTGACTTTGTTTTATTTGCATTGTGATTGCATGGTAATAGTATGGCACCACGTAGAGAGTTATGAGGTAATGTGCGAGCTGCGGCTCCTAATGAGAATGAGAACGAGGTGAACACGGGTAGTGCGGTGTTACCTCATCCTCCACCTAGTGGTGGTGCTGAGGGAGAAAGAGTTGAAGCTGCAACTGGTGCTGGAGCTGCTGGACCAGAGGTTGGTCAGGGGCAAGCTATGCCTGATATGTCTATGTTGGTACAAGCTATTGCGGGTGCTTTTCGAGCAGCAGTAGCTGGAGCTCAAGGAGCTGGGCATCAGGGAGATGCTGGAGTTAGACTACCTTTGGAGCGTCTGCGCGGTCTTGGTGGGACTGAGTTCAGGGGTATGTCAGCTGAGAGTTCTGAAGCTTGGCTAGAGAGTACCAAGCGAATCTTGGGTCAGATGAGCTGCACGGATGTGCAAAAGCTGGGTTGTGTTGTGTCCTTGCTGCAGGACGATGCGTATACGTGGTGGACGACCACTATAGCTGGAATGGTTGAAGCTGATGTGACTTGGACATTCTTTCAGAATGTGTTCAAGCGGAGGTATCTTGGAGTGAGATATCTTGATGAGAAGAAGCGTGAATTCATGTCTCTTACCCAAGGGAGAATGAGTGTGGCTGAGTATGAGGTGCAGTTTGTGCGACTCAGTCAGTATGCACCTGAGCTGATACCTGATGAGCGGGCAAGGTGCGAGAGGTTCCGTTATGGTCTTGTGACGGATGTGAAAATGTATGTGCTGGCCACCGAGTATGATGATTTTGATGTGTTGGTGGGCCGAGCCAAGGACATTGAGATGAACTTGGGTTTATCTGCGAAAGGTGCTGGAGCAAGTTCTGGCAAGAGAGCTGCTGAGTTTAGTTCCGGAGGTGGACGGAACAAGAGGGGACGTGATCAGAAGTATCAGTCCTCAGCTAAGAGAGGTGGTGGTGCACCTGCTAGAGGAGGCTACGCTAGAGCTGATCCTAGTGCTTGTTGGATCTATGGTTCACGTGGTCACATGAAGCGTGACTGTCCTCGTGTTGTGAGAGAGGTGCAAGCTCCTGTAGCGGCAGCTGGTAATGGATGCTGGAATTGTGGATCCGCAGACCACTTGAGGCGAGATTGTCCTAGGTTGGCTGGTGATCAGGTGCGTGCTCCTGCTGTTGCTGCACCACAGAGAGGTCGTGGGTGCGGCCGTGGTAATTTCCAGAGGCGAGAGGAAGGTGGTCGTGGAGTAGCCCATGTTGTGGCTATTCAGCCTGAAGGTGGAGGCCAAGCTAGGGTGTATGCTCAGCGTGAGGGAAGGAATGATGCGGATGTGATTGCAGGTACCTTTACTTTGCAATACTTGTCATTGCTTTCTTTGATTGATTCTGGATCTACGCATTCATACATTTTGCGTGAGCATGCTGAATTGCTTGGTTTGCCTGTTGAGTCTTTGGATGTTGGTGTTCGTGTCACTAGTTCTTTTGGTGAAACTGTTGTGACTCGAAAGCTTTATAGAAGGTGTCCCTTGGTTGTTCAAGAACATGTTTTTCATGTTGATCTTATGAAGTTGCCCTTTTATGGTTTTGATGTGATCCTTGGTATGGATTGGCTTGCTGAGCATCGTGCTGTGGTAGATTGTGAAAATAAGCGTGTTTCGCTGAAGCTTGCGGATGATTATGAAGTTGTTGTGGTTGGTGAGAATGTGAAGTTTCTTGCCAATGTGCTGTCTACCTTGGAGGCGAGCAGGATGCTGAGGCAAGGTTGCGAAGCTTATCTAGCTTTTGTGATGAATCCTAGCTCTAAGGAGTTGAGGGTGCAAGATATCAGGGTTGTGAAGGAGTTTCCTGGTGTTTTTCCTGAGGAGTTGTCTGGTTTACCTCCTAATCGCGAGGTGGAGTTTGGAATTGAGCTGTATGAGAATACAACTCCTGTGTCCATTACTCCCTATAGAATGGCACCTAAGGAGCTGAAAGAGCTGAAGACGCAGTTGCAAGAGTTGCTTGACCGTGGTTTCATCCGGCCGAGTGTGTCGCCTTGGGGAGCATCGGTCTTGTTTGTGAAGAAGAAAGATGGCACTATGAGGATGTGCATTGATTATCGTCAGCTGAACAAGTTGACTATCAAGAATCGGTATCCCTTGCCGAGGATTGATGATCTCTTTGATCAGTTTCGGGGAGCTGCTGTGTTCTCTAAGATTGACTTGAGGTCAGGGTATTATCAGTTGAAGGTGAAGGATGTGGATGTGCCTAAGACAGCTTTCAGGACAAGGTATGGGCATTATGAGTTCCTTGTGATGCCGTTTGGTTTGACAAATGCTCCTGCTGCTTTCATGGATATGATGAACCGTGTGTTTCATGAATACCTGGACAAGTTCGTGGTGGTGTTCATTGATGATATCCTCGTGTACTCGCGTACTGAGGAGGATCACGAAGAGCATTTGAGGATTGTTTTGCAAGCCTTGTTGGAGAATCAGCTTTATGCTAAGCTAAGCAAGTGTGAGTTCTGGCTTAAGCAGGTGGTGTTTCTTGGGCATGTGGTCTCAGTTGAGGGGATTCGTGTTGATCCTCAGAAGATTGAGGCGGTGATGAACTGGAAAATTCATAAGTCTGTTCATGAGGTCCATAGTTTCCTTGGTTTGGCAGGATACTACCGAAGGTTTGTGGATGGTTTTTCCAAGATTGCTGCTCCTTTGACGAAGCTGTTGCAAAAGGATGTTAAGTATGAGTGGACGGAAGCGAGACAGCAGGCTTTTGAGAAGCTTAAGGCGGCTTTGACGCAAGCTCCTATCTTGGTTCAGCCTGAATCAGGGAAAGAGTTTGTAGTCTATAGTGATGCATCCTATGTTGGTTTGGGATGTGTGCTGATGCAAGAGGGTAAGGTTGTGGCTTATGCATCGCGGCAGTTGAAAGTGCATGAGCGCAACTATCCTACGCATGACATTGAGCTGGCTGCAGTGGTTTTTGCTCTGAAGATCTGGAGACATTATCTGTATGGTGAGAAATGTACTGTGTACACGGATCACAAGAGTTTGAGGTATCTGATGTCTCAGAAGAAGTTGAATCTTAGGCAGCGGCGTTGGTTGGAGTTGCTCAAGGATTATGATCTGACGATTCAGTATCATCCTGGAAAAGCTAATGTTGTTGCGGATGCCTTGAGTAGGAAGGTAGCTGTTGAGCTGAGGGTTATGTTTGCTAGCTTGAGCATATCGCGAGATGGTGGTCTTGTTGCAGAGTTGCAAGTGAAACCATCTTTGGTTCAGTTGATCAGGAAAAGCAGTTGCTGGATGATTCCTTGGTGTCTCATGTTCAGGATATCGCGGAGGGTAGACCTTCGGATTTCTGCTTTAATGATGATGGTGTGTTGTGTTTTGGGAGTCAGATAGTAGTGCCTGCTGATGCTGAGTTGAGGCGTGCTATTCTGATTGAAGGTCATAGTAGTCCTTTTGCTATGCACCCTGGTAGTACTAAGATGTATCGTGATCTTCGTGATGAGTACTATTGGGTGGGTTTGAAGAAGGATGTTGCAGAATTTGTGAGCAAGTGTTTGGTGTGTCAGCGAGTTAAGGCTGAACATCAGGTTCCTTCAGGGTTGTTGCAACCGTTGAAAATCCCTGAATGGAAGTGGGAGAGGGTTACCATGGATTTTGTATCTGGTTTACCTTTGTCTCCTTCGAAGAAGAATTCTGTTTGGGTGATTGTGGATCGCCTGACGAAGTGTGCGCATTTCTTGCCTGTGCATACTACGTTTTCTTTGGATAAGCTGGCAGAGCTGTACATTGCTGAGATTGTGCGGCTGCATGGTGTGCCTAAGTCGATTGTGTCGGATAGGGATCCGAGGTTCACATCGCGTTTCTGGCAGTGTTTGCATCAAGCTCTGGGTACAAGGTTGCATTTCAGTACATCCTATCATCCTCAGTCGGATGGTCAGTCTGAGCGGGTTATCCAGATCTTGGAGGATATGTTGAGGTGCTGCGTGATTGAGTTCCAAGGTTCTTGGGAGAAGCATCTGCCTTTGGTTGAGTTCGCTTATAACAATAGTTATCAGGCGAGTATACAGATGGCACCTTATGAGGCTTTGTACGGGAGGAAGTGTAGGACTCCTCTTTGTTGGGCTGAAACTGGTCAAAAGTTGGTTTCGATGCCGGTTTTGTTGAAAGGGACCACCGAGAAGGTGAAGCTCATTTGTGAGCGGTTGAAGGCAGCCTCTGATCGGCAAAAGTCTTATGCGGATTTGAAGCGTAAGGAGATAGAGTATCGGTGGGTGACTGTGTGTTCTTGAAGGTTTCGCCTTGGAAGAAGGTGATGAGGTTTGGCCGGAAGGGTAAGTTGAGCCCTAGGTACATTGGACCATACGAGGTGGTTGAGCGTGTGGGTCCTGTTGCGTATCGGTTGAGGTTACCTCAAGAGTTGGAGAAGATTCATGATGTGTTCCATGTTTCTATGCTCCGGAGGTATAGATCTGATCCTTCGCATGTGATGCCTGTGGAGGAAGTGGTTTTGAATCCGGATTTGACCTATGATGAGGAACCGGTGAAGGTTCTGGATTCGGATAGCAAGGTTCTTCGTGGCAAGACCATTGAGTTGGTGAAGGTGCTGTGGAAGCATCGAGGTGTTGAGGAAGCCACGTGGGAGCGGAAGGAAGACATTCTGAAGCAGTTTCCTTATCTCTTTCCTTCAGGTAAATTTCGAGGACGAAATTTCTTAAGGGGGGGGGGAGAGTTGTAACACCCCGGTTTTGGGCTTAGGAGTTTTGGGCGTTGACCGGTTTGGTCAAAGTGCTGTTCGAATCTAAAATGGTGAAATTAGGAAAGCCTAGTTCGGGTTGCATTAAAAATATGGAAAAATGTTCTAAAATCATCTTTTAATATAATTAAGTGAACTGTGAAATCAATTTTGGAAAATGAGTTTTGGAAGGGTGACATTTTGGCTAGTGACCAAAATGTAATTTTTGAAAGTTTGGTGACTGTTTTATAAAGGGTTGAAACTTTGAATCTTTAAGGAGCTATTATTCCAAAAGTAGTTTCTCCAGATTTTTCTAAGATATTTTAAGGATTTATTCTGATTTTAAAACATATCAAAAGTGGAGGGAAAGCCATTTTGGCCATTTTGATAACTAACTTCCTATTTTCCTTTCTCTCATTTTCTCTCAACCCAAACACTTTCTTTCCAGAGAATTGTATCTGATTTTCTAACCTAAATCCCTCCTTTCAACTCTCTTTTGATTCCTAATCAACATATCTACAAAACCTCATCATTTGCTACTTGATTCATCAAGGTTTTTGATTCCAAAAAGAGGAGAAACTCAAGTTTGGAGGTAAGAACGTCATTCTCCTCTAAACTATCAGTTCTTTACTGAAATTCCTAAGTTTTCAATCCTTAATTGATGTTTTATTAAAGGCTTTTGAGTTGTGAATTGGATCTTGGCTTATAATGCAAGATTTGGTGATTTTTGATGATTTTCGTTTGATCTGTTAAATCTGTGATTTGAGATGTGTTTTTGATGTTATTTGGACTCTAAATTGATAAGGAATTGAGTTTTGATTAATGCAATCCCGGATAGGTTGAGTTTCCTAAGTTTAGCTTGTGATTCTTGATTGTTTTTGAGGTGATCTTGTGGATCTGATGTTGCTAGAGGTATAAGGATGTTAATAGGTTCTTTTTAGATGTTAATTGATGTTAGTAGATGTTTGGTTTTGTTGGTTAATGGCTGGGCTTTGTTGAGAAGTGATTTGGATGCATTTTCGGTTGTGTTTGGTGGCCGAAAATGGAGTGTGGATGAGAGCAGCGAGTTTAGGTGCTTTCATTGAAGCAATTAATGCATGATGATGCATTAATCCTCTACTTTGATGTGTTAAAACAGGGGAGGCATCTTTGGATCCAAGAGTTGTTGATCCGGAAGCTTGATTTGGTGTTTCGGCAAGAGGCGAAGTGGAATCGGTGAGTGAAATTGGGTTTTCGGCTTTGAAACCAATGTCTTGGGAGCTTAGTTTAAGTCTAAACAACTGTGCTAAGCTCAAGTGTAAGTTTTCGGAAATACTCTCTAGTGGTGGCCATGAATAGTTGTTGTGCAATGTGGTTTATTGCATGTTTTAAATTCTGTTTTGAAAGCATGATTTAGCATGGTTAATGTTGTTTTTGTAAGCCATATGTTGAAGGAAGCTCAAGGTAAGAGTTCCTTGTTTTTGAACATTGATTAAATGTGGTTTGATGCTTTTAAATGCATGATGATTATGGCTTGGTTAAATGCTTTAAAACAGTGGATAAATTGATGATAATGATGTATATTGGCAAGTGATGTTTTGAAAAGGTTAAGGTCACTAAGGTGGTTAAAAGTCCTTGAGTGAGCCTTGTTTACTTAAGATCATCAAGGTGGTTAAAAGTCCTTGGATGATTCTTGATACGGACACAAAGGTGGTTAAAAGTCCTTGTGTGATCCTTTCCATGGTGTTTAAAAGTCCATGGGGCCAAGGTGTTTAAAAGTCCTTGGGGCGAAACTTGACACGGACACAAAGGTGGTTAAAAGTCCTTGTGTGGTCCTTTCCATGGTGTTTAAAAGTCCATGGGGCCAAGGTGTTTAAAAGTCCTTGGGGCCAAGGTGTTTAAAAGTCCTTGGGGTGAAAGTTGATGAACTTGTTTTTAAGGAAATGGAATTTATCACTTGTGGCCAATATGACATGTTATGATATGAAGCATGAGATGCTTGTTTAAGTATGCTTTTGAGCATGTGTAAATGATGATTGAAGCATGATTTATAAAGTGTTTTATAAATGCATTATTGAATGGTTTTAATGAGCATTCCTCACTAAGCTTTTGCTTACGCTCTCTTTCGTTTTCTTAAATCAATAATGCAGAACATTAGAGTACTTTGAGGGCAGCAAGGAGGGAAAGCATTCAAGTGAAAGTAAAGCTCAAAGTATGGAAGGTTTCTTAAGTACATTTTTAGCTTTTGGTAATTTGGCAATGGGGGACCTATGTGTATGTTTTGGGAGAGGTTTTGAACTCCCTAAGTATGTTGAATGTTGTTAAGAATGTTGGTTTTTGAGTTTGGCCTTTACATGCTTGAATTGGAAGTTTATGCTTGAATGGTTTGCTTGTGTAGGAAGCATGCCTATAGATTTGGGGCTTTTCATATATGATGTTATTTTGTTGAATTGTTGATGTATGAATGTCTCATATATGTTGAATTGCATGTTGGTAAAGTTTGGTGTTAATTGGAGCTTGATTGGATGTTTAATTGCATGTTTAAGTATGCATTTTGGGGCAATCTGTGCAGGGCGTTTCGGAACAGTGCTTGCCGTTTCGGAACGGGTGCCTTAAACAAACCCAGGCGTCCGAAACGGGAGAGACCGTTCCGAAACGGTTTGGCTACTGCCAGCCCGTGTTCCGGTACGCGTTGCGGAATGGCCCGTGTTTCGAAACGGTGTCTGCCTGTTCCGGAACGGGTGACCGTTGGGGGCTGACATTGGCAGTTAAATGTTTTGAATTGTTTGCGTTTTGGTCCTGAATCTTGTTTGTGCAATTGTATGAGTTCGGGAAGTCCTTTTGAGCTGAAATTTCACAGGGAAGCATGAAATCTGACTAATTTCAAGTTGGTAACTTTAATTTGGGTTAAGTTCTCCTATTTATCAGAAATTACAATTTGGTCCCTAAAGTTGTAATTTGTTCAATTGGGTCCCTGTTTGATCTCTGATGCTTGTGATCTTTGAATATGTTGTTGAGTGATCACAATTAGGGTTAATGTGCATCTAGACAAGATTAAAAAGAAAAAAAAGGGTCGTTAATCAAGGTTGACTTTCGGGTTGACTTTGGTTTCCCCGTGTGACTTTCTTAATTCGGGTCAACTGTCTAGGCCGGGTTAAGGGGGTTACAATCAGAAGCTGCCTTCAACCGCTCACAAATGAGCTTCACCTTCTCGGTGGTTCCTTTCAACAAAGCCGGCATCGAAACCAACTTTTGACCCGTTTCAGCCCAACAAAGAGGAGTCCTACACTTCCTCCGTTACAAAGCCTCATAAGGTGCCATTTGAATACTTGCCTGATAGCTGTTGTTATAAGCAAACTCTACCAAAGGCAAATGCTTCTCCCAAGAACCTTGAAACTCAATCACGCAGCACCTCAACATATCCTCCAAAATCTGGATAACACGCTCAGACTGACCATCCGACTGAGGATGATAGGATGTACTGAAATTCAACCTTGTACCCAAAGCTTGATGTAAACACTGCCAAAAACGCGATGTGATCCTCGGATCCCTATCCGACACAATCGACTTAGGCACACCATGCAGCCGCACAATCTCAGCAATGTACAGCTCCGCAAGCTTATCCAAAGAAAACGTAGTATGCACAGGCAAGAAATGCGCACACTTCGTCAGGCGATCCACAATCACCCACACAGAATTCTTCTTCGATGGTGACAAAGGTAAACCAGATACAAAATCCATGGTAACCCTTTCCCACTTCCACTCAGGGATTCTCAACGGTTGCAACAACCCTGAAGGAACCTGATGCTCAGCCTTAACTCGCTGACACACCAAACACTTGCTCACAAACTCCGCAACATCCTTTTTCAAACCCACCCAATAGTACTCATCACGAAGATCACGATACATCTTAGTACTACCAGGGTGCATAGCAAAAGGACTACTATGACCTTCAGTCAGAATAGCACGCCTCAACTCAGCATCATTGGGCACTACTAATCGACTCCCAAAACACAACACACCATCATCATTAAAGCAGAAATCCGAAGGTCTACCCTCCGCGATATCCTGAACATGAGACACCAAGGAATCATCCAGCAACTGCTTTTCCTTGATCAACTGAACCAAAGATGGTTTCACTTGCAACTCGGCCACAAGACCACCGTCACGCGAAATACTCAAACTGGCAAACATAGCCCTTAGCTCAACAGCTACCTTCCTACTCAAGGCATCCGCAACAACATTAGCCTTTCCAGGATGGTACTCAATCGTCAGATCATAATCCTTGAGCAACTCCAACCAACGCCGCTGCCTAAGATTCAACTCCTTTTGAGACATCAGATACCTCAAACTCTTGTGATCCGTGTACACAGTACACTTCTCACCATACAGATAATGTCTCCAGATCTTCAGAGCAAAAACCACTGCAGCCAACTCAATATCATGCGTAGGATAATTGCGCTCATGCACTTTCAACTGCCGCGATGCATAAGCCCCAACCTTACCCTCTTGCATCAGCACACATCCCAAACCAACATAGGACGAATCACTATAGACCACAAACTCTTTCCCTGATTCAGGTTGAACCAAGATAGGAGCTTGCGTCAAAGCCGCTTTCAGCTTCTCAAAAGCCTGATGTCTCGCTTCCGTCCACTCATACTTAACATCCTTTTGCAACAACTTCATCAAAGGTGCGGCAATCTTAGAAAAACCATCCACAAACCTCCGGTAGTATCCTGCCAAACCAAGGAAACTACGAACCTCATGAACAGACTAAGGAACCTTCCAATTCATCACCGCCTCAATCTTCTGAGGATCAACATAAATCCCCTCAGCAGAAACTACATGCCCAAGAAACACCACCTCCTTCAGCCAGAACTCACACTTGCTCAGCTTAGCATAAAGTTGATTCTCCAACAAAGCTTGCAAAACAATCCTCAAATGCTCTTCATGCTCCTCCTCAGTACGCGAGTACACGAGGATATCATCAATGAACACCACAACGAACTTGTCCAGGTATTCATGAAACACACGATTCATCATGTCCATGAAAGCAGCAGGAGCATTTGTCAAACCAAACGGCATCACAAGGAACTCATAATGCCCATACCTTGTCCTGAAAGCTGTCTTAGGCACATCCACATCCTTCACCTTCAACTGGTAATACCCTGACCTCAAGTCAATCTTAGAGAACACAGCTGCTCCCCGAAATTGATCAAAGAGATCATCAATCCTCGGCAAAGGATACCGATTCTTGATAGTCAACTTGTTCAGCTGACGATAATCAATGCACATTCTCATAGTGCCATCCTTCTTCTTCACAAACAAGACTGGTGCTCCCCAAGGTGACACACTTGGCCGAATGAACCCACGATCAAGCAGCTCTTGCAACTGCGTCTTCAGCTCCTTCAGCTCCTTAGGTGCCATTCTATAAGGGGTAATGGACACAGTAGTTGTATTTTCATACAGCTCAATTCCAAACTCTACCTCGCGATTAGGAGGTAAACCAGGCAACTCCTCAGGAAACACTCCAGGAAACTCCTTCACTACTCTGATATCTTGCACACGCAACTCCTTAGAGCTAGGATTCATCACAAAAGCTAGATAAGCCTCACAATCTTGCCTCAACATCCTGCTCGCCTCCAAGGTAGACACCACATTGGCAAGAAACTTCACATTCTCACCAACCACAACAACTTCATAATCATCTGCAAGCTTCAGCGAAACTCGCTTATTTTCACAATCCACAATAGCACGATGCTCAGCAAGCCAATCCATACCAAGGATCACATCAAAACCATAGAAAGGCAACTCCATAAGATCAACATGAAAAACATGTTCTTGAACAACCAAAGGACACCTTCTATAAAGCTTTCGAGTCACAACAGTCTCACCAAAAGAACTAGTGACACGAACACCAACATCCAAAGACTCAACAGGCAAACCAAACAATTCAGCATGCTCACGCAAAATGTATGAATGCATAGATCCATAATCAATCAAGGAAAGTAATGACAAGGATTGCAAAGTAAAGGTACCTGCAATCACATCCGCGTCATTCATCCCCTCCCGCTGAGCATACACCCTCGCTTGACCTCCACCTTCAGGCTGAATAGCCACAACATGGGCTACTCCTCGACCTCCTTCCTCTCTCCGCTGGAAATTACCACGGCCGCGCCCACGACCTCTCTGCGGAGCAGCAACAACAGGAGCACGCACTTGGCCACCAGCCAACATAGGACAATCTCGCCTCAAATGATCCGCAGATCCACAATTCCAGCATCCATTACCAGCTGCCGCAGCAGGAGCTTGCACCTCCCTCAGAGCACGAGGACAGTCACGCTTCATGTGACCACGTGAACCACAAATCCAACAAGCACTCGGATCAGCTCTAGCATTGCCTCCTCGAGCAGGTACACCACCACCTCTCTTAGCTGAGGACTGATACTTCTGATCACGTCCCCTCTTGTTCCGTCCACCACCGGAACTATACTCAGCTGATCGCTTTCCAGCACTTGCTCCAGCACTTTTAGCAGATAAACCCAAGTTCATCTCGATATCCTTGGCTCGGCCCACCAGCACATCAAAATCATCATACTCGGTGGCCAGCACATACATCTTCACATCCGTCACTAAACCATAACGGAATCTTTCGCACCTCGCACGCTCATCAGGTACCAGCTCCGGTGCATATGACTGAGTCTAACAAACTGAACCTCATACTCAGCCACAGTCATGCTCCCCTGGGTAAGAGACATGAACTCACGCTTCTTTTCATCAAGATACCTCACACCAAGATACCTTCTCTTGAACACATTCTGGAAGAATGTCCAAGTTATGTCAGCTTCAGCCATCCCAGCTATAGTGGTAGTCCACCACGTATAAGCATCATCCTGTAGCAAAGATACCACACAACCCAGCTTTTGCACATCAGTGCAACTCATCTGACCCAAGATCCTCTTGGTACTCTCCATCCAGGATTCAGAACCCTCAGCAGACATACCCCTGAACTCAGTCCCACCAAGACTGCGCAAACGCTCCAAAGGTAGTCTAACACCAGCATCTCCCTGATGCCCAGCTCCTTGAGCTCCAGCTACTGCCGCTCGAAAAGCACCAGCAATAGCTTGTACCAACATCGCCATGTCAGGCATAGCTTGCCCCTGACCAACCTCAGATCCAGCAACTCCAGCACCAGCTGCAGCTTCAGCTCTTTCTCCCTCAGCACCACCACCACCAGGTGGAGGAGGAGGTAACACCGCACTACCCGCATTTTCCTCATTTTCATTCTCATTCGGAGCCGTAGCTCGCACATTACTTCTCAACTCTCTACGTGGTGCCATACTTTGACCATGCAATCACAATGCAAATAAACAAAGTCAGGCCCAGCAAGGTAAGCAATCCAAGTACTCAAGCTCAATTTCACTTAAAATCAACATCATTACTTAGCTTTGATTTGGCAATGGGTACTCACAACATGCTTCACTTCAGCATACAACTCAATTGCATCAAAATCACATACTACTCAACATGATTTCACTCAACAAGCATACAAGGCATATATACTTCAATCATGCAAACATTCATTCCCAATTACTCGAGAACTCAGCTCTGATACCACCATATGTAACCCCCTTAACCCGGCCTAGATGGTTGACCCGAATTAAAAAAGTCACACGGGGAAAATCAAAGTCAACCCGAAAGTCAACCTTGATTAACGACCCTTTTTTTTCTTTTTAAACTTGTCTAGATGCACATTAACCCTAGTTGTGATCACACAAACAACATGCTCAAAGATCACAAACATCAGAGATCAAACAGGGACCCAATTGAACAATTTACAACTTTAGGGACCAAAATGCAAATTCTGTAAATTAAGAGGACTTAACCCAAATTAAAGTTACCATCTTGAAATTAATCAGGTTTCATGCTTCACTGTCAAATTTTAGCTCAAACGGACATCCCAAGCTTATACAATTGCACAAACAAGATATAGGACCAAAATGCAAACATTCCAAAACATTTAACTGCCAATGTCAGCCCCCAACGGTCACGTGTTCCGAAACAGGGAGAACCTGTTTCGAAACGCGGGGCCGTTTCGCAACGCGTACCGAAACGAGGACTGGCAGAGGGCTTCCTGTTTCGAAACGGTGTCTTCCTGTTTCGGACGCCTGGGTTGATTCAAGGTACCCGTTCCGAAACGGTAGCCACTGTTCTGAAACAGCCTGCACAGAATGCAGCAAAATGCATGCTTAAACACACAATTGATCAACCATACATGCTCCAAATGCTACCAAACTTTACCAGCAACTCATACAACATACAAAAGACATTTTTGCATCAACCAATCAACATATTAACATCATATATGAAAAGCCCCAATTTTAAAGCATGCTTCCTACACAAGCAAACCTTTCAAGCATAAAGCCTTCAAAACCAAGCACATAAAGACCAAATACAAATCCAGCATTTCCAACGTCATTAAACATACTTATGGAGTTCAAAACATCTCCCAAAACATACACATAGGTCCCCCATTGCCAAATGCCAAAAGCTAAATGTGTATAAGAAAACCTTCCCATACTTGAGCTTAATTTCCACTTGGTTGCTTGCCTTCCTTGCTGCCCTCAAAGCTCCTTAATGTTCTGCATTATTGGTTTAAGAAAACGAAAGAGAGCGTAAGCAATAGCTTAGTGAGGAATGCTCATTAAAACCATTCAATAATGCATTTATAAAAACACTTTATAAATCATACTTCAAAACATCATTTGCACATGCTCAATAGCAATTTAAACAAGCATTACATGCTTCCATATCAATACATGTCATATTGGCCACAAGTGATAAGTTCCATCTTTTTAAAACAAGATCAACATAAGACTCACACCTGGACTTTTAAACACCATTGTGATCTTATAATTCCCAAGAACCACACAAGGACTTTTAACCACCTTTGTGTTCTTTACAAGTTTCACCCCAAGGACTTTTAAACACCTTGGCCCCAAGGACTTTTAAACACCTTGGCCCATGGACTTTTAAACACCATGGCAAGGACCACACAAGGACTTTTAACCACCTTTGTGTCCTTAACAAGAACCATCCAAGGACTTTTAACCACCTTGATGTTCTTAAGTAACAAGGCTCACTCAAGGAATTTTAACCACCTTAGTGACCTTAACAAGAATCATCATGGACTTTTAACCACCATGAAGTTCTTAGAATCCACAAGGCTCACTCAAGGACTTTTAACCACCTTAGTGACCTTAACCTTTCCAAAACATCACTTGCCCATATACATCATTTTCATCAAATAATCCACTGTTTTAAAGCATTAAACCAAGCCATAATCATCATGCATTTTAAAGCATCAAACCACATTTAATCAATGTTCAAAAACAAGGAACTCTTACCTTGAGCTTCCTTCAACATATGGCTTACAAAATCAGCAATAACCATGCTAAATCATGCTTTCAAAACAGAATTTAAAACATGCAATAAACCACATTGCATCACAACCAAACCATGGCCACCACTAGAGAGTTTTTCCGAAAACTTACACTTGAGCTTAGTAAAGTTGTTTAGACTTAAACTAAGCTCCCAAGACATTGGTTTCAAAGCCGAAAACCCAATTTCACTCACCGATTCCACTTCGCCTCTTGCCGAAGCACAAATCAAGCTTCCGGATCACCACCACTTGGATCCAAAGATGACTCCCCTGTTTTAAACACATCAAAGCAGAGGATTAATGCATCATCATGCATTAATAGCTTCAATGAAAGCACCTAAACTCGCTGCTCTCATCCACACTCCATTTTCGGCCACCAAACACAACCGAAAATGCATCCAAACAACTCCTCAACAAAGCCCAGCCATAAAACATCAAAACTAAACATCCTTTAACATCATTCAACAACTAAAAAGGACCTAATAACATCCTTATACCTCCAGCAACATCAGATCCACAAGACCATCCCAAAAACAACCAAGAATCACAAGCTAAACTTAGGAAATTCAACCTATCCGGGATTGCATTAATTAAAACCCAATTCCTTATCAAATTAACATTTATTTATCATCAAAACACACCTCAAAACACTGCTTTAACAGATCAAACGAAAATCCACCAAAAATCACCAAATCTTGCATTTTAAGCTAAGATCCATTTTACAACTTTAAAAGCCATTTATAAAACATCAATTAAGGATTGAGAACTTAGGAATTTCAGTAAAGAACTGATAGTTTAGAGGAGAAGGACGTTCTTACCTCCAAACTTGAGTTTCTCCTCTTTTAGAACCAAAAAGCTTGAAGAATCAACTAGCAAATAGTGAGGTTTTGTTGATGTGATGATTAGGAATCAATAGAGGATTGAAAAGAGAGATTTAAGTGCCAAAATCAGAATGAAATCTCTGGAGAGAAAATGTTTGGGTTGAGAGAAAATGAGAGAAAAGAAAAATAGAAGATTTGAGAGAAATGTTAGTTAGAATTAGGAAAATATCTTCCCTCCACTTTCTTTAGTTTAAAAATCAGAAATAATTCATTTAATATCTTAGAAAAATCTGGAGAAACTCCCTTTGGGTAAATAGCTCCTTAAAGATTCAAAGTTTCAATCCTTTCTAAAACAGTCACGCAACTTTCAAAAATTACATTTTGGTCACTAGCCGAAATGTCACCCTTCCAAACCTCATTTTGTAAAATTGATTTCACAGTTCACTTATATATATTAAAAGAGGATTTTAGAACATTTTTCCATATTTTTAATGCAACCCGAACTAGGCTTTCCTAATTTCACCTTTTTAGATTCGAACAGCACTTTGACCAAACCGGTCAACACCCAAACTTCTAAGCCCAAAACCGGGGCGTTACAACTCTCCCCCCCTTAAGAAATTTCGTCCTCGAAATTTACCTGAAGGAAAGAGATAAGGAAACTGCTTCAACATGTCTTCCTTCCGCTCCCACGTGGCTTCCTCAACACCTCGATGCTTCCACAGCACCTTCACCAACTCGATGGTCTTGCCACGAAGAACCTTACTATCCGAATCCAGAACCTTCACTGGTTCCTCATCATAGGTCAAATCCGGATTCAATTCCACTTCCTCCACAGGCATCACATGCGAGGGATCAGATCTGTACTTCCGGAGCATAGAAACATGAAACACATCATGAATCTTCTCCAACTCTTGAGGTAGCCTCAACCGATACGCAACAAGACCCACACGCTCAACCACCTCATATGGTCCAATGTACCTAGGGCTCAACTTACCCTTCCGACCAAACCTCATCACCTTCTTCCAAGGCGAAACCTTCAAGAACACACGGTCACCCACCGCATACTCTATCTCCTTACGCTTCAAATCCGCGTAAGACTTCTGCCGATCAGAAGCTGCCTTCAACTGCTCACAAATGAGCTTCACCTTCCCGGTGGTTCCTTTCAACAAAGCCGGAATCGAAACCAACTTTTGACCCGTTTCAGCCCAACAAAGAGGAGTCCTACACTTCCTCCCGTACAAAGCCTCATAAGGTGCCATTTGAATACTTGCCTGATAGCTGTTGTTATAAGCAAACTCTACCAAAGGCAAATGCTTCTCCCAAGAACCTTGAAACTCAATCACGCAGCACCTCAACATATCCTCCAAAATCTGGATAACACGCTCAGACTGACCATCCGATTGAGGATGATAGGATGTACTGAAATTCAACCTTGTACCCAAAGCTTGATGTAAACACTGCCAAAAACGCGATGTGAACCTCGGATCCCTATCCGACACAATCGACTTAGGCACACCATGCAGCCGCACAATCTCAGCAATGTACAGCTCTGCAAGCTTATCCAAAGAAAACGTAGTATGCACAGGCAAGAAATGCGCACACTTCGTCAGGCGATCCACAATCACCCACACAGAATTCTTCTTCGATGGTGACAAAGGTAAACCAGATACAAAATCCATGGTAACCCTTTCCCACTTCCACTCAGGGATTCTAAACGGTTGCAACAACCCTGAAGGAACCTGATGCTTAGCCTTAACTCGCTGACACACCAAACACTTGCTCACAAACTCCGCAACATCCTTTTTCAAACCCACCCAATAGTACTCATCACGAAGATCACGATACATCTTAGTACTACCAGGGTGCATAGCAAAAGGACTACTATGACCTTCAGTCAGAATAGCACGCCTCAACTCAGCATCATTGGGCACTACTATTCGACTCCCAAAACACAACACACCATCATCATTAAAGCAGAAATCCGAAGGTCTACCCTCCGCGATATCTTGAACATGAGACACCAAGGAATCATCCAGCAACTGCTTTTCCTTGATCAACTGAACCAAAGATGGTTTCACTTGCAACTCAGCCACAAGACCACCGTCTCGCGAAATACTCAAACTGGCAAACATAGCCCTTAGCTCAACAGCTACCTTCCTACTCAAGGCATCCGCAACAACATTAGCCTTTCCAGGATGGTACTCAATCGTCAGATCATAATCCTTGAGCAACTCCAACCAACGCCGCTGCCTAAGATTCAACTCCTTTTGAGACATCAGATACCTCAAACTCTTGTGATCCGTGTACACAGTACACTTCTCACCATACAGATAATGTCTCCAGATCTTCAGAGCAAAAACCACTACAGCCAACTCAATATCATGCGTAGGATAATTGCGCTCATGCACTTTCAACTGCCGCGATGCATAAGCTACAACCTTACCCTCTTGCATCAGCACACATCCCAAACCAACATAGGACGCATCACTATAGACCACAAACTCTTTCCCTGATTCAGGTTGAACCAAGATAGGAGCTTGCGTCAAAGCCGCTTTAAGCTTCTCAAAAGCCTGCTGTCTCGCTTCCGTCCACTCATACTTAACATCCTTTTGCAACAACTTCGTCAAAGGTGCGGCAATCTTAGAAAAACCATCCACAAACCTCCGGTAGTATCCTGCCAAACCAAGGAAACTACGAACCTCATGAACAGACTTAGGAACCTTCCAATTCATCACCGCCTCAATCTTCTGAGGATCAACATGAATCCCCTCAGCAGAAACTACATGCCCAAGAAACACCACCTCCTTAAGCCAGAACTCACACTTGCTCAGCTTAGCATAAAGCTGATTCTCCAACAAAGCTTGCAAAACAAATCCTCAAATGCTCTTCATGCTCCTCCTCAGTACGCGAGTACACGAGGATATCATCAATGAACACCACAACGAACTTGTCCAGGTATTCATGAAACACACGATTCATCATGTCCATGAAAGCAGCAGGAGCATTTGTCAAACCAAACGGCATCACAAGGAACTCATAATGCCCATACCTTGTCCTGAAAGTTGTCTTAGGCACATCCACATCCTTCACCTTCAACTGGTAATACCCTGACCTCAAGTCAATCTTAGAGAACACAGCTGCTCCCTGAAATTGATCAAAGAGATCATCAATCCTCGGCAAAGGATACCGATTCTTGATAGTCAACTTGTTCAGCTGACGATAATCAATGCACATTCTCATAGTGCCATCCTTCTTCTTCACAAACAAGACCGATGCTCCCCAAGGTGACACACTTGGCCGAATGAACCCACGATCAAGCAGCTCTTGCAACTACGTCTTCAGCTCCTTCAGCTCCTTAGGTGCCATTCTATAAGGGGTAATGGACACAGGAGTTGTATTTTCATACAGCTCAATTCCAAACTCTACCTCGCGATTAGGAGGTAAACCAGGCAACTCCTCAGGAAACACTCCAGGAAACTCCTTCACTACTCTGATATCTTGCACACGCAACTCCTTAGAGCTAGGATTCATCACAAAAGCTAGATAAGCCTCACAACCTTGCCTCAACATCCTGCTCGCCTCCAAGTTAGACACCACATTGGCAAGAAACTTCACATTCTCACCAACCACAACAACTTCATAATCATCCGCAAGCTTCAGCGAAACTCGCTTATTTTCACAATCCACAATAGCACGATGCTCAGCAAGCCAATCCATACCAAGGATCACATCAAAACCATAGAAAGGCAACTCCATAAGATCAACATGAAAAACATGTTCTTGAACAACCAAAGGACACCTTCTATAAAGCTTTTGAGTCACAACAGTCTCACCAAAAGAAATAGTGACACGAACACCAACATCCAAAGACTCAACAGGCAAACCAAACAATTCAGCATGCTCACGCAAAATGTATGAATGCATAGATCCATAATCTATCAAGGAAAGTAATGACAAGGATTGCAAAGTAAAGGTACCTGAAATCACATCCGCGTCATTCCTCCCCTCCCGCTGAGCATACACCCTCGCTTGACCTCCACCTTCAGGCTGAATAGCCTCAACATGGGCTACTCCTCGACCACCTTCCTCTCTCCGCTGGAAATTACCACGGCCGCGCCCACGACCTCTCTGCGGAGCAGCAACAACAGGAGCACGCACTTGGCCACCAGCCAACATAGGACAATCTCGCCTCAAATGATCCGCAGATCCACAATTCCAGCATCCATTACCAGCTGCCGCAGCAGGAGCTTGCACCTCCCTCACAGCACAAGGACAGTCACGCTTCATGTGACCACGTGAACCACAAATCCAACAAGCACTCGGATCAGCTCTAGCATTGCCTCCTCGAGCAGGTACACCACCACCTCTCTTAGCTGAGGACTGATACTTCTGATCACGTCCCCTCTTGTTTCCGTCCACCACCGGAACTATACTCAACTGATCGCTTTCCAGCACTTGCTCCAGCACTTTTAGCAGATAAACCCAAGTTCATCTTGATATCCTTGGCTCGGCCCACCAGCACATCAAAATCATCATACTCGGTGGCCAGCACATACATCTTCACATTCGTCACTAAACCATAACGGAATCTTTCGCACCTCGCACGCTCATCAGGTACCAGCTCCGGTGCATACTGACTGAGTCTAACAAACTGAACCTCATACTCAGCCACAGTCATGCTCCCCTGGGTAAGAGACATGAACTCACGTTTCTTTTCATCAAGATACCTCACACCAAGATACCTTCTCTTGAACACATTCTGGAAGAATGTCCAAGTTATGTCAGCTTCAGCCATCCCAGCTATAGTGGTAGTCCACCACGTATAAGCATCATCATGTAGCAAAGATACCACACAACCCAGCTTTTGCACATCAGTGCAACTCATCTGACCCAAGATCCTCTTGGTACTCTCCATCCAGGACTCAGAACCCTCAGCAGACATACCCCTGAACTCAGTCCCACCAAGACTGCACAAACGCTCCAAAGGTAGTCTAACACCAGCATCTCCCTGATGCCCAGCTCCTTGAGCTCCAGCTACTGCCGCTCGAAAAGCACCAGCAATAGCTTATACCAACATCGTCATGTCAAGCATAGCTTGCCCCTGACCAACCTCAGGTCCAGCAGCTCCAGCACCAGCTGCAGCTTCAGCTCTTTCTCCCTCAGCTCCACCACCACCAGGTGGAGGAGGAGGTAACACCGCACTACCCGCATTTTCCTCATTTTCATTCTCATTCGGAGCCGTAGCTCGCACATTACTTCTCAACTCTCTACGTGGTGTCATACTTTGACCATGCAAACACAATGCAAATAAACAAAGTCAGGCCCAGCAAGGTAAGCAATCCAAGTACTCAAGCTCAATTTCACTTAAAATCAACATCATTACTTAGCTTTGATTTGGCAATGGGTACTCACAACATGCTTCACTTCAGCATACAACTCAATTGCATCAAAATCACATACTACTCAACATGATTTCACTTAACAAGCATACAAGGCATACATACTTCAATCATGCACACATTCATTCCCAATTACTCGAGAACTCAGCTCTGATACCACCATATGTAACCCCCTTAACCCGGCCTAGACGGTTGACCCGAATTAAGAAAGTCACACGGGGAAAATCAAAGTCAACCCGAAAGTCAACCTTGATTAACGACTCTTTTTTTTTCTTTTAAACTTGTCTAGATGCACATTAACCCTAGTTGTGATCACACAAACAACATGCTCAAAGATCACAAACATCAGAGATCAAATAGGGACCCAATTGAACAATTTACAACTTTAGGGACCAAAATGCAAATTCTATAAATTAAGAGGACCTAAACCCAAATTAAAGTTACCATCTTGAAATTAATGAGGTTTCATGCTTCACTGTCAAATTTCAGCTCAAACGGACATCCCAAGCTCATACAATTGCACAAACAAGATATAGGACCAAAATGCAAACATTCCAAAACATTTAACTGCCAATGTCAGCCCCCAACGGTCACGTGTTCCGAAACAGGGAGAACCTGTTTCGAAACGCGGGGCCGTTCCGCAACGCGTACCGAAACGAGGACTGGCAGAGGGCTTCCTGTTTCGAAACGGTGTCTTCCCGTTTCGGACGCCTGGGTTGATTCAAGGTACCCGTTCCGAAACGGTAGCCACAGTTCCGAAACAGCCTGCACAGAATGCAGCAAAATGCATGCTTAAACACACAATTGATCAACCATACATGCTCCAAATGCTACCAAACTTTACCAGCAACTCATACAACATACAAAAGACATGTTTGCATCAACCAATCAACATATTAACATCATATATGAAAAGCCCCAATTTTAAAGCATGCTTCCTACACAAGCAAACCTTTCAAGCATAAAGCCTTCAAAACCAAGCACATAAAGACCAAATACAAATCCAGCATTTCCAACATCAGTAAACATACTTAGGGAGTTCAAAACATCTCCCAAAACATACACATAGGTCCCCCATTGCCAAATGCCAAAAGCTAAATGTATATAAGAAAACCTTCCCATACATGAGCTTAATTTCCACTTGGTTGCTTGCCTTCCTTGCTGCCCTCAAAGCTCCTTAATGTTCTGCATTATTGGTTTAAGAAAACGAAAGAGAGCGTAAGCAATAGCTTAGTGAGGAATGCTCATTAAAACCATTCAATAATGCATTTATAAAAACACTTTATAAATCATACTTCAAAACATCATTTGCACATGCTCAATAGCAATTTAAACAAGCATTACATGCTTCCATATCAATACATGTCATATTGGCCACAAGTGATAAGTTCCATCTTTTTAAAACAAGATCAACATAAGACTCACACATGGACTTTTAAACACCATTGTGATCTTATAATTCCCAAGAACCACACAAGGACTTTTAACCACCTTTGTGTTCTTTACAAGTTTCACCCCAAGGACTTTTAAACACCTTGGCCCCAAGGACTTTTAAACACCTTGGCCCATGGACTTTTAAACACCATGGCAAGGACCACACAAGGACTTTTAACCACCTTTGTGTCCTTAACAAGAACCATCCAAGGACTTTTAACCACCTTGAAGTTCTTAAGTAACAAGGCTCACTCAAGGACTTTTAACCACCTTAGTGACCTTAACAAGAATCATCATGGACTTTTAACCACCATGAAGTTCTTAGAATCCACAAGGCTCACTCAAGGACTTTTAACCACCTTAGTGACCTTAACCTTTCCAAAACATCACTTGCCCATATACATCATTTTCATCAAATAATCCACTGTTTTAAAGCATTAAACCAAGCCATAATCATCATGCATTTTAAAGCATCAAACCACATTTAATCAATGTTCAAAAACAAGGAACTCTTACCTTGAGCTTCCTTCAACATATGGCTTACAAAATCAGCAATAACCATGCTAAATCATGCTTTCAAAACAGAATTTAAAACATGCAATAAACCACATTGCATCACAACCAAACCATGGCCACCACTAGAGAGTTTTTCCGAAAACTTACACTTGAGCTTAGTAAAGTTGTTTAGACTTAAACTAAGCTCCCAAGACATTGGTTTCAAAGCCGAAAACCCAATTTCACTCACCGATTCCACTTCGCCTCTTGCCGAAGCACAAATCAAGCTTCCGGATCACCACCACTTGGATCCAAAGATGACTCCCCTGTTTTAAACACATCAAAGCAGAGGATTAATGCATCATCATGCATTAATAGCTTCAATGAAAGCACCTAAACTCGCTGCTCTCATCCATACTCCATTTTCGGCCACCAAACACAACCGAAAATGCATCCAAACAACTCCTCAACAAAGCCCAGCCATAAAACATCAAAACTAAACATCCTTTAACATCATTCAACAACTAAAAAGGACCTAATAACATCCTTATACCTCCAGCAACATCAGATCCACAAGATCATCCCAAAAACAACCAAGAATCACAAGCTAAACTTAGGAAATTCAACCTATCCGGGATTGCATTAATTAAAACCCAATTCCTTATCATATTAACATTCATTTATCATCAAAACACACCTCAAAACACTGCTTTAACAGATCAAACGAAAATCCACCAAGAATCACCAAATCTTGCATTTTAAGCCAAGATCCATTTTACAACTTTAAAAGCCATTTATAAAAAAACAATTAAGGATTGAGAACTTAGGAATTTCAGTAAAGAACTGATAGTTTAGAGGAGAAGGACGTTCTTACCTCCAAACTTGAGTTTCTCCTCTTTTAGAACCAAAAAGCTTGAAGAATCAACTAGCAAATAGTGAGGTTTTGTTGATGTGATGATTAGGAATCAATAGAGGATTGAAAAGAGAGATTTAAGTGCCAAAATCAGAAGGAAATCTCTGGAGAGAAAGTGTTTGGGTTGAGAGAAAATGAGAGAAAAGAAAAATAGAAGATTTGAGAGAAAAGTTAGTTAGAATTAGGAAAATATCTTCCCTCCACTTTCTTTAGTTTAAAAATCAGAAATAATTCATTTAATATCTTAGAAAAATCTGGAGAAACTCCCTTTGGGTAAATAGCTCCTTAAAGATTCAAAGTTTCAATCCTTTCTAAAACAGTCACGCAACTTTCAAAAATTACATTTTGGTCACTAGCCAAAATGTCACCCTTCCAAACCTCATTTTGTAAAATTGATTTCACAGTTCACTTATATATATTAAAAGAGGATTTTAGAACATTTTTCCATATTTTTAATGCAACCCGAACTAGGCTTTCCTAATTTCACCTTTTTAGATTCGAACAGCACTTTGACCAAACCGGTCAACACCCAAACATTTTTGCGGTCCTTTTTGTAGAGGTTTCGGACGAGCGGGTCTAAATGGGCCTTTCAATGGAACCGTTGAAATTTTAATTGAGCAAAAAGTATAAAATTGAGGTGTTGCAATATAAATGTGTTGAAAAGCTCCTAATTAATTACATGAACTCCTAAAATTTGATTAAAACTTATTTTGCAGTCCTTTTTGTAGAGGTTTCGGACGAGCGAGTCGAAATGAGCCTTTCAATGGACTCGTTGGTATTTTAACTGAGTAAAAAGTACAGAAATTGAGGTTTCGCAATATAATTGTGTTGAAAAGCTCCTAATCAATTATTTGAACTCCTAATATTTGAATAAAACATTTTTGCGGTCCTTTTTGTAGAGGTTTCTGACGAGCGGGTCTAAATGGGCCTTTAAATGGACCCGTTGAAATTTTAACTAAGTAAAAAGTATAAAATTGAGGTTTTGCAATTTAATTGTGTTGAAAAGCTCCTAATCAAATACATAAACTCCTAAAATTTGATTAAAACCTTTTTTGCAGTCCTTTTTGATACGTTTCGGACGAGCAGGTCTAAATGGGCCTTACAATGGACCCGTTGGAATTTTAACTGAGTAAAAAGTACAGAAATTTAGCTTTTGCAATATAATTGCGTTGAAAAGCTCCTAATCAATTATTTGAACTCCTAAAATTTGATTAAAACTTGTTCTGCGGTCCTTTTTTGTAGAGGTTTCGGACGAGCAGGTCTAAATGGGCCTTTTAATGGACCCGTTGGAATTAAATTGAGTAAAAAGTACAAAAATTGAGGTTTTGCAATATAATTGTGTTGAAAAGCTCCTAATCAATTACATGAACTCCTAAAATTTGATTAAAACTTATTTTGCAGTCCTTTTTGTAGAGGTTTTGGACGAGCGGGTCGAAATGGGCCTTTCAATAGACCCGTTGGTATTTTAACTGAGTAAAAAGTATAGAAATTAAGGTTTTGCAATATAAATGTGTTGAAAAGCTCCTAATCAGTTATTTGAACTCCTAATATTTGAATAAAACATTTTTGCGGTCCTTTTTGTAGAGGTTTCGGACGAGCAGGTCTAAATGGGCCTTTTAATGGGCCCGTTGGAATTTTAACTGAGTAAAAAGTACAGAAATTGAGCTTTTGCAATATAATTGTGTTGAAAAGCTCCTAATCAATTATTTGAACTCCTAAAATTAGATTAAAATTTGTTTTGCGGTCCTTTTTGTAGAGGTTTCGGACGAGCATGTCTAAATGGGCCTTTCAATGGACCCATTTGAATTTTAACTGAGTAAAAAGTACAGAAATTGAGGTTTTTTAATATAATTGCGTTGAAAAGCTCCTAATCAATTATTTGAACTCCTAAAATTTGATTAAAACTTGTTTTGCAGTCCTTTTGTAGAGGTTTCGGACGAGCAGGTCTAAATGGGCCTTTCAATGGACCCGTTGGAATTTTAACTGAGTAAAAAGTACAGAAATTGAGGTTTTGCAAAATAATTGTGTTGAAAAGCACCTAATCAATTACATGAACTCCTAAAATTTGATTAAAACTTGTTTTGCAGTCCTTTTTGTAGAGGTTTTGGACGAGCGAGTCGAAATGGGCCTTTCGATGGACCCGTTGAAATTTTAACTGAGTAAAAATTACAGAAATTGCGGTTTTGCAATATAATTTTGTTGAAAAGCTCCTAATCTGTTATTTAAACTCCTAATATTTGAATAAAACATTTTTTCGGACCTTTTTGAGGAGGTTTCGGACGAGCAGGTCTAAATGGGCCTTTCAATGGGCCCGTTTGAATTTTAACTGAATAAAAAGTATAAAATTGAGGTTTTTCAATATAATTGTGTTGAAAAGTTCCTAATCAATTATTTGAACTCCTAAAATTTGACTAAAAGTATTTTGCGGTCCTTTTTGTCCAAGTTTCGGACGAGCAGCTCTAAATGGGCCTTTCAATGGACCCGTAAGAACTTTAACTGAGTAAAAAGTATAGAAATTGAGGTTTTGCAATATAATTGTGTTGAAAAGCTTCTAATCTATTACATAAACTCCTAAATTTTGATTAAAACTTGTTTTGCAGTCCTTAATGTAGAGGTTTTGGACGAGCGAGTCGAAATGGGCCTTTCAATGGACCCGTTGGAATTTTAACTGAGTAAAAAGTACAAAAATTGAGGTTTTGCAATATAATTGTGTTGAAAAGCTCCTAATCAATTATTTGAACTCCTAAAATTAGATCAAAATTTGTTTTGCGGTCCTTTTTGTAGAGGTTTCGGACGAGCATGTCTAAATGGGCCTTTCAATGGACCCATTTGAATTTTAACTGAGTAAAAAGTACAGAAATTGAGGTTTTTTAATATAATTGCGTTGAAAAGCTCCTAATCAATTATTTGAACTCCTAAAATTTGATTAAAACTTGTTTTGCAGTCCTTTTGTAGAGGTTTCGGACGAGCAGGTCTAAATGGGCCTTTCAATGGACCCGTTGGAATTTTAACTGAGTAAAAAGTACAGAAATTGAGGTTTTGCAAAATAATTGTGTTGAAAAGCACCTAATCAATTACATGAACTCCTAAAATTTGATTAAAACTTGTTTTGCAGTCCTTTTTGTAGAGGTTTTGGACGAGCGAGTCGAAATGGGCCTTTCGATGGACCCGTTGAAATTTTAACTGAGTAAAAATTACAGAAATTGCGGTTTTGCAATATAATTTTGTTGAAAAGCTCCTAATCTGTTATTTAAACTCCTAATATTTGAATAAAACATTTTTTTCGGACCTTTTTGAGGAGGTTTCGGACGAGCAGGTCTAAATGGGCCTTTCAATGGGCCCGTTTGAATTTTAACTGAATAAAAAGTATAAAATTGAGGTTTTTCAATATAATTGTGTTGAAAAGTTCCTAATCAATTATTTGAACTCCTAAAATTTGACTAAAAGTATTTTGCGGTCCTTTTTGTCCAAGTTTCGGACGAGCAGCTCTAAATGGGCCTTTCAATGGACCGGTAAGAACTTTAACTGAGTAAAAAGTATAGAAATTGAGGTTTTGCAATATAATTGTGTTGAAAAGCTCCTAATCTATTACATAAACTCCTAAATTTTGATTAAAACTTGTTTTGCAGTCCTTAATGTAGAGGTTTTGGACGAGCGAGTCGAAATGGGCCTTTCAATGGACCCGTTGGAATTTTAACTGAGTAAAAAGTACAAAAATTGAGGTTTTGCAATATAATTGTGTTGAAAAACTCCTAATCAATTATTTGAACTCCTAAAATTTGATTAAAACTTGTTTTGCGGTCCTTTTTGTAGAAGTTTCGGACGAGCGGGTCGAAATGGGCCTTTGAATGGAGCTGTTGGAATTTTAACTGAGTAAAACATACAGAAATTGAGGTTTTGCAATATAATTGTGTTGAAAAGCTCCTAATCAATTATTTGAACTCCTAAAATTTGATTAAAACTTATTTAGCAGTCCTTTTTGTAGAGGTTTCGGACGAGCTGGTCTAAATGGGACTTTCAATGGACCCGTTGGAATTTTAACTGAGTAAAATGTACAGAAAATGAGGTTTTGCAATATAATTGTGTTGAAAAGCTCCTAATCAATTATTTGAACTCCTAAAATTTGATTAAAAGTATTTTGCGGTCCTTTTTGTCGTGGTTTCGGACGAGCAGATCTAAATGGGCCTTTCAATGGACCCGTTAGAATTTTAACTGAGTAAAACGTATAGAAATTGAGGTTTTGCAATATAATTGTGTTGAAAAACTCCTAATCTATTACATAAACTCCTAAATTTTGATTAAAATTTGTTTTGCAGTCCTTAATGTAGAGGTTTCGGACGAGCGGGTCAAAATGGGCCTTTCAATGGACCCGTTGGAATTTTAACTGAGTAAAAAGTACAGAAATTGAGGTTTTGCAATATAATTGTGTTGAAAAGCTCCTAATCAATTATTTGAACTCCTAAAATTTGATTAAAACTTGTTTTGCGGTCCTTCTTGTAGAGGTTTCGGACGAGCTGGTCTAAATCGGCCTTTCAATGGACCCGTTGGAATTTTAACCGAGTAAAAAGTACAGAAATTGAGGTTTTGCAATATAATTGTGTTGAAAAGCTCCTAATCAGTTATTTGAACTCCTAATATTTGAATAAAACATTTTTGCGGTCCTTTTTGTAGAGGTTTCGGACGAGCGGGTCTAAATGGGCCTTTCAATGGAACCGTTGAAATTTTAATTGAGCAAAAAGTATAAAATTGAGGTGTTGCAATATAATTGTGTTGAAAAGCTCCTAATTAATTACATGAACTCCTAAAATTTGATTAAAACTTATTTTGCAGTCCTTTTTGTAGAGGTTTCAGACGAGCGAGTCGAAATGAGCCTTTCAATGGACTCGTTGGTATTTTAACTGAGTAAAAAGTACAGAAATTGAGGTTTCGCAATATAATTGTGTTGAAAAGGTCCTAATCAATTATTTGAACTCCTAATATTTGAATAAAACATTTTTGCGGTCCTTTTATTAGAGGTTTCGGACGGGCAGGTCTAAATAGGCCTTTCAATGGACCCGTTAGAATTTTAACTGAGTAAAAAGTACAGAAATTGAGGTTTTGCAATATAATTGTGTTGAAAAGCTCCTAATCAATTATTTGAACTCCTAATATTTGAATAAAACATTTTTGTGAACCTTTTTGTAGAGGTTTCGGACGCGCAGGTCTAAATGGGCCTTTCAATGGGCCCGTTTGAATTTTAACTGACTAAAGAGTATAAAATTGAGGTTTTTCAATATAATTGTTTTGAAAAGTTCCTAATGAATTATTTGAACTCCTAAAATTTGATTAAAACTATTTTGCAGTCCTTTTTGTCGAGGTTTCGGACGAGCAGGTCTAAATGGGCCTTTCAATGGACCCGTTAGAATTTTAACTGAGTAAAAAGTACAAAATTTGAGGTTTTGCAATATAAATGTTTTGAAAAGTTCCTAATCAATTATTTGAACTCCTAATATTTGAATAAAACATTTTTACGATCCTTTTTGTAGAGGTTTCGGACGAGCGGGTCTAAATTGGCCTTTCAATGGACCCGTTGAAATTTTAACTGAGTAAAAAGTATAAAATTGAGGTTTTGCAATATAATTGTGTTGAACAGCTCCTAATCAATTAGTTGAACTCCTAATATTTGAATAAAACATTTTTGTGGTCCTTTTTGTAGAGGTTTCAGACGAGCAGGTCTAAATGGGCCATTCAATGGACCCGTTGGAATTTTAACAGAGTAAAAAGTACAGAAATTGAGCTTTTGCAATATAATTGTGTTGAAAAGCTCCTAATCAATTATTTGAACTCCTAAAATTTGATTAAAACTTGTTTTGCGGTCCTTTTTTGTAGAGGTTTCGGACGAGCAGGTCTAAATGGGCCTTTCAATGAACCCGTTGGAATTAAATTGAGTAAAAAGTACAAAAATGGAGGTTTTGCAATATAATTGTGTTGAAAAGCTCCTAATCAATTACATGAACTCCTAAAATTTGATTAAAACTTGTTTTGCAGTCCTTTTTGTAGAGGTTTCGGACGAGCGGGTCGAAATGGGCCTTTCAACGGACCCGTTGGTATTTTAACTGAGTAAAAGTACAGAAATTTGTGTTTCGCAATATAATTGTGTTGAAAAGCTCCTAATCAATTATTTAAACTCCTAATATTTGAATAAAACATTTTTGCGAACCTTTTTGTAGAGGTTTCGGACAAGCAGGTCTAAATGGGCCTTTCAATGGGCCCGTTTGAATTTTAACTGAGTAAAAAGTATGAAATTGAGGTTTTCAATATAATTGTGTTGAAAAGTTCCTAATAAATTTTTTGAACTCCTAAAATTTGATTAAAACTATTTTCCAGTCCTTTTTGTCGAGGTTTCGGACGAGCAGGTCTAAATGGGCCTTTCAATGGACCCGTTAGAATTTTAACTAAGTAAAAAGTACAGAAATTGAGGTTTTGCAATATAAATGTGTTGAAAAGCTCCTTATAAATTATTTGAACTCCTAATATTTGAATAAAACATTTTTGCGGTCCTTTTTGTAGAGGTTTCGGATGAGCGGGTCTAAATGGGCCTTTCAATGGACCCGTTGGAATTTTAACTGAGTAAAAAGTACAGAAATTGAGCTTTTGCAATACAATTGTGTTGAAAAGCTCCTAATCAATTATTTGAACTCCTAATATTTGAATAAAACATTTTTGCGGTCGTTTTTGGTGAGGTTTCGGACGAGCGGGTCTAAATGGGCCTTTCAATGGACCCGTTGAAATTTTAACTGAGTAAAAAGTACAAAAATTAAGGTTTTGCAATATAATTGTATTGAAAAGCTCCTAATCAATTACATGAACTACTAAAATTTGATTAAAACCTATTTTGCAGTACTTTTTGTAGAGGTTTCGGACGAGCGGGTCGAAATGAGCCTTTCAATGGACCCGTTCGTATTTTAACTGATTAAAAAGTACAGAAATTGAGGTTTCGCAATATAATTGTGTTGAAAAGCTCCTAATCAATTATTTGAACTCCTAATATTTGAATAAAACATTTTTGCGGTTGTTTTTGTAGAGGTTTCGGACGAGCAGGTCTAAATGGGCCATTCAATGGACCCGTTGGAATTTTAACTGAGTAAAAAGTACAGAAATTGAATTTTTGCAATATAATTGTGTTTAAAAGCTCCTAATAAATTATTTGAACTCCTAATATTTGAATAAAACATTTTTGCGAACCTTTTGTAGAGGTTTCAGACGAGCAGGTCTAAATGGGCCTTTCAATGGGCCCGTTTGAATTTTAACTGAGTAAAAAGTATGAAATTGAGGTTTTCAATATAATTGTGTTGAAAAGTTCCTAATAAATTTTTTGAACTCCTAAAATTTGATTAAAACTATTTTCCAGTCCTTTTTGTCGAGGTTTCGGACGAGCAGGTCTAAATGGGCCTTTCAATGGACCCGTTAGAATTTTAACTAAGTAAAAAGTACAAAATTTGAGGTTTTGCAATATAAATGTTTTGAAAAGTTCCTAATCAATTATTTGAACTCCTAATATTTGAATAAAACATTTTTACGATCCTTTTTGTAGAGGTTTCAGACGAGCGGGTCTAAATTGGCCTTTCAATGGACCCGTTGAAATTTTAACTGAGTAAAAAGTATAAAATTGAGGTTTTGCAATATAATTGTGTTGAACAGCTCCTAATCAATTAGTTGAACTCCTAATATTTGAATAAAACATTTTTGTGGTCCTTTTTGTAGAGGTTTCAGACGAGCAGGTCTAAATGGGCCATTCAATGGACCCGTTGGAATTTTAACAGAGTAAAAAGTACAAAAATTGAGCTTTTGAAATATAATTGTGTTGAAAAGCTCCTAATCAATTATTTGAACTCCTAAAATTTGATTAAAACTTGTTTTGCGGTCCTTTTTTGTAGAGGTTTCGGACGAGCAGGTCTAAATGGTCCTTTCAATGAACCCGTTGGAATTAAATTGAGTAAAAAGTACAAAAATGGAGGTTTTGCAATATAATTGTGTTGAAAAGCTCCTAATCAATTACATGAACTCCTAGAATTTGATTAAAATTTATTTTGCAGTCCTTTTTGTAGAGGTTTCAGACGAGCGGGTCGAAATGGGCCTTTCAACGGACCCGTTGGTATTTTAACTGAGTAAAAGTACAGAAATTTGTGATTCGCAATATAATTGTGTTGAAAAGCTCCTAATCAATTATTTAAACTCCTAATATTTGAATAAAACATTTTTGCGAACCTTTTTGTAGAGGTTTCGGACGAGCAGGTCTAAATGGGCCTTTCAATGGGCCCGTTTGAATTTTAACTGAGTAAAAAGTATGAAATTGAGGTTTTCAATATAATTGTGTTGAAAAGTTCCTAATAAATTTTTTGAACTCCTAAAATTTGATTAAAACTATTTTCCAGTCCTTTTTGTCGAGGTTTCGGACGAGCAGGTCTAAATGGGCCTTTCAATGGACCCGTTAGAATTTTAACTAAGTAAAAAGTACAGAAATTGAGGTTTTGCAATATAAATGTGTTGAAAAGCTCCTAATAAATTATTTGAACTCCTAATATTTGAATAAAACATTTTTGCGGTCCTTTTTGTAGAGGTTTCGGACGAGCGGGTCTAAATGGGCCTTTTAATGGACCCGTTGGAATTTTAACTGAGTAAAAAGTACAGAAATTGAGGTTTCGCAATATAATTGTGTTGAAAAGCTCCTAATCAATTATTTGAACTCCTAATATTTGAATAAAACATTTTTGCGGTCCTTTTTGTAGAGGTTTCGGACGAGCAGGTCTAAATGGGCCTTTCAATGGACCCGTTAGAATTTTAACTGAGTAAAAAGTACAGAAATTGAGGTTTTGCAATATAATTGTGTTGAAAAGCTCCTAATCAATTATTTGAACTCCTAATATTTGAATAAAACATTTTTGCGGTCCTTTTTGGTGAGGTTTCGGACGAGCGGGTCTAAATGGGCCTTTCAATGGACCCGTTGAAATTTTAACTAAGTAAAAAGTATAAAATTGAGGTTTTGCAATATAATTGTGTTGAAAAGCTCCTAATCAATTATTTGAACTCCTAATATTTGAATAAAACATTTTTGCGGTCCTTTTTGTAGAGGTTTCAGACGAGCAGGTCTAAATGGGCCATTCAATAGACCCGTTGGAATTTTAACTGAGTAAAAAGTACAGAAATTGAGCTTTTGCAATACAATTGTGTTGAAAAGCTCCTAATCAATTATTTGAACTCCTAATATTTGAATAAAACATTTTTGCGGTCCTTTTTGGTGAGGTTTCGGACGAGCGGGTCTAAATGGGCCTTTCAATGGCCCCGTTGAAATTTTAACTGAGTAAAAAGTACAAAAATTAAGGTTTTGCAATATAATTGTATTGAAAAGCTCCTAATCAATTACATGAACTACTAAAATTTGATTAAAACCTACTTTGCAGTACTTTTTGTAGAGGTTTCGGACGAGCGGGTCGAAATGAGCCTTTCAATGGACCCGTTCGTATTTTAACTGATTAAAAAGTACAGAAATTGAGGTTTCGCAATATAATTGTGTTGAAAAGCTCCTAATCAATTATTTGAACTCCTAATATTTGAATAAAACATTTTTGCGGTCCTTTTTGTAGAGGTTTCGGACGAGCAGGTCTAAATGGGCCATTCAATGGACCCGTTGGAATTTTAACTGAGTAAAAAGTACAGAAATTGAATTTTTGCAATATAATTGTGTTTAAAAGCTCCTAATAAATTATTTGAACTCCTAATATTTGAATAAAACATTTTTGCGAACCTTTTGTAGAGGTTTCAGACGAGCAGGTCTAAATGGGCCTTTCAATGGGCCCGTTTGAATTTTAACTGAGTAAAAAGTATAAAATTGAGGTTTTCAATATAATTGTGTTGAAAAGTTATCAATTATTTGAACTCATAAAATTTGATTAAAACTATTTTGCAGTCCTTTTTGTCGAGGTTTCGGACGAGCAGGTCTAAATGGGCCTTTCAATGGACCCGTTAGAATTTTAACTAAGTAAAAAGTACAAAATTTGAGGTTTTGCAATATAAATGTTTTGAAAAGTTCCTAATCAATTATTTGAACTCCTAATATTTGAATAAAACATTTTTACGATCCTTTTTGTAGAGGTTTCAGACGAGCGGGTCTAAATTGGCCTTTCAATGGACCCGTTGAAATTTTAACTGAGTAAAAAGTATAAAATTGAGGTTTTGCAATATAATTGTGTTGAACAGCTCCTAATCAATTAGTTGAACTCCTAATATTTGAATAAAACATTTTTGTGGTCCTTTTTGTAGAGGTTTCAGACGAGCAGGTCTAAATGGGCCATTCAATGGACCCGTTGGAATTTTAACAGAGTAAAAAGTACAGAAATTGAGCTTTTGAAATATAATTGTGTTGAAAAGCTCCTAATCAATTATTTGAACTCCTAAAATTTGATTAAAACTTGTTTTGCGGTCCTTTTTTGTAGAGGTTTCGGACGAGCAGGTCTAAATGGTCCTTTCAATGAACCCGTTGGAATTAAATTGAGTAAAAAGTACAAAAATGGAGGTTTTGCAATATAATTGTGTTGAAAAGCTCCTAATCAATTACATGAACTCATAGAATTTGATTAAAATTTATTTTGCAGTCCTTTTTGTAGAGGTTTCGGACGAGCGGGTCGAAATGGGCCTTTCAACGGACCCGTTGGTATTTTAACTGAGTAAAAGTACAGAAATTTGTGTTTCGCAATATAATTGTGTTGAAAAGCTCCTAATCAATTATTTAAACTCCTAATATTTGAATAAAACATTTTTGCGAACCTTTTTGTAGAGGTTTCGGACGAGCAGGTCTAAATGGGCCTTTCAATGGGCCCGTTTGAATTTTAACTGAGTAAAAAGTATGAAATTGAGGTTTTCAATATAATTGTGTTGAAAAGTTCCTAATAAATTTTTTGAACTCCTAAAATTTGATTAAAACTATTTTCCAGTCCTTTTTGTCGAGGTTTCGGACGAGCAGGTCTAAATGGGCCTTTCAATGGACCCGTTAGAATTTTAACTAAGTAAAAAGTACAGAAATTGAGGTTTTGCAATATAAATGTGTTGAAAAGCTCCTAATAAATTATTTGAACTCCTAATATTTGAATAAAACATTTTTGCGGTCCTTTTTGTAGAGGTTTCGGACGAGCGGGTCTAAATGGGCCTTTCAATGGACCCGTTGGAATTTTAACTGAGTAAAAAGTACAGAAATTGAGGTTTCGCAATATAATTGTGTTGAAAAGCTCCTAATCAATTATTTGAACTCCTTATATTTGAATAAAACATTTTTGCGGTCCTTTTTGTAGAGGTTTCGGACGAGCAGGTCTAAATGGGCCTTTCAATGGACCCGTTAGAATTTTAACTGAGTAAAAAGTACAGAAATTGAGGTTTTGCAATATAATTGTGTTGAAAAGCTCCTAATCAATTATTTGAACTCCTAATATTTGAATAAAACATTTTTGCGGTCCTTTTTGGTAAGGTTTCGGACGAGCGGGTCTAAATGGGCCTTTCAATGGACCCGTTGAAATTTTAACTAAGTAAAAAGTATAAAATTGAGGTTTTGCAATATAATTGTGTTGAAAAGCTCCTAATCAATTATTTGAACTCCTAATATTTGAATAAAACATTTTTGCGGTCCTTTTTGTAGAGGTTTCAGACGAGCAGGTCTAAATGGGCCATTCAATAGACCCGTTGGAATTTTAACTGAGTAAAAAGTACAGAAATTGAGCTTTTGCAACACAATTGTGTTGAAAAGCTCCTAATCAATTATTTGAACTCCTAATATTTGAATAAAACATTTTTGCGGTCCTTTTTGGTGAGGTTTCGGACGAGCGGGTCTAAATGGGCCTTTCAATGGACCCGTTGAAATTTTAACTGAGTAAAAAGTACAAAAATTAAGGTTTTGCAATATAATTGTATTGAAAAGCTCCTAATCAATTACATGAACTACTAAAATTTGATTAAAACCTATTTTGCAGTACTTTTTGTAGAGGTTTCGGACGAGCGGGTCGAAATGAGCCTTTCAATGGACCTGTTGGTATTTTAACTGATTAAAAAGTACAGAAATTGAGGTTTCGCAATATAATTGTGTTGAAAAGCTCCTAATCAATTATTTGAACTCCTAATATTTGAATAAAACATTTTTGCGGTCCTTTTTGTAGAGGTTTCGGACGAGCAGGTCTAAATGGGCCATTCAATGGACCCGTTGGAATTTTAACTGAGTAAAAAGTACAGAAATTGAATTTTTGCAATATAATTGTGTTGAAAAGCTCCTAATAAATTATTTGAACTCCTAATATTTGAATAAAACATTTTTGCGAACCTTTTGTAGAGGTTTCAGACGAGCAGGTCTAAATGGGCCTTTCAATGGGCCCGTTTGAATTTTAACTGAGTAAAAAGTATAAAATTGAGGTTTTCAATATAATTGTGTTGAAAAGTTATCACTTATTTGAACTCATAAAATTTGATTAAAACTATTTTGCAGTCCTTTTTGTCGAGGTTTCGGACGAGCAGGTCTAAATGGACCTTTCAATGGACCCGTTAGAATTTTAATTAAGTAAAAAGTACAGAAATTGAGGTTTTTCAGTATAAATGTGTTGAAAAGCTCCTAGTCAATTATTTGAACTTCTGATATTTGAATAAAACATTTTTGCGGTCCTTTTTGTAGAGGTTTCTGACGAGCGGGTCTAAATGGGCCTTTCAATGGACCCGTTGAAATTTTAACTGAGTAAAAAGTATAAAATTGAGGTTTTGCAATATAATTGTGTTGAAAAGCTCCTAATCAAGTACATAAACTCCTAAAATTTGAGTAAAACCTTTTTTGCAGTCCTTTTTGATACGTTTCGGACGAGCAGGTCTAAATGGGCCTTACAATGGACCCGTTGGAATTTAACTGAGTAAAAAGTACAGAATTTTAGCTTTTGCAATATAATTGTGTTGAAAAGCTCCTAATCAATTATTTGAACTCCTAAAATTTGATTAAAACATGTTTTGCGGTCCTTTTTTATAGCGGTTTCGGACGAGCAGGTCTAAATGGGCCTTTCAATGGACCTGTTGGAATTAAATTGAGTAAAAAGTACAAAAATTGAGGTTTTGCAATATAATTGTGTTGAAAAGCTCCTAATCAATTACATGAACTCCTTAAATTTGATTAAAACTTATTTTTTAGTCTTTTTTGTAGAGGTTTCGGACGAGCGGGTCAAAATGGGCCTTTCAATAGACCCGTTAGTATTTTAACTGAGTAAAAAGTACAGAAATTGAGGTTTCATAATATAATTGTGTTGAAAAGCTCCTAATCAATTATTTGAACTCCTAATACTTGAATAAAACATTTTTGCGGTCCTTTTTGTAGAGGTTTCGGATGAGCAGGTCTAAATGGGCCTTTCAATGGACCCGTTGGAATTTTAACTGAGTAAAAAGTACAGAAATTGAGGTTTTGCAATATAATTTCTTTGAAAAGCTCCTAATCAATTATTTTAACTCCTAATATTTGAATAAAACATTTTTGCGAACCTTTTTGTAGAGGTTTCGGACGAGCAGGTCTAAATGGGCCTTTCAATGGGCCCGTTTGAATTTTAACTGAGTAAAAAGTATAAAATTGTGGTTTTGCAAAATAATTGTGTTGAAAAGCTCCTAATAAATTATTTGAACTCCTAAAATTTGATTACAACTATTTTGCAGTCCTTTTTGTCGAGGTTTCGGACGAGCAGGTCTAAATGGGCATTTCAAAGGACCCGTTAGAATTTTAATTAAGTAAAAAGTACAGAAATTGAGGTTTTGCAGTATAAATGTGTTGAAAAGCTCCTAATCAATTTTTGAACTTCTAATATTTGAATAAAACATTTTTGCGGTCCTTTTTGTAGAGGTTTCGGACGAGCGGGTCTAAATGGGCCTTTCAATGGACCCGTTGAAATTTTAACTGAGTAAAAAGTATAAAATTGAGTGTTTGCAATATAATTGTGTTGAAAAGCTCTTAATCAATTACATAAACTCCTAAAATTTGATTAAAACCTTTTTTGCAGTCCTTTTTGATACGTTTCGGACGAGCAGGTCTAAATGGGCCTTACAATGGACCCGTTGGAATTTTAACTGAGTAAAAACTACAGAAAATTAGGTTTTGCAATATAATTGTGTTGAAAAGCTCCTAATCAATTATTTGAACTCCTAAAATTTGATTAAAACTTGTTTTGCGGTCCTTTTTTGTAGAGTTTTCGGACGAGCAGGTCTAAATGGGCCTTTCAATGAACCCGTAGGAATTAAATTGAGTAAAAAGTGCAAAAATGGAGGTTTTGCAATATAATTGTGTTGAAAAGCTCCTAATCAATTACATGAACTCCTAGAATTTGATTAAAACTTATTTTGCAGTCCTTTTTGTAGAGGTTTCGGACGAGCGGGTCGAAATGGGCCTTTCAATGGACTCGTTGGTATTTTAACTGATTAAAAAGTACAGAAATTTGTGTTTCGCAATATAATTGTGTTGAAAAGCTCCTAATCAATTATTTGAATTCCTAATATTTGAATAAAACATTTTTGCGAACCTTTTTGTAGAGGTTTCGGACGAGCAGGTCTAAATGGGCCTTTCAATGGGCCCGTTTGAATTTTAACTGAGTAAAAAGTATGAAATTGAGGTTTTCAATATAATTGTGTTGAAAAGTTCCTAATAAATTTTTTGAAATCCTAAAAATTGATTAAAACTATTTTGCAGTCCTGTTTGTCGAGGTTTCGGACGAGCAGGTCTAAATGGGCCTTTCAATGGACCCGTTAGAATTTTAACTAAGTAAAAAGTATAGAACTTGAGGTTTTGCAATATAAATGTGTTGAAAAGCTCCTAATAAATTATTTGAACTTTTAATATTTGAATAAAACATTTTTGCGGTCCTTTTTGTAGAGGTTTCAGATGAGCGGGTCTAAATGGGCCTTTCAATGGACCCGTTGGAATTTTAACTGAGTAAAAAGTACAGAAATTGAGGTTTCGCAATATAATTGTGTTGAAAAGCTCCTAATTAATTATTTGAACTCCTAATATTTGAATAAAACATTTTTGCGGTCCTTTTTGTAGAGGTTTCAGACGAGCAGGTCTAAATGGGCCTTTCAATGGACCCGTTGGAATTTTAATTGAGTAAAAAGTACAGAAATTGAGATTTTGCAATATAATTGTGTTGAAAAGCTCCTAATCAATTATTTGAACTCCTAATATTTGAATAAAACATTTTTGCGGTCCTTTTTGGTGAGGTTTCGGACGAGCGGGTCTAAATGGGCCTTTCAATGGACCCGTTGAAATTTTAACTGAGTAAAAAGTATAAAATTGAGGTTTTGCAATATAATTGTGTTGAAAAGCTCCTAATCAATTACATAAACTCCTAAAATTTGATTAAAACCTTTTTTGCAGTCATTTTTGATACGTTTCGGACGAGCAGGTCTAAATGGGCCTTACAATGGACCCGTTGGAATTTTAACTGAGTAAAAAGTACAGAAATTTAGCTTTTGCAATATAATTGTGTTGAAAAGCTCCTAATCAATTATTTGAACTCCTAAAATTTGATTAAAACTTGTTTTGCGGTCCTTTTTTGTAGAGGTTTCGGACGAGCAGGTCTAAATGGGCCTTTCAATGGACCCTTTGGAATTAAATTGAGTAAAATGTACAAAAATTGAGTTTTTTCAATATAATTGTGTTGAAAAGCTCCTAATCAATTACATGAACTCCTAAAATTTGATTAAAACTTATTTTGCAGTCCTTTTTGTAGAGGTTTCGGACGAGCGGGTCGAAATGGGCCTTTCAATGGACCCGTTGGTATTTTAACTGAGTAAAAAGTACAAAAATTGAGGTTTCGCAATATAATTGTGTTGAAAAGCTCCTAATCAATTATTTGAACTCCTAATATTTGAATAAAACATTTTTGCGGTCCTTTTTGTAGAGGTTTCGGACGAGCATGTCTAAATGGGCCTTTCAATGGACCCGTTGGAATTTTAACTGAGTAAAAAGTACAAAAATTGAGGTTTTGCAATATAATTGTGTTGAAAAGCTCCTAATCAATTAGTTTAACTCCTAATATTTGAATAAAACATTTTTGCGAACCTTTTTGTAGAGGTTTCGGACGAGCAGGTCTAAATGGACCTTTCAATGGGCCCGTTTGAATTTAACTGAGTAAAAAGTATAAAATTGAGGCTTTCAATATAATTGTGTTTAAAAGTTCCTAATCAATTATTTGAACTCCTAAAATTTGACTAAAACTATTTTGCAGTCCTTTTTGTCGAGGTTTCGGATGAGCAGGTCTAAATGGGCCTTTCAATGGACCCGTTAGAATTTTAACTAAGTAAAAAGTACAGAAATTGAGGTTTTGCAATATAAATGTGTTGAAAAGCTCCTAATCAATTATTTGAACTCCTAATATTTGAATAAAACATTTTTGCGGTCCTTTTTGTAGAGGTTTCGTACGAGCGGGTCTAAATGGGCCTTACAATGGACCCGTTGGATTTTTAACTGAGTAAAAAGTACAGAAATTTAGCTTTCGCAATATAATTGTGTTGAAAAGCTCCTAATAAATTATTTGAACTCCTAAAATTTGATTAAAACTTGTTTTGCGGTCCTTTTTTGTAGAGGTTTCGGATGAGCAGGTCTAAATGGGCCTTTCAATGGACCCGTTGGAATTTTAAATGAGTAAAAAGTAAAGAAATTGAGGTTTTGCAATATAATTGTGTTGAAAAGCTCCTAATCAATTAGTTTAACTCCTAATATTTGAATAAATCATTTTTGCGAACCTTTTTGTAGAGGTTTCGGACGAGCAGGTCTAAATGGACCTTTCAATGGGCCCGTTTGAATTTTAACTGAGTAAAAAGTATAAAATTGAGGTTTTCAAAATAATTGTGTTGAAAAGTTCCTAATCAATTATTTGAACTCCTAAAATTTGACTAAAACTATTTTGCAGTCCTTTTTGTCGAGGTTTCGGATGAGCAGGTCTAAATGGGCCTTTCAATGGACCCGTTAGAATTTTAACTAAGTAAAAAGTACAAAAATTGAGGTTTTGCAATATAAATGTGTTGAAAAGCTCCTAATCAATTATTTGAACTCCTAATATTTGAATAAAACATTTTTGCGGTCCTTTTTGCAGAGGTTTCGTAAGAGCGGGTCTAAATGGGCCTTACAATGGACCCGTTGGATTTTTAACTGAGTAAAAAGTACAGAAATTTAGCTTTCGCAATATAATTGTGTTGAAAAGCTCCTAATAAATTATTTGAACTCCTAAAATTTGATTAAAACCTTTTTTGCAGTCCTTTTTGATACGTTTCGGACGAGCAGGTCTAAATAGGCCTTACAATGGACCCCTTGGAATTTTAACTGAGTAAAAAGTACAGAAATTTAGCTTTTGCAATATAATTGTGTTGAAAAGCTCCTAATCAATTATTTGAACTCCTAAAATTTGATTAAAACTTGTTTTGCGGTCCTTTTTTTGTAGAGGTTTCGGACGAGCAGGTCTAAATGGGCCTTTCAATGGACCCGTTGGAATTAAATTGAGTAAAAAGTACAAAAATTGAGGTTTTGCAATATAATTGTGTTGAAAAGCTCCTAATCAATTACATGAACTCCTACTATTTGATTAAAACTTATTTTGCAGTCCTTTTGTAGAGGTTTCGGACGAGCGGGTCGAAATGAGCCTTTCAATGGACCCGTTGGTATTTTAATTGAGTAAAAAGTACCGAAATTGAGGTTTCGCAATATAATGTGTTGAAAAGCTCCTAATCAATTATTTGAACTCCTAATATTTGAATATAACATTTTTGCGGACCTTTTTGTAGAGGTTTCGGACGAGCAGGTCTAAATGGGCCTTTCAATGGGCCCGTTTGAATTTTAACTGAGTAAAAAGTATAAAATTGAGGTTTTCAATATAATTGTGTTGAAAAGTTCCTAATAAATTTTTGAACACCTAAAATTTGATTAAAACTATTTTGCAGTCCTTTTTGTCGAGGTTTCGGACGAGCATGTCTAAATGGGCCTTTCAATGGACCCGTTAGAATTTTAACCAAGTAAAAAGTACAGAAATTGAGGTTTTGCAATATAAATGTGTTGAAAAGCTCCTAATCAATTATTTGAACTCCTAATATTTGAATAAAACATTTTTGCGGTCCTTTTTGTAGAGGTTTCGGACGAGCGGGTCTAAATGGGCCTTTCAATGGACCCGTTGGAATTTTAACTGAGTAAAAAGTACAGAAATTGAGGTTTTGCAATATAATTGTGTTGAAAAGCTCCTAATCAATTACATAAACTCCTAAAATTTGATTAAAACCTTTTTTGTAGTCCTTTTTGATACGTTTCGGACGAGCAGGTCTAAATAGGCCTTACAATGGACCCGTTGGAATTTTTACTGAGTAAAAAGTACATAAATTGAGGTTTTGCAATATAAATGTGTTGAAAAGCTCCTAATCAATTATTTGAACTCCTAATATTTGAATAAAACATTTTTGCGGTCCTTTTCGTAGAGGTTTCGGACAAGCGGGTCTAAATGGGCCTTTCAATGGGCCCGTTGGAATTTTAACTGAGTAAAAAGTATAAAATTAAGGTTTAGCAATATAATTTTGTTGAAAAGCTTCTATTCAATTACATAAAATCCTAAAATTTGATTAAAACTTTTTTTGCAGTCCTTTTTGATACGTTTCGGACGAGCAGGTCTAAATTGGCCTTAAAATGGACCCGTTGGAATTTTAACTGAGTAAAAAGTACAGAAAATTGAGCTTTTGCAATATAATTGTGTTGAAAAGCTCCTAATCAATTATTTGAACTCCTAATTTTTGAATAAAACATTTTTGCGAACCTTTTTGTAGAGGTTTCGGACGAGCAGGTCTAAATGGGACTTTCAATGGGCCCGTTTGAATTTTATCTGAGTAAAAAGTATAAAATTGAGGTTTTTCAATATAATTGTGTTGAAAAGTTCCTAATCAATTATTTGAACTCCTAAAATTTGATTAAAACTATTTTGCAGTCCTTTTTGTCGAGGTTTCGGACGAGCAGGTATAAATGAGCCTTTCAATGGACCCGTTAGAATTTTAACTGAGTGAAAAGTACAGAAATTGAGGTTTTTCAATATAAATGTGTTGAAAAGCTCCTAATCAATTATTTGAACTCCTAATATTTGAATAAAACATTTTTGCGGTCCTTTTTGTAGAGGTTTCGGACAAGCGGGTCTAAATGGGCCTTTCAATGGACCCGTTGGAATTTTAACTGAGTAAAAAGTATAAACTTAAGGTTTAGCAATATAATTTTGTTGAAAAGCTCCTAATCAATTACATAAAATCCTAAAATTTGATTAAAACTTTTTTTGCAGTCCTTTTTGATACGTTTCGGACGAGCAGGTCTAAATTGGCCTTAAAATGGACCCGTTGGAATTTTAACTGAGTAAAAAGTACAGAAAATTGAGCTTTTGCAATATAATTGTGTTTAAAAGCTCCTAATCAATTATTTGAACTCCTAAAATTTGATTAAATCATGTTTTGCGGTCCTTTTTGTAGGGGTTTCGGACGAGCAGGTCTAAATGGGCCTTTAAGTGGACCCGGTAGAATTTTTTTTTTGAAAATCCTATTCTACTTCTACCTAGAGGGAGAGGGGGGAAATCTAGGTGAAAGCAATGCTCCTGAGGGGTCTTGAACCCGGGACCTAAGGGGAAGGGAGTGGAGCAGGTGAGCGTGCTCTGACCACCAGGCCATCATCGCATGCTCACCCGGTAGAATTTTAACTGAGTAAAAAGTACATAAATTGAGGTTTTGCAATATAAATGTGTTGAAAAGCTCCTAATCAATTATTTGAACTCCTAATATTTGAATAAAACATTTTTGCGGTCCTTTTTGTAGAGGTTTCGGACGAGCGGGTCTAATAGGGCCTTTCAATGGACCCGTTGAAATTTAAACTAAGTAAAAAGTATAAATTGAGGTTTTGCAATATAAATGTGTTGAAAAGCTCCTAATCAATTACATAAACTCCTAAAATTTGATTAAAACCTTTTTTGCAGTCATTTTTGATACGTTTCGGACGAGCAGGTCTAAATGGGCCTTACAATGGACCCGTTGGAATTTTAACTGAGTAAAAAGTACAGAAATTTAGCTTTTGCAATATAATTGTGTTGAAAAGCTCCTAATCAATTATTTGAACTCCTAAAATTTGATTAAAACTTGTTTTGCGGTCCTTTTTTGTAGAGGTTTCGGACGAGCAGGTCTAAATGGGCCTTTCAATGGACCCTTTGGAATTAAATTGAGTAAAATGTACAAAAATTGAGGTTTTTCAATATAATTGTGTTGAAAAGCTCCTAATCAATTACATGAACTCCTAAAATTTGATTAAAACTTATTTTGCAGTCCTTTTTGTAGAGGTTTCGGACGAGCGGGTCGAAATGGGCCTTTCAATGGACCCGTTGGTATTTTAACTGAGTAAAAAGTACAAAAATTGAGGTTTCGCAATATAATTGTGTTGAAAAGCTCCTAATCAATTATTTGAACTCCTAATATTTGAATAAAACATTTTTGCGGTCCTTTTTGTAGAGGTTTCGGACGAGCATGTCTAAATGGGCCTTTCAATGGACCCGTTGGAATTTTAACTGAGTAAAAAGTACAAAAATTGAGGTTTTGCAATATAATTGTGTTGAAAAGCTCCTAATCAATTAGTTTAACTCCTAATATTTGAATAAAACATTTTTGCGAACCTTTTTGTAGAGGTTTCGGACGAGCAGGTCTAAATGGACCTTTCAATGGGCCCGTTTGAATTTAACTGAGTAAAAAGTATAAAATTGAGGCTTTCAATATAATTGTGTTTAAAAGTTCCTAATCAATTATTTGAACTCCTAAAATTTGACTAAAACTATTTTGCAGTCCTTTTTGTCGAGGTTTCGGATGAGCAGGTCTAAATGGGCCTTTCAATGGACCCGTTAGAATTTTAACTAAGTAAAAAGTACAGAAATTGAGGTTTTGCAATATAAATGTGTTGAAAAGCTCCTAATCAATTATTTGAACTCCTAATATTTGAATAAAACATTTTTGCGGTCCTTTTTGTAGAGGTTTCGTACGAGCGGGTCTAAATGGGCCTTACAATGGACCCGTTGGATTTTTAACTGAGTAAAAAGTACAGAAATTTAGCTTTCGCAATATAATTGTGTTGAAAAGCTCCTAATAAATTATTTGAACTCCTAAAATTTGATTAAAACTTGTTTTGCGGTCCTTTTTTGTAGATGTTTCGGATGAGCAGGTCTAAATGGGCCTTTCAATGGACCCGTTGGAATTTTAAATGAGTAAAAAGTAAAGAAATTGAGGTTTTGCAATATAATTGTGTTGAAAAGCTCCTAATCAATTAGTTTAACTCCTAATATTTGAATAAATCATTTTTGCGAACCTTTTTGTAGAGGTTTCGGACGAGCAGGTCTAAATGGACCTTTCAATGGGCCCGTTTGAATTTTAACTGAGTAAAAAGTATAAAATTGAGGTTTTCAAAATAATTGTGTTGAAAAGTTCCTAATCAATTATTTGAACTCCTAAAATTTGACTAAAACTATTTTGCAGTCCTTTTTGTCGAGGTTTCGGATGAGCAGGTCTAAATGGGCCTTTCAATGGACCCGTTAGAATTTTAACTAAGTAAAAAGTACAAAAATTGAGGTTTTGCAATATAAATGTGTTGAAAAGCTCCTAATCAATTATTTGAACTCCTAATATTTGAATAAAACATTTTTGCGGTCCTTTTTGCAGAGGTTTCGTAAGAGCGGGTCTAAATGGGCCTTACAATGGACCCGTTGGATTTTTAACTGAGTAAAAAGTACAGAAATTTAGCTTTCGCAATATAATTGTGTTGAAAAGCTCCTAATAAATTATTTGAACTCCTAAAATTTGATTAAAACCTTTTTTGCAGTCCTTTTTGATACGTTTCGGACGAGCAGGTCTAAATAGGCCTTACAATGGACCCCTTGGAATTTTAACTGAGTAAAAAGTACAGAAATTTAGCTTTTGCAATATAATTGTGTTGAAAAGCTCCTAATCAATTATTTGAACTCCTAAAATTTGATTAAAACTTGTTTTGCGGTCCTTTTTTTGTAGAGGTTTCGGACGAGCAGGTCTAAATGGGCCTTTCAATGGACCCGTTGGAATTAAATTGAGTAAAAAGTACAAAAATTGAGGTTTTGCAATATAATTGTGTTGAAAAGCTCCTAATCAATTACATGAACTCCTACTATTTGATTAAAACTTATTTTGCAGTCCTTTTGTAGAGGTTTCGGACGAGCGGGTCGAAATGAGCCTTTCAATGGACCCGTTGGTATTTTAATTGAGTAAAAAGTACCGAAATTGAGGTTTCGCAATATAATGTGTTGAAAAGCTCCTAATCAATTATTTGAACTCCTAATATTTGAATATAACATTTTTGCGGACCTTTTTGTAGAGGTTTCGGACGAGCAGGTCTAAATGGGCCTTTCAATGGGCCCGTTTGAATTTTAACTGAGTAAAAAGTATAAAATTGAGGTTTTCAATATAATTGTGTTGAAAAGTTCCTAATAAATTTTTGAACACCTAAAATTTGATTAAAACTATTTTGCAGTCCTTTTTGTCCAGGTTTCGGACGAGCATGTCTAAATGGGCCTTTCAATGGACCCGTTAGAATTTTAACCAAGTAAAAAGTACAGAAATTGAGGTTTTGCAATATAAATGTGTTGAAAAGCTCCTAATCAATTATTTGAACTCCTAATATTTGAATAAAACATTTTTGCGGTCCTTTTTGTAGAGGTTTCGGACGAGCGGGTCTAAATGGGCCTTTCAATGGACCCGTTGGAATTTTAACTGAGTAAAAAGTACAGAAATTGAGGTTTTGCAATATAATTGTGTTGAAAAGCTCCTAATCAATTACATAAACTCCTAAAATTTGATTAAAACCTTTTTTGTAGTCCTTTTTGATACGTTTCGGACGAGCAGGTCTAAATAGGCCTTACAATGGACCCGTTGGAATTTTTACTGAGTAAAAAGTACATAAATTGAGGTTTTGCAATATAAATGTGTTGAAAAGCTCCTAATCAATTATTTGAACTCCTAATATTTGAATAAAACATTTTTGCGGTCCTTTTCGTAGAGGTTTCGGACAAGCGGGTCTAAATGGGCCTTTCAATGGGCCCGTTGGAATTTTAACTGAGTAAAAAGTATAAAATTAAGGTTTAGCAATATAATTTTGTTGAAAAGCTTCTATTCAATTACATAAAATCCTAAAATTTGATTAAAACTTTTTTTGCAGTCCTTTTTGATACGTTTCGGACGAGCAGGTCTAAATTGGCCTTAAAATGGACCCGTTGGAATTTTAACTGAGTAAAAAGTACAGAAAATTGAGCTTTTGCAATATAATTGTGTTGAAAAGCTCCTAATCAATTATTTGAACTCCTAATTTTTGAATAAAACATTTTTGCGAACCTTTTTGTAGAGGTTTCGGACGAGCAGGTCTAAATGGGACTTTCAATGGGCCCGTTTGAATTTTATCTGAGTAAAAAGTATAAAATTGAGGTTTTTCAATATAATTGTGTTGAAAAGTTCCTAATCAATTATTTGAACTCCTAAAATTTGATTAAAACTATTTTGCAGTCCTTTTTGTCGAGGTTTCGGACGAGCAGGTATAAATGAGCCTTTCAATGGACCCGTTAGAATTTTAACTGAGTGAAAAGTACAGAAATTGAGGTTTTTCAATATAAATGTGTTGAAAAGCTCCTAATCAATTATTTGAACTCCTAATATTTGAATAAAACATTTTTGCGGTCCTTTTTGTAGAGGTTTCGGACAAGCGGGTCTAAATGGGCCTTTCAATGGACCCGTTGGAATTTTAACTGAGTAAAAAGTATAAACTTAAGGTTTAGCAATATAATTTTGTTGAAAAGCTCCTAATCAATTACATAAAATCCTAAAATTTGATTAAAACTTTTTTTGCAGTCCTTTTTGATACGTTTCGGACGAGCAGGTCTAAATTGGCCTTAAAATGGACCCGTTGGAATTTTAACTGAGTAAAAAGTACAGAAAATTGAGCTTTTGCAATATAATTGTGTTTAAAAGCTCCTAATCAATTATTTGAACTCCTAAAATTTGATTAAATCATGTTTTGCGGTCCTTTTTGTAGGGGTTTCGGACGAGCAGGTCTAAATGGGCCTTTAAGTGGACCCGGTAGAATTTTTTTTTTGAAAATCCTATTCTACTTCTACCTAGAGGGAGAGGGGGGAAATCTAGGTGAAAGCAATGCTCCTGAGGGGTCTTGAACCCGGGACCTAAGGGGAAGGGAGTGGAGCAGGTGAGCGTGCTCTGACCACCAGGCCATCATCGCATGCTCACCCGGTAGAATTTTAACTGAGTAAAAAGTACATAAATTGAGGTTTTGCAATATAAATGTGTTGAAAAGCTCCTAATCAATTATTTGAACTCCTAATATTTGAATAAAACATTTTTGCGGTCCTTTTTGTAGAGGTTTCGGACGAGCGGGTCTAATAGGGCCTTTCAATGGACCCGTTGAAATTTAAACTAAGTAAAAAGTATAAATTGAGGTTTTGCAATATAATTGTGTTGAAATGCTCCTAATCAATTACATAAACTCCTAAAATTAGATTAAAACTTTTTTTGCAGTCCTTTTTGATACGTTTCGGACGAGCAAGTCTAAATGTGCCTTACAATGGACCCGTTGGAATTTTAACTGAGTAAAAAGTACAGAAATTGAGCTTTTGCAATATAATTGTGTTGAAAAGCTCCTAATCAATTATTTGAACTCCTATAATTTGATTAAAACTTGTTTTGCGGTCCTTTTTGTAGAGGTTTCGGGCGAGCAGGTCTAAATGGGCCTTTCAATGGACCCGTTAGAATTAAATTGAGTAAAAAGTACAAAAATTGAGGTTTTGCAATATAATTGTGTTGAAAAGCTCTTAATCAATTACATGAACTCCTAAAATTTGATTAAAACTTATTTTGCAGTCCTTTTTGTAGAGGTTTCGGACGAGCGGGTCGAAATGGGCCTTTCAATGGACCCGTTGGAATTTTAACTGAGTAAAAAGTGCAAAAATTGAGGTTTTGCAATATAATTGTGTTGAAAAGCTCCTAATCAATTATTTGAACTCCTAATATTTGAATAAAACATTTTTGCGAACCTTTTTGTAGAGGTTTCGGACGAGCATGTCTAAATGGGCCTTTCAATGGGCCCGTTAGAATTTTAACTGAGTAAAAAGTATAGAAATTGAGGTTTTGTAATATAAATGTGTTGAAAAGCTCCTAATCAATTATTTGAACTCCTAATATTTGAATAAATATTTTTGCGGTCCTTTTTGTAGAGGTTTCGGACGAGCGGGTCTAAATGGGCCTTTCAATGGACCCGTTGGAATTTTAACTGAGTAAAAAGTACAGAAATTGAGCTTTTGCAATATAATTGTGTTGAAAAGCTCCTAATCAATTATATGAACTCCTAAAATTTGATTAAAACTTGTTTTGCAGTCCTTTTTGTAGAGGTTTCGGACGAGCGGGTCGAAATGGGCCTTTCAATGGACCCGTTGGAATTTTAACTGAGTAAAAAGTATAGAAATTGAGGTTTTGCAATATAATTGTGTTGAAAAGCTCCTAATAAATTATTTGAACTCTTAAAATTTGATTAAAACTTGTTTTGCGGTCCTTTTTGTAGAGGTTTCGGAGGAGCTGGTCTAAATGGGCCTTTCAATGGACCCGTTGGAATTTTAACTAAGTAAAAAGTACAGAAATTGAGGTTTTGCAATATAATTGTGTTGAAAAGCTCCTAATCAATTACATGAACTCCTAAACTTTGATTAAAACTTGTTTTGCAATCCTTTTTGTAGAGGTTTCGGACGAGCGGGTCGAAATGGGCCTTTCAACGGACCCGTTGGAATTTTATTGAGTAAAAAGTACAAAAATTGAGGTTTTGCAATATAATTGTGTTGAAAAGCTCCTAATCAATTACATGAACTCCTAAAATTTGATTAAAACTTATTTTGCAGTCCTTTTTGTAGAGGTTTCGGACGAGCGGGTCGAAATGGAACTTTCAATGTACCCGTTGGAATTTTAACTAAGTAAAACGTACATAAATTGAGGTTTTGCAATATAATTGTGTTGAAATGCTCTTAATCAGTTATTTGAACTCTTAATATTTGAATAAAACATTTTTGCGGTCCTTTTTGCAGAGGTTTCAGACGAGAAGTTCTAAATGGGCCTTTCAATGGGCCCGTTGGAATTTTAACTGAGTAAAAAGTATAAAATTGAGGTTTTGCAATATAATTGTGTTGAAAAGCTCCTAATCAATTACATAAACTCCTAAAATTTGATTAAAACTTTTTTTGCAGTCCTTTTTGATACGTTTTGGACGAGCAGGTCTAAATGGGCCTTACAATGGACCCATTGGAATTTTAACTGAGTAAAAAGTACAAAAATTGAGCTTTTGCAATATAATTGTGTTGAAAAGCTCCTAATCAATTATTTGAACTCCTAAAATTTGATTAAAACTTGTTTTCTGGTCCTTTTTTGTAGAGGTTTCGGACGAGCAGGTCTAAATGGGCCTTTCAATGGACCCGTTGGAATTAAATTGAGTAAAAAGTACGAGCGCAACTATCCGACCCATGACATAGAGTTAGCCAGAGTAGTGGCTAGGATGTGTTCTTATGCCAGACAAGAGAGTAGTGGCTTATGCCTCAAGACATTTGAAGACCCATGAGCGCAACTATCCGACCCATGACATAGAGTTAGCTGCAATTATGTTTGCTCTGAAGATTTGGAGGCACTATTTGTACGGTGAGAGATGCACAGTGTACACCGATCACAATTGCAATAAAATTGTGTTGAAAAGCTCCTAATCAATTATTTGAACTCCTAATTTTTGAATAAAACATTTTTGCGAACCTTTTTGTAGAGGTTTCAGACGAGCAGGTCTAAATGGGCCTTTCAATGGGCCCGTTTGAATTTTAACTGAGTAAAAAGTATAAAATTGAGGTTTTTCAAAATAATTGTGTTGAAAAGCTCCTAATCAATTATTTGAACTCCTAATATTTGAATAAAACATATTTGCTGTACTTTTTGTCGAGGTTTCGGACGAGTAGGTCTAAATGGGCCTTTCAATGGACTCGTTAGAATTTTAACTGAGTAAAAAGTACAAAAATTGAGGTTTTGCAATATAAATGTGTTGAAAAGCTCCAAATCAATTATTTGAAATCCTAATATTTGAATAAAACATTTTTGCGTTCCTTTTTGTAGAGGTTTTGGACGAGCGGGTCTAAATGGTCCTTTCAATGGACCCGTTAAAATTTTAACTGAGTAAAAAGTATAAAATTGAGGTTTTGCAATATAATTGTGTTGAAAAGCTCCTAATCAATTACATAAACTCCTAAGATTTGATTTAAACTTTTTTTGTAGTCCTTTTTGATACGTTTTGGACGAGCAGGTCTAAATGGGCCTTACAATGGACCCGTTGGAATTTAAACTGAGTAAAAAGTACAGAAATTGAGCTTTTGCAATATAATTGTGTTGAAAAGCTCCTAATCAATTATTTGAACTCCTAAAATTTGATTAAAACTTGTTTTGCGGCCCTTTTTTGTAGAGGTTTCGGACGAGCAGGTCTAAGTGGGCCTTTCAATGGACCCGTTAGAATTTTAACTGAGTAAAAAGTAAAGAAATTGAGGTTTTGCAATATTAATGTGTTGAAAATCTTCTAATCAATTATTTGAACTCCTAATATTTGAATAAAACATTTTTGTGGTCCTTTTTGTAGAGGTTTCGGACGAGATGGTCTAAATGGGCCTTTCAATGAACCCATTGAAATTTTAACTGAGTAAAAAGTATAAAATTAAGGTTTTGCAATATAATTGTGTTGAAAAGCTCCTAATCAATTACATAAACTCCTAAATTTTGATTAAAACTTTTTTTTGCAGTCCTTTTTGATACGTTTCGGACGAGCAGGTCAAAATAGGCCTTATAATGGACCCGTTGGAATTTTAACTGAGTAAAAAGTACAGAAATTGAGCTTTTGCAATATAATTGTGTTGAAAAGCTCCTAATCAATTATTTGAACTCCTAAAATTTGATTAAAACTTGTTTTGCGGTCCTTTTTTTGTAGAGGTTTCGGACGAGCAGGTCTAAATGGGCCTTTCAATGGACCCGTTGGAATTAAATTGAGTAAAAAGTACCGAAATTAAGGATTTGCAATATAATTGTGTTGAAAAGCTCCTAATAAATTATTTGAACTCCTAATATTTGAATAAAACATTTTTGTGAACCTTTTTGTAAAGGTTTCGGACGAGCGGGTCGAAATGGGCCTTTCAATGGGCCCGTTTGAATTTTAACTGAGTAAAAAGTACAAAAATTGAGGTTTTGCAATATAATTGTGTTGAAAAGCTCCTAATCAATTATTTGAACTCCTAATATTTGAATAATACATTTTTGCGAACCTTTTTGTAGAAGTTTCGGACGAGCAGGTCTAAATGGGCCTTTCAATGGGCCCGTTTGAATTTTAACTGAGTAAAAAGTATAAAATTGAGGTTTTTCAATATAATTGTGTTGAAAAGTTCCTAATCAATTATTTTAACTCCTAAAATTTGATTAAAACTATTTTGCAGTCCTTTTTGTCGAGGTTTCGGACGAGCAGGTCTGAATAGGTCTTTCAATGGACCCGTTAGAATTTTAACTGAGTAAAAAGTACAAAAATTGAGGTTTTGCAATATAAATGTGTTGAGACGCTCCTAATCAATTATTTGAACTCCTAATATTTGAATAAAACTAATAAGGGGCAGTCTGCCGAAACGGACTATCCTCGTTTGTTACGGATCTATGAGTGTTGTAGGCACGTTCCTGCAATAAAAACAACAAGGAAACAACAAAAATTATACGACATATTTATTTTTAAATAGGGACTTAAAGATGAACAAAATAAAAATAATATAGAGTAATATGATAATTTTGGCATTTTGGAAAGAACTTCAACGATGGTGGAGAAGGCTTCAAAAACGACCGATGTTGGAAACGCTAAACTCGAAAGAACCTGCACAATCTACTGAGCAAACCCGAATCGAATCTGTTTAACGTCGAAAGGACTTGGACCCGCTAAATAGCAATTTAGGAACCCGAAGTATCAAAGACAAACAAACAAGTTTGAGTGTCGAATAGTTCTAAAAAGAACCGAAAAGAGAAAATTCTCTCAAATGTGATTTTATTCCAAAGTTGGTAACCTTACAAAGGAGTTCAAATTACATATATATAATACAAGGGGACATGGCCGGTTATACCAATTTGTGGCTGCCATTCAAATGGTTTGAAAAATTAATGTTCAAAAATTAACTTCCTAAGGCGGCAATGATTTTCAGCCGTGCAAAGGAACCAATGTGGATAAGGGCACATGGAAAATGTGCGTATAGTTCAAATTTCAAGAAATTTGCACATGTAAAATGTGCCCTCCAATTGGAGATTCAAATTGCTGCACAAGACATTTCCACGTGGTGCAAGTCCTTTGCTGATCTCATGGAGATGGCCGGCTGTTGTATTTCACGTGCATGGCTTGCTTTGTTTTTCATGAAAAACTCCCTTATTCTTGTCCAAAAACGTCACACACATATGCAAGGTTAGTTCGGATGTTGCCCCTTAATTGCATTTACGTGTATTGGCTGCACACACATATAAAAATAAACACATTAAAAAAATACATCATAAGTTATATTATATTATCCCAAAACACTATTAACATATTATATACATTCTTAAACATACTTAATAAATAGTATAACCTAAATAAGTCACATATTAGCATGCAACACATTAAAAGTCTTATCGTCTAAGGCACAAATATTATCGAATGATTCAGAAATATTAGCACAAATAAGGAACAAAGCTTCCCTGAAACGTTGCACCCTAGATCGCGTAATTGGTCCTAACGGTAAGACCTCCGGATCGCCAACATGTGTTGGTGAAGGTGTGCTCACATCATCCCCCCCTTCTTGAAAAGGATTTGTCCTCAAATCTATAGAATCACCATAAAGGGTTAAATCAGAAACGTTAAATGTGGCACTTACTTTATATTCACCCGGTAGATCCAACTTGTAGGCGTTGTCATTCACTTTCTCCAACACCTGAAAAGGACCATCTCCTCGCGGTAACAACTTGGACCGCCTTTGGGTTTGAAATCTTTCCTTTCGGAAATGAACCCAAACCCAATCACCAACATCGAAGGTGACTCGCTTCCTTCCTTTGTTTGCTTGTTTTTCGTACTGTTGAGTCCTTCGTTCAAGGTTCTCCTTCACCTGTTGATGCAACTTCTTTACGTATTCTGCTTTCGCTTGACCGTCCCTGTTCGTCACCTGTTCCTGTGGCAAAGGCAACATATCTAGAGGCGTAATAGGATTAAAACCATAAACAACCTCAAAAGGTGACATCTTAGTAGCAGAATGTACAACATGATTATAAGCAAACTCAACATGTGGCAAACAATCTTCCCAAGTCCTAATATTCTTTTTAATGATGGAACGAAGTAAAGTAGATAAAACCCTGTTAACAACCTCAGTTTGTCCATCAGTCTGGGATGACAAGTAGTAGAAAACATGAGTTTCGTACCTAATTTGCTCCAAAGAGTCCTCCAGAAGTGACTCAAAAACTTCACATCCCTGTCAGAAACAATCGACCTAGGAATACCATGTAAACGTACAACATCCCTAAAGAATAAGTTAGCCACATTAACAGCATCATCAGTCTTATGGCAAGCAATAAAGTGTGCCATTTTCGAGAACCTATCAACCACAACAAATATACTATCTCTACCTGTCCTAGTTCGAGGCAATCCCAAAACAAAATCCATCGATATATCAGTCCAAGGGGAATTAGGAATAGGTAAAGGTAAGTACATACCATGTGGTGAAACCTTCGATTTCGCTTTTCTACAAGTCACACAACGTTCACAATACCTTTCAACATCTCAGCGCATCTTTGGCCAAAACAGATGCTCTTTCAGTGTATGTAACGTTTTAGTGACACCAAAATGACCCATCAATCCACCTTCGTGCGCCTCACGGATCAGAATATCACGCATCGAACCCTGTGGAATGCAAATCCTGTTTTCCTTGAAAAGATAGCCATCATGCCTGTAAAACTTTCCATCTGCACCTTTCGAACAAGCATTAAACTTATCTCTAAAATCAGGATCATCAGGGTATAAATCACGAATATATGCAAAACCAATCAAATGTGAATCAAGATAACTCAAAAGTGCATACATACGTGACAATGCATCAGCAACGACATTTTCCTTCCCTTTTTTGTAACGAATGACATAAGGAAAAGATTCTAAGAATTCAACCCACTTAGCATGTCGTTTATTCAATTTATGCTGACCTGTGATGTAACGTAAAGCCTCGTGGTCGGTGTGGATCACAAACTCCTTAGGCAACAAATAATGCTGCCATGTCTCCAATGCCCGAATCAGTGCATACATCTCTTTATTATAAACCGGATAGTTCAATGTAGCACCACTCAATTTCTCGCTAATGTAAGCAATGGGCCTCTTTTCCTGCATCAAAACAGCACCTATACCAATTCCAGAAGCATCACATTCAATTTCAAACGTTTTATCAAAATCAGGTAATGCTAACACAGGTGCTCTAGTTAAACAATCTTTAATTTTCAAAAAGGCATCTTCTTGTTCTTTACCCCATGAGAAGACTGAATTCTTCTTTATAATCCCGGTTAAGGGGGCGGTAATAGAACTGAAGTTAGGAACAAATCGTCGATAAAAACTCGCTAAACCATGAAACGATCTAACCTGAGTAATCGATGTCGGTCCTGGCCATTCCTGAATTGCCTTTATCTTCTCAGGATCAACTTCAACTCCCTGAGAACTAACAATGTAACCAAGAAATGTGAGTTTGTCAGTACAAAATACACACTTCTCCATGTTACCAAACAATCTTTCTTCTCGCAAAACCTGTAGAACAGCTCGCAAATGTACTACGTGATCCTGTAAAGACTTGCTATAGATCAAGATATCATCAAAATATACAACACAAAATTTACCAATGAAGGATCGCAGAACATGATTCATCAAACGCATAAAAGTACTAGGTGCATTAGTTAAACCGAAAGGCATTACTAACCATTCGTATAAACCTAGCTTTGTTTTGAAAGCTGTTTTCCACTCATCGCCTTCTCGCATGCGAATCTGATGATAGCCGCTCCTTAAGTCAATTTTGGAGAAGATGACGGCTCCGCAAAGCTCGTCCAACATGTCATCAAGTCCTGGAATGGGATGACGATACTTAATTGTGATCTGGTTCACAGCTCGACAATCTACGCACATCCTCCAAGAACCATCTTTCTTCGGCACTAACAGCACCGGAACAGCACACGGACTCAAGCTCTCTCGAATGTAACCCTTGTCCATCAACTCAGTAATTTGCCTTTGAAGCTCTTTCGTCTCTTCAGGGTTGGTTCGATAAGCTGGCCGGTTCGGAATAGTAGCACCTGGAATGAAATCAATCTGGTGCTCAATGCCACGAAGAGGTGGCAATCCCTTTGGTGTTTCAGCTGGAAACACGTCCTCAAACTCCTGCAAAAGTGTCAAAATCGGTTAAGGTAGATCAGTAGGAAAATCTGTCAATAAACAATAATCTTTAAACATCAAAATAAGAACAGATTGTTGAGAGGAAAGACATTTCCTGATTTCGCTACTGCTCGCATACACGGACATCTTCTTCTTCTCTTTTGCAGTCTCTTTACTCTTTTTCAAGCTTGCCTGATCTTCAAACACTTGACTCGGTGTCAAAGGAGCCAAAGTGATCTTCTTACCTGCATGCATAAAAGAGTAATGATTTGTATAACCATCATGCATTGCCCTTTTATCATACTGCCAAGGGCGTCCCAATAGTAGGTGAGTAGCATCCATGGAAACAACATCACAAAGGACCTCGTCCTTGTAGTTTCCGATCGAAAATGGTACAATAGCCTGTCTAGTCACTTTAAGCTCGCCACCATCATTCAACCATTGTAACTTACATGGATGAGGATGCTTTGTCGTTTTCAGACCTAACCTGTCAACCATCACTGAACTGGCAACATTAGTACAACTACCACTATCAATAATCACAACACATACCTTGTCTTGCACCTTGCATCGTGTGTGAAAGATATTCTCACGTTGTAGATCATCCGGTACCTGTTGCACATTCAGACTTCTTTTAATAACCAAAAGTTCCATTACCTTACCAGATTCAGGAACCTCTAGGTCGGTCTCGTCTTCCTCTTCAGTAGGGACATCATGCACTTCCTCCTCGGAATCTGACTCAATCTCACCATCATCTCGCATCAACATAACCCTCCGGTTAGGACATTGACTAGCAACATGTCCTCTCCCAAGGCACTTGAAACACTGGATATCTCGTGCTCGCTCTTGCGCCACCACTTGATGCTTACCACGCCCATTATCAGCAACGGGGGCCTTTAGTTTGCTGGTTTCGCCTTGCTCACGAATCCGAAGTGGTTGTTGTGGTGCTTGCTTCCTGGAATTGTTAGGAGTATATAATGGATTTGAAAAAGATTTAAAAGAAGGGTTACCTCGATTTGAAGACTTCCTGCGCTGTTGTCGTTCAATCTTTATTGCCATCTGCACCATGTCATCAACCTCGACATAATGTTGTAACTCAACAGCATTGGCAATCTCGATGTTCAACCCTGCTAGAAAACGTGCCATGGTAGCTTCTCGATCTTCCTCGATATTTGCACGCATCATAGCCATTTCCATATCCTTGAAATAATCTTCAACACTCCTACTTCCCTGTTTCAAGTTTTACAATTTTTGAAACAAATCACGATGATAATGAATAGGAACAAACCTTTTACGCATTAGTCGCTTCATCTCGATCCATGTTGCAACTGGATCATCACCGGTACGTCTACGACTAAGCAATAACTGGTCCCACCATATCAAGGCATAATCAACAAACTCTGTTGCTGCTAATCGAACCTTCTTTTGTTCCGAGTAATTATAACACTCGAAAATGTGCTCCACTTTGCTTTCCCAAGCCAAGTATGCATCAGGATCTGAGCGTCCCTGAAAAGAAGGAATAGCAATCTTAATGTTAGTCAAATTATCGTCTACCTGTTGCATACGTCCTTGTCTAGGAATATGCTGCCTCGGTGACCGTTCGTCTTCATTTTCGTTCAACACATCATTAACAGAGTTGGATCCTCCATCAAACCTATCCATCCTCGACTGTAATGGCTCTAAGGCGGTAGCCACTACTCGTTGCATCATTCTCTCTAAGGCTTGCATTTGAGGAATCAGTGGATCCTGTTCAACCGTGTGATCATCGGAACCTGCCATAATCAACAACAAAACAAACAAACAAAAGAAAACACTATTATAGGTCAGTAAAAAAAACAAACAAAAAGGACCTCACAGCACACTCAATCAAAGTCTCGCAGATGTCACTCCAAAGAACAGTGCACTCAAAAATTAACACTCAGCGCTCGTGTTTCACTCGGGAGAATACTTGAATGGCTCTTTTTGTCTCCCCTTCTGTTCTCACAACGCTCAATGCCTTTTTCCCTTACACTTTCTCGTAATCAGGTCTTTAAAGAACTAATCCAACGTCTCGAAACTTGTTACAACGGTGTTGGCTACAAGGAAACAACGGTTAAGGAAAAAGAAAAAAAAGGTGACACAAAAAGAAAGGAAATAAGACTAAAAATTAAAGAAAAGATGAAAAGGATAATGACACGAAAAAAAGAAACCAAAAGATGAAAAATGAAGAGTTTAGAGAACCTTACTGCGAAGACGTGCTTACAACCTTCCTATTACCGAACAAACAAGCATAGTTCACTTCGGTTGATTTCCGAGCACATCAAAGTTACATAACAAACTCGTACAAATTTCATCATTTACAATAGGAACACAACAATAATAATACATACATATATAAACACTTTCGAATCTGTTTTTTTTAATCTGTTTTTTTTGTTCGATTCTGCTTTTTTTTTGTTCGAATCTGTTTTTTTTTCGAATCTATTTTTTTTAATCTATTTTTTTTGTTCGAATATGTTTTTGTTGTTTTTTTTTTCGAAATTCTGTTTTTTTTATATTCGAATGCTGAATTTTTTTTGTTTAATTCGAATGCTTTTTTTTACTCGAATTTGCAGAAACTTACAACAAATCCAACAACCTAGGCTCTGATTACCACATAATAAGGGGCAGTCTGCCGAAACGGACTATCCTCGTTTGTTACGGATCTAGGAGTGTTGTAGGCACGTTCCTGCAATAAAAACAACAAGGAAACAACAAAAATTATACGACATATTTATTTTTAAATAGGGACTTAAAGATGAACAAAATAAAAATAATATAGAGTAATATGATAATTTTGGCGTTTTGGAAAGAACTTCAACGATGGTGGAGAAGGCTTCAAAAACGACCGATGTTGGAAACGCTAAACTCGAAAGAACCTGCACAATCTACTGAGCAAACCCGAATCGAATCTGTTTAACGTCGAAAGGACTTGGACCCGCTAAATAGCAATTTAGGAACCCGAAGTATCAAAGACAAACAAACAAGTTTGAGTGTCGAATAGTTCTAAAAAGAACCGAAAAGAGAAAATTCTCTCAAATGTGATTTTATTCCAAAGTTGGTAACCTTACAAAGGAGTTCAAATTACATATATATAATACAAGGGGACATGGCCGGTTATACCAATTTGTGGCTGCCATTCAAATGGTTTGAAAAATTAATGTTCAAAAATTAACTTCCTAAGGCGGCAATGATTTTCAGCCATGCAAAGGAACCAATGTGGATAAGGGCACATGGAAAATGTGCGTATAGTTCAAATTTCAAGAAATTTGCACATGTAAAATGTGCCCTCCAATTGGAGATTCAAATTGCTGCACAAGACATTTCCACGTGGTGCAAGTCCTTTGCTGATCTCATGGAGATGGCCGGCTGTTGTATTTCACGTGCATGGCTTGCTTTGTTTTTCATGAAAAACTCCCTTATTCTTGTCCAAAAACGTCACACACATATGCAAGGTTGGTTCAGATGTTGCCCCTTAATTGCATTTACGTGTATTGGCTGCACACACATATAAAAATAAACACATTAAAAAAAATACATCATAAGTTATATTATATTATCCCAAAACACTATTAACATATTATATACATTCTTAAACATACTTAATAAATAGTATAACCTAAATAAGTCACATATTAGCATGCAACACATTAAAAGTCTTATCGTCTAAGGCACAAATATTATCGAATGATTCAGAAATATTAGCACAAATAAGGAACAAAGCATCCCTGAAACGTTGCACCCTAGATCGCGTAATTGGTCCTAACGGTAAGACCTCCGGATCGCCAACATGTGTTGGTGAAGGTGTGCTCACATCAAAAACATTTTTGCGGTCCTTTATGTAGAGGTTTCGGACGAGCAGGTCTAAATGGGCCTTTCAATGGGCCCGTTGAAATTTTAACTGAGTAAAAAGTATAAAATTGAGGTTTTGCAATATAATTGTGTTGAAAAGCTCCTAATCAATTACATAAACTCCTAAAATTTGATTAAAACTCTTTTTGTAGTCCATTTTGATAGGTTTTGGACGAGCAGGTCTAAATGAACCTTACAATGGACCCGTTTGAATTTTAACAGAGTAAAAAGTATCGAAATTGAGCTTTTGCAATTTAATTGTGTTTAAAAGCTCCTAATCAATTATTTGAAGTCCTAAAATTTGATTAAAACTTGTTTTGCGGTCCTTTTTTGTAGAGGTTTCGGACGAGCAGGTCTAAATGGGCCTTTCAATGGACCCGTTAGAATTTTAAATGAGTAAAAAGTACAGAAATTGAGGTTTTGCAAAATAAATGTTTTGAAAAGCTCTTAATCAATTATTTGAACTCCTAATATTTGAATAAAACATTTTTGCGGTCCTTTTTGTAGAGGTTTCGGACGAGCGGGTCTAAATGGGCCTTTCAATGGACTCGTTGAAATTTTAATTGAGTAAAAGGTATAAAATTGAGGTTTAGCAATATAATTGTGTTGAAAAGCTCCTAATCAATTACATAAACTCCTAAAATTTGATTAAAACTCTTTTTGCAGTCCTTTTTGATACATTTCGGACGAGTAGGTCTAAATATGCCTTACAATGGACCCGTTGGTCTTTTAACTTAGTAAGAAGTATAGAAATTGAGCTTTTGCAATATAATTGTGTTGAAAAGCTCCTAATCAATTATTTGAACTCCTAAATTTTGATTAAAACTTGTTTTGCGGTCCTTTTTGATACGTTTTGGACGAGCAGGTCTAAATGGGCCTTTCAATGGACCCGTTGGAATTAAATTGAGGAAAAAGTACAAAAATTGAGATTTTGCAATATAATTTTGTTTAAAAGCTCCTAATCAATTATTTGAACTCCTAAAATTTGATTAAAACTTGTTTTGCGGTCCTTTTTGATACGTTTCGGACGAGCAGGTCTAAATGGGCCTTTCAATGGACCCGTTAGAATTTTAACTAAGTAAAAAGTACAGAAATTGAGCTTTTGCAATATAATTGTGTTGAAAAGCTCCTAATCAATTATTTGAACTCCTAATATTTGATTAAAACTTGTTTTGCGGTCCTTTTTTGTAGAGGTTTCGGACGAGCAGGTCTAAATGGGTCTTTCAATGGACCCGTTGGAATTAAATTGAGTAAAAAGTACAAAAATTGAGGTTTTGCAATATAGTTGTATTGAAAAGCTCCTAATCAATTACATGAACTCCTAAAATTTGATCAAAACTTATTTTGCAGTCCTTTTTGTAGAGGTTTCGGACGAGCGGGTCGAAATGGGCCTTTCAATGGATCTGTTGGTATTTTAACTGAGTAAAAAGTACAGAAATTGAGGTTTCACATTATAATTGTGTTGAAAAGCTCCTAATCAATTATTTGAAATCCTAAAATTTGATTAAAACATTTTTTGCGGTCCTTTTTGTAGAGGTTTCGGACGAGCAGGTCTAAATGGGCCTTTCAATGGACCCGTTAGAATTTTAACTGAGTAAAAAGTACAGAAATTGAGGTTTTGCAATATAAATGTGTTGAAAAGCTCCTAATCAATTATTTGAACTCCTAATATTTGAATAAAACATTTTTGTGGTCCTTTTTGTAGAGGTTTCGGACGAGCAGGTCTAAATGGGCCTTTCAATGGGCCCATTGAAATTTTAACTGAGTAAAAAGTATAAAATTGAGGTTTTGCAATATAATTGTGTTGAAAAGCTCCTAATCGATTACATAAACTCCTAAAATTTGATTAAAACTCTTTTTGCAGTCCTTTTTAATACGTTTCGGACGAGCAGGTCTAAATGAGCCTTACAATGGACCTGTTGGAATTTTAACTGAGTAAAAAGTACAAAAAATGAGCTTTTGCAATATAATTGTGTTGAAAAGCTCCTAATCAATTATTTGAACTCCTAAAATTTGATTAAAAGTATTTTGCATTCCTTTTTGTAGAGGTTTCGGACGAGCAGGTCTAAATGGGCCTTTCAATGGGCCCGTTGGAATTTTAACTGAGTAAAAACTATAAAATTGAGGTTTTTCAATATAATTGTGTTGAAAAGTTCCTAATCAATTTTTTGAACTCCTAAAATTTGATTAAAACTATTTTGCAGTCCTTTTTGTCGAGGTTTCGGACGAGCAGGTCTAAATGGGCCTTTCAATGGACCCGTTAGAATTTTAACTGAGTAAAAAGTATATAAATTGAGGTTTTGCAATATAATTGTGTTGAAAAGCTCCTAATATATTACATAAACTCCTAAAATTTGATTAAAACATTTTTTGCAGTCCTTAATGTAGAGGTTTCGGACGAGCGGGTCGAAATGGACCTTTCAATGGACCCGTTGGAATTTTAAATGAGTAAAAAGTAAAGAAATTGAGGTTTTGCAATATAAATGTGTTGAAAAGCTCCTAATGAATTATTTGAACTCCTAAATTTTTGATTAAAACTTGTTTTGCGGTCCTTTTTGTAGAGGTTTCGGAGGAGCTGGTCTAAATGGGCCTTTCAATGGATCCGTTGGAATTTTAACTAAGTAAAAAGTACAGAAATTGAGGTTTTGCAATATAATTGTGTTGAAAAGCTCCTAATCAATTACATGAACTCCTAAAATTTGATTAAAACTTGTTTTGCAGTCCTTTTTGTAGAGGTTTCGGACGAGCGGGTCGAAATGGGCCTTTCAATGGACCCGTTGGAATTTTAACTGAGTAAAAAGTACAAAAATTGAGGTTTTGCAATATAATTGTGTTGAAAAGCTCCTAATCAATTACATGAACTCCTAAAATTTGATTAAAACTTGTTTTGCAGTCCTTTTTGTAGAGGTTTCGGACGAGCGGGTCGAAATGGGCCTTTCAATGGACCCGTTGGAATTTTAACTGAGTAAAAAGTACAAAAATTGAGGTTTTGCAATATAATTGTGTTGAAAAGCTCCTAATCAATTACATGAACTCCTAAAATTTGATTAAAACTTATTTTGCAGTCCTTTTTGTAGAGGTTTCGGACGAGCGGGTCGAAATGGGCCTTTCAATGGACCCGTTGGAATTTTAACTGAGTAAAACGTACATAAATTGAGGTTTTGAAATATAATTGTGTTGAAATGCTCCTAATCAGTTATTTGAACTCTTAATAATTGAATAAAACATTTTTGCGGTCCTTTTTGTAGAGGTTTCAGACGAGAAGTTCTAAATGGGCCTTTCAATGGGCCCGTTGGAATTTTAAAAGAGTAAAAAGTATAAAATTGAGGTTTTTCAATATAATTGTGTTGAAAAGCTCCTAATCAATTACATAAACTCCTACAATTTGATTAAAACTTTTTTTGCAGTCCATTTTGTAGAGGTTTCGGACGAGCGGGTCGAAATGGGCCTTTCAATGGACCCGTTGGAATTTTAACTGAGTAAAACGTACATAAATTGAGGTTTTGCAATATAATTGTGTTGAAATGCTCCTAATCAGTTATTTGAACTCTTAATATTTGAATAAAATATTTTTGCGGTCCTTTTTGCAGAGGTTTCAGACGAGAAGTTCTAAATGGGCCTTTCAATGGGCCCGTTGGAATTTTAACTGAGTAAAAAGTATAAAATTGAGGGTTTGCAATATAATTGTGTTGAAAAGCTCCTAATCAATTACATAAACTCCTAAAATTTGATTAAAACTTTTTTTGCAGTCCTTTTTGTAGAGGTTTCGGACGAGTGGGTCGAAATGGGCCTTTCAATGAACCCGTTGGAATTTTAACTGAGTAAAACGTACATAAATTGAGGTTTTGAAATATAATTGTGTTGAAATGCTCCTAATCAGTTATTTGAACTCTTAATAATTGAATAAAACATTTTTGCGGTCCTTTTTGTAGAGGTTTCAGACGAGAAGTTCTAAATGGGCCTTTCAATGGGCCCGTTGGAATTTTAAAAGAGTAAAAAGTATAAAATTGAGGTTTTTCAATATAATTGTGTTGAAAAGCTCCTAATCAATTACATAAACTCCTACAATTTGATTAAAACTTTTTTTGCAGTCCATTTTGTAGAGGTTTCGGACGAGCGGGTCGAAATGGGCCTTTCAATGGACCCGTTGGAATTTTAACTGAGTAAAACGTACATAATTTGAGGTTTTGCAATATAATTGTGTTGAAATGCTCCTAATCAGTTATTTGAACTCTTAATATTTGAATAAAATATTTTTGCGGTCCTTTTTGCAGAGGTTTCAGACGAGAAGTTCTAAATGGGCCTTTCAATGGGCCCGTTGGAATTTTAACTGAGTAAAAAGTATAAAATTGAGGGTTTGCAATATAATTGTGTTGAAAAGCTCCTAATCAATTACATAAACTCCTAAAATTTGATTAAAACTTTTTTTGCAGTCCTTTTTGTAGAGGTTTCGGACGAGTGGGTCGAAATGGGCCTTTCAATGGACCCGTTGAAATTTTAACTGAGTAAAAAGTATAAAATTGAGGTTTTGCAATATAATTGTGTTGAAAAGCTCCTAATCAATTACATCAACTCCTAAAATTTGATTAAAACTTGTTTTGCAGTCCTTTTTTATACGTTTCGGACGAGCAGGTCTAAATGGGCCTTACAATGGACCCGTTGGAATTATAACTGAGTAAAAAGTACAGAAATTGAGCTTTTGCAATATAATTGTGTTGAAAAGCTCCTAATCAATTATTTGAACTCCTAAAATTTGATTAAAACTTGTTTTGCGGTCCTTTTTGTAGAGGTTTCGGACGAGCAGGTCTATATGGGCCTCTCAATGGACCCATTGGAATTTTATCTGAGTAAAAAGTTCAAAAATTGAGGTTTTGCAATATAATTGTGTTGAAAAGCTGCTAATCAATTACATGAACTCCTAAAATTTGATTAAAACTTATTTTTGCAGTCCTTTTTGTAGAGGTTTCGGACGAGCGGGTCGAAATGGGCCTTTTAATGGACCCGTTGGTATTTTAAATGAGTAAAAAGTACAGAAATTGAAGTTTCGCAATATAATTGTGTTGAAAAGCTCCTAATCAATTATTTGAACTCCTAATATTTGAATAAAACATTTTTGCGGTCCTTTTTGTAGAGGTTTCGGACGAGCAAGTCTAAATGGGCCTTTCAATGGACCCGCTAGAATTTTATCTAAGTAAAAAGTTCAAAAATTGAGGTTTTGCAATATAATTGTGTTGAAAAGCTCCTAATCAATTACAAGAACTCCTAAGATTTGATTAAAATTTATTTTTGCAGTCCTTTTTGTAGAGGTTTCGGACGAGCGGGTCGAAATGGGCCTTTTAATGGACCCGTTGGTATTTTAACTGAGTAAAAAGTAAAGAAATTGAGGTTTCGCAATATAATTGTGTTGAAAAGCTCCTAATCAATTATTTAAACTCCTAATATTTGAATAAAACATTTTTGCGGTCCTTTTTGTAGAGGTTTCGGACGAGCAGGTCTAAATGGGCCTTTCAATGGACCCGTTGAAATTTTAACTGAGTAAAAAGTATAAAACTGAGGGTTTGCAATATAAATGTGTTGAAAAGCTCTTAATCAATTACATAAACTCCTAAAATTTGATTAAAACCTTTTTTGCAGTCCTTTTTGATACGTTTCGAACGAGCAGGTCCAAATGGGCCTTACAATGGACCCATTGGAATTTTAACTGAGTAAAAACTACAGAAAATTAGGTTTTGCAATATAATTGTGTTGAAAAGCTCCTAATCAATTATTTGAACTCCTAAAATTTGATAAAAACTTGTTTTACGGTCCTTTTTTTTGTAGAGGTTTCGGACGAGCAGGTCTAAATGGGCCTTTCAATGGACCCCTTGGAATTAAATTGAGTAAAAAGTACAAAAATTGAGGCTTTGCAATATAAATGTGTTGAAAAGCTCCTAATCAATTATTTGAAATCCTAATATTTGAATAAAACATTTTTGTGAAATTTTTGGTAGAGGTTTCGGACGAGTGGGTCGAAATGGGCCTTTCAATGGGCCCGTTTGAATTTTAACTGAGTAAAAAGTACAAAAATTGAGGTTTTGCAATATAATTGTGTTGAAAAGATCCTAATCAATTATTTGAACTCCTAATATTTGAATAAAACATTTTTTGTGGTCCTTTTTGTAGAGGTTTCGGACGAGCAGGTCTAAATGGGCCATTCAATGGACACGTTGGAATTTTAACTGAGTAAAAAGTACAGAAATTGTGGTTTTGCAATATAATTGTGTTGAAAAGCTCCTAATCAATTATTTTAACTCCTAATATTTCAATAAAACATTTTTGCGAACCTTTTTGTAGAGGTTTCGGACGAGCAGGTCTAAATGGGCTTTCAATGGGCCCGTTTGAATTTTAACTGAGTAAAAAGTATAAAATTGAGGTTTTTCAATATAATTGTGTTGAAAAGTTCCTAATCAATTATTTGAACTCCTAAAATTTGATTAAAACTATTTTGTAGTCCTTTTTGTCGAGGTTTCGGACGAGCAGGTCTAAATGGGCCTTTCAATGGACCCGTTAGAATTTTAAATGAGTAAAAGTACAAAAATTGAGGTTTTGCAAGATAAATGTGTTGAAAAGCTCCTAATCAATTATTTGAACTCCTAATATTTGAATAAAACATTTTTGCGGACCTTTTTGTAGAGGTTTCGGACGAGCGGGTCTAAATGGGCCTTTCAATGGACCCGTTGAAATTTTAACTGAGTAAAAAGTATAAAATTGAGGTTTTGCAATATAATTGTGTTGAAATGATCCTAATCAGTTATTTGAACTCTTAATATTTGAATAAAATATTTTTGCGGTCCTTTTTGCAGAGGTTTCAGACGAGAAGTTCTAAATGGGCCTTTCAATGGGCCCGTTGGAATTTTAACTGAGTAAAAAGTATAAAATTGAGGTTTTGCAATATAATTGTGTTGAAAAGCTCCTAATCAATTACATAAACTCCTAAAATTTGATTAAAACTTTTTTGCAGTCCTTTTTGTAGAGGTTTCGGACGAGCGAGTCGAAATGGGCCTTTCAATGAACCCGTTGAAATTTTAACTGAGTAAAACGTATAAAATTGAGGTTTTGCAACATAATTGTGTTGAAAAGCTCCTAATCAATTACATAAACTCCTAAAATTTAATTAAAACTTGTTTTGCAGTCCTTTTTTATATGTTTCGGACGAGCAGGTCTAAATGGGCCTTACAATGGACCCGTTGGAATTATAACTGAGTAAAAAGTACAGAAATTGAGCTTTTGCAATATAATTGTGTTGAAAAGCTCCTAATCAATTATTTGAACTCCTAAAATTAGATTAAAACTTGTTTTGCGGTCCTTTTTGTAGAGGTTTCGGACGAGCAGGTCTATATGGGCCTTTCAATGGACCCATTGGAATTTTATCTGAGTAAAAAGTTCAAAATTTGAGGTTTTGCAATATAATTGAGTTGAAAAGCTGCTAATCAATTACATGAACTCCTAAAATTTGATTAAAACTTATTTTTGCAGTCCTTTTTGTAGAGGTTTCGGACGAGCGGGTCGAAATGGGCCTTTTAATGGACCCGTTGGTATTTTAACTGAGTAAAAAGTACAGAAATTGAGGTTTCGCAATATAATTGTGTTGAAAAGCTCCTAATCAATTATTTGAACTCCTAATATTTGAATAAAACATTTTTGCGGTCCTTTTTGTAGAGGTTTCGGACGAGCAGGTCTAAATGGGCCTTTCAATGGACCCGCTGGAATTTTATCTAAGTAAAAAGTTCAAAAATTGAGGTTTTGCAATACAATTGTGTTGAAAAGCTCCTAATCAATTACAAGAACTCCTAAAATTTGATTAAAACTTATTTTTGCAGTCCTTTTTGTAGAGGTTTCGGACGAGCGGGTCGAAATGGGCCTTTTGATGGACCCGTTAGAATTTTAATTAAGTAAAAAGTACAGAAATTGAGGTTTTGCAGTATAAATGTGTTGAAAAGCTCCTAATCAATTATTTGAACTCCTAATATTTGAATAAAACATTTTTGCGGTCCTTTTTGTAGAGGTTTCGGACGAGCGGGTCTAAATGGGCCTTTCAATGGACCCGTTGAAATTTTAACTGAGTAAAAAGTATAAAATTGAGGGTTTGCAATATAAATGTGTTGAAAAGCTCTTAATCAATTACATAAACTCCTAAAATTTGATTAAAACCTTTTTTGCAGTCCTTTTTATACGTTTCGGACGAGCAGGTCTAAATGGGCCTTACAATGGACCCGTTGGAATTTTAACTGAGTAAAAACTACAGAAAATTAGGTTTTGCAATATAATTGTGTTGAAAAGCTCCTAATCAATTATTTGAACTCCTAAAATTTGATTAAAACTTTTTTTGCAGTCCTTTTTTGTAGAGGTTTCGGACGAGCAGGTCTAAATGGGCCTTTCAATGAACCCGTAGGAATTAAATTGAGTAAAAAGTACAAAAATGGAGGTTTTGCAATATAATTGTGTTGAAAAGCTCCTAATCAATTACATGAACTCCTAGAATTTGATTAAAACTTATTTTGCAGTCCTTTTTGTAGAGGTTTCAGACGAGCGGGTCGAAATGGGCCTTTCAATGGACTCGTTGGTATTTTAACTGAGTAAAAAGTACAGAAATTTGTGTTTCGCAATATAATTGTGTTGAAAAGCTCCTAATAAATTATTTGAACTCTTAATATTTGAATAAAACATTTTTGCGAACCTTTTTTGTAGAGGTTTCGGACGAGCAGGTCTAAATGGGCCTTTCAATGGGCCCGTTTGAATTTTAACTGAGTAAAAAGTATGAAATTGAGGTTTTCAATATAATTGTGTTGAAAAGTTCCTAATAAATTTTTTGAACTCCGAAAATTTGATTAAAACTATTTTGCATTCCTTTTTATCGAGGTTTCGGACGAGCAGGTCTAAATGGGCCTTTCAATGGACCCGTTAGAATTTTAACTAAGTAAAAAGTACAGAAATTGAGGTTTTGCAATATAAATGTGTTGAAAAGCTCCTAATCAATTATTTGAACTCTTAATATTTGAATAAAACATTTTTGCGGTCCTTTTTGTAGAGGTGTCGGATGAGCGGGTCTAAATGGGCCTTTCAATGGACCCGTTGGAATTTTAACTGAGTAAAAAGTAAAGAAATTAAGGTTTCGCAATATAATTGTGTTGAAAAGCTCCTAATCAATTATTTAAACTCCTAATATTTGAATAAAACATTTTTGCGGTCCTTTTTGCAGAGGTTTCAGACGAGAAGTTCTAAATGGGCCTTTCAATGGGCCCGTTGGAATTTTAACTGAGTAAAAAGTATAAATTGAGGTTTTGCAATATAATTGTGTTGAAAAGCTCCTAATCAATTACATAAACTCCTAAAATTTGATTAAAACGTTTTTTGCAGTCCTTTTTGTAGAGGTTTCGGACGAGCGGGTCGAAATGGGCCTTTTAATGGACCCGTTGGAATTTTAACTATGTAAAAAGTACAGAAATTGAGGTTTTGCAATATAATTGAGATGAAAAGCTCCTAATCAATTATTTGAACTCGTAAAATTTGATAAAAACTTGTTTTGCGGTCCTTTTTTTGTAGAGGTTTCGGACGAGCAGGTCTAAATGGGCCTTTCAATGGACCCCTTGGAATTAAATTGAGTAAAAAGTACAAAAATTGAGGTTTTGCAATATAAATGTGTTGAAAAGCTCCTAATCAATTATTTGAAATCCTAATATTTGAATAAAACATTTTTGTGAACCTTTTGGTAGAGGTTTCGTACGAGCGGGTCGAAATGGGCCTTTCAATGGGCCCGTTTGAATTTTAACTGAGTAAAAAGTACAAAAATTGAGGTTTTGCAATATAATTGTGTTGAAAAGATCCTAATCAATTATTTGAACTCCTAATATTTGAATAAAACATTTTTTGTGGTCCTTTTTGTAGAGGTTTCGGACGAGCAGGTCTAAATGGGCCATTCAATGGACACGTTGGAATTTTAACTGAGTAAAAAGTACAGAAATTGAGGTTTTGCAATATAATTGTGTTGAAAAGCTCCTAATCAATTATTTTAACTCCTAATATTTGAATAAAATATTTTTGCGAACCTTTTTGTAGAGGTTTCGGACGAGCAGGTCTAAATGGGCTTTCAATGGGCCCGTTTGAATTTTAACTGAGTAAAAAGTATAAAATTGAGGTTTTTCAATATAATTGTGTTGAAAAGTTCCTAATCAATTATTTGAACTCCTAAAATTTGATTAAAACTATTTTGTAGTCCTTTTGTCGAGGTTTCGGACGAGCAGGTCTAAATGGGCCTTTCAATGAACCCGTTGAAATTTTTTGCAGTCCTTTTTTATACGTTTCGGACGAGCAGGTCTAAATGGGCCTTACAATGGACCCGTTGGAATTATAACTAAGTAAAAAGTACAGAAATTGAGGTTTTGCAATATAATTGTGTTGAAAAGCTCCTAATCAATTATTTTAACTCCTAATATTTGAATAAAATATTTTTGCGAACCTTTTTGTAGAGGTTTCGGACGAGCAGGTCTAAATGGGCTTTCAATGGGCCCGTTTGAATTTTAACTGAGTAAAAAGTATAAAATTGAGGTTTTTCAATATAATTGTGTTGAAAAGTTCCTAATCAATTATTTGAACTCCTAAAATTTGATTAAAACTATTTTGTAGTCCTTTTGTCGAGGTTTCGGACGAGCAGGTCGAAATGGGCCTTTCAATGAACCCGTTGAAATTTTTTGCAGTCCTTTTTTATACGTTTCGGACGAGCAGGTCTAAATGGGCCTTACAATGGACCCGTTGGAATTATAACTAAGTAAAAAGTATAGAAATTGAGCTTTTGCAATATAATTGTGTTGAAAAGCTCCTAATCAATTATTTGAACTCCTAAAATTTGATTAAAACTTGTTTTGCGGTCCTTTTTAACTGAGTAAAAAGTATAAAATTGAGGTTTTGCAATATAATTGTGTTGAAAAGCTCCTAATCAATTACATAAACTCCTAATATTTGAATAAAACATTTTTGCGGTCCTTTTTGTAGAGGTTTCGGACGAGCAGGTCTAAATGGGCCTTTCAATGGACCCGTTGAAATTTTAACTGAGTAAAAAGTATAAAACTGAGGGTTTGCAATATAAATGTGTTGAAAAGCTCTTAATCAATTACATAAACTCCTAAAATTTGATTAAAACTTGTTTTGCAGTCCTTTTTTATATGTTTCGGACGAGCAGGTCTAAATGGGCCTTACAATGGACCCGTTGGAATTATAACTGAGTAAAAAGTACAGAAATTGAGCTTTTGCAATATAATTGTGTTGAAAAGCTCCTAATCAATTATTTGAACTCCTAAAATTTGATTAAAACTTGTTTTGCGGTCCTTTTTGTAGAGGTTTCGGACGAGCAGGTCTATATGGGCCTATCAATGGACCCATTGGAATTTTATCTGAGTAAAAAGTTCAAAAATTGAGGTTTTGCAATATAATTGTGTTAAAAAGCTATTAATCAATTACATGAACTCCTAAAATTTGATTAAAACTTATTTTTGCAGTCCTTTTTGTAGAGGTTTCGGACGAGCGGGTCGAAATGGGCCTTTTAATGGACCCGTTGGTATTTTAACTGAGTAAAAAGTACAGAAATTGAGGTTTCACAATATAATTGTGTTGAAAAGCTCCTAATCAATTATTTGAACTCCTAATATTTGAATAAAACATTTTTGCGGTCCTTTTTGTAGCGGTTTCGGACGAGCAGGTCTAAATGGGCCTTTCAATGGACCCGCTGGAATTTTATCTAAGTAAAAAGTTCAAAAATTGAGGTTTTGCAATATAATTGTGTTGAAGAGCTCCTAATCAATTACAAGAACTCCTAAAATTTGATTAAAACTTATTTTTGCAGTCCTTTTTGTAGAGGTTTCGGACGAGCGGGTCGAAATGGGCCTTTTAATGGACCCGTTAGAATTTTAATTAAGTAAAAAGTACAGAAATTGAGGTTTTGCAGTATAAATGTGTTGAAAAGCTCCTAATCAATTATTTGAACTCCTAATATTTGAATAAAACATTTTTGCGGTCCTTTTTGTAGAGGTTTCGGACGAGCGGGTCTAAATGGGCCTTTCAATGGACCCGTTGAAATTTTAACTGAGTAAAAAGTATAAAATTGAGGGTTTGCAATATAATTGTGTTGAAAAGCTCTTAATCAATTACATAAACTCCTAAAATTTGAATAAAACCTTTTTTGCAGTCCTTTTTGATACGTTTCGGACGAGCAGGTCTAAATGGGCCTTACAATGGACCCGTTGGAATTTTAACTGAGTAAAAACTACAGAAAATTAGGTTTTGCAATATAATTGTGTTGAAAAGCTCCTAATCAATTATTTGAACTCCTAAAATTTGATTAAAACTTTTTTTGCGGTCCTTTTTTGTAGAGGTTTCGGACGAGCAGGTCTAAATGGGCCTTTCATTGAACCCGTAGGAATTAAATTGAGTAAAAAGTACAAAAATGGAGGTTTTGCAATATAATTGTGTTGAAAAGCTCCTAATCAATTACATGAACTCCTAGAATTTGATTAAAACTTATTTTGCAGTCCTTTTTGTAGAGGTTTCGGACGAGCAGGTCGAAATGGGCCTTTCAATGGACCCGTTGGTATTTTAACTGAGTAAAAAGTACAGAAATTTGTGTTTCGCAAAATAATTGTGTTGAAAAGCTCCTAATCAATTATTTGAACTCCTAATATTTGAATAAAACATTTTTGCGAACCTTTTTGTAGAGGTTTCGGACGAGCAAGTCTAAATGGGCCTTTCAATGGGCCCGTTTGAATTTTAACTGAGTAAAAAGTAAGAAATTGAGGTTATCAATATAATTGTGTTGAAAAGTTCCTAATAAATTTTTTGAACTTCTAAAATTTGATTAAAACTATTTTGCAGTCCTTTTTGTCGAGGTTTCGGACGAGCAGGTCTAAATGGGCCTTTCAATGGACCCGTTAGAATTTTAACTAAGTAAAAAGTACAGAAATTGAGGTTTTGCAATATAAATGTGTTGAAAATCTCCTAATCAATTATTTGAACTCTTAATATTTGAATAAAACATTTTTGCGGTCCTTTTTGTAGAGGTTTCGGATGAGCGGGTCTAAATGGGCTTTTCAATGGACCCGTTGGAATTTTAACTGAGTAAAAAGTAAAGAAATTGAGGTTTCGCAATATAATTGTTTTGAAAAGCTCCTAATCAATTATTTAAACTCCTAATATTTGAATAAAACATTTTTGCGGTCCTTTTTGCAGAGGTTTCAGACGAGAAGTTCTAAATGGGCCTTTCAATGGGCTCGTTGGAATTTTAACTGAGTAAAAAGTATAAAATTGAGGTTTTGCAATATAATTGTGTTGAAAAGCTCCTAATCAATTACATAAACTCCTAAAATTTGATTAAAACTTTTTTTGCAGTCCTTTTTGTAGAGGTTTCGGACGAGCGAGTCGAAATGGGCCTTTCAATGGACCCGTTGAAATTTTAACTGAGTAAAAAGTATAAAATTGAGATTTTGCAATATAATTGTGTTGAAAAGCTCCTAATCAATTACATAAACTCCTAAAATTTGATTAAAACTTGTTTTGTAGTCCTTTTTTATACGTTTCGGACGAGCAGGTCTAAATGGGCCTTACAATGGACCCGTTGGAATTATAACTGAGTAAAAAGTACAGAAATTGAGCTTTTGCAATATAATTGTTTTGAAAAGCTCCTAATCAATTATTTGAACTCCTAAAATTTGATTAAAACTTGTTTTGCGGTCCTTTTTGTAGAGGTTTCGGACGAGCAGGTCTATATGGGCCTTTCAATGGACCCATTGGAATTTTATCTGAGTAAAAAGTTCAAAAATTGAGGTTTTGCAATATAATTGTGTTGAAAAGCTGCTAATCAATTACATGAACTCCTAAAATTTGATTAAAACGTATTTTTGCAGTCCTTTTTGTAGAGGTTTCGGACGAGCGGGTCGAAATGGGCCTTTTAATGGACCCGTTGGAATTTTAACTATGTAAAAAGTACAGAAATGGGCTTTCAATGGACCCTAATATTTGAATAAAACATTTTTGCGAACCTTATTGTAGAGGTTTCGGACGAGCAGGTCTAAATGGGCTTTCAATGGGCCCGTTTGAATTTTAACTGAGTAAAAAGTATAAAATTGAGGTTTTTCAATATAATTGTGTTGAAAAGTTCCTAATCAATTATTTGAACTCCTAAAATTTGATTAAAACTATTTTGTAGTCCTTTTGTCGAGGTTTCGGACGAGGAGGTCTAAATGGGCCTTTCAATGGACCCGTTAGAATTTTAACTGAGTAAAAGTACAAAAATTGAGGTTTTGCAAGATAAATGTGTTGAAAAGCTCCTAATCAATTATTTGAACTCCTAATATTTGAATAAAACATTTTTGCGGACCTTTTTGTAGAGGTTTCGGACGAGCGGGTCTAAATGGGCCTTTCAATGGACCCGTTGAAATTTTAACTGAGTAAAAAGTATAAAATTGAGGTTTTGCAATATAATTGTGTTGAAAAGCTCCTAATCAATTACATAAACTCCTAAAATTTGATTAAAACTTTTTTTGCAGTCCTTTTTGATACGTTTTGGACGAGCAGATCTAAATGGGCCTTACAATGGACCCGTTGGAATTTTAACTGAGGAAAAAGTATCAAAATTAAGCTTTTGCAATATAATTGTGTTTAAAAGCTCCTAATCAATTATTTGAACTCCTAAAATTTGATTAAAACTGGTTTTGCGGTCCTTTTTTGTAGAGGTTTCGGACGAGCAGGTCTAAATGGGCCTTTCAATGGACCCGCTAGAATTTTAACTGAGTAAAAAGTACAGAAAATTCGGTTTTGCAATATAAATGTGTTGAAAAGCTTCTAATCAATTATTTGAACTCCTAATATTTGAATAAAACATTTTTGCGGTCCTTTTTGTAGAGGTTTCGGACGAGCGGGTCTAAATGGGCCTTTCAATGGACCCGTTGAAATTTTAACTGAGTAAAAAGTAAAAAATTGAGGTTTTGCTATATAATTGTGTTGAAAAGCTCCTAATCAATTACATAAACTCCTAAAATTTGGTTAAAACTTTTTTTGCAGTCCTTTTTGATACGTTTCGGACGAGCAGGTCTAAATAGGCCTTACAATGGACCCGTCGGAATTTTAACTGAGTAAAAAGTACAGAAATTGAGCTTTTGCAATTTAATTGTGTTGAAAAGCTCCTAATCAATTATTTGAACTTCTAAAATTTGATTAAAACTTGTTTTGCGGTCCTTTTTTGTAGAGGTTTCAGACGAGCAGGTCTAAATGGGCCTTTCAATGGAGCCGTTGGAATTAAATTGAGTAAAAAGTACAAAAATTGAGGTTTTGCAATATAATTGTGTTGAAAAGCTCCTAATCAATTACATGAACTCCTAAAATTTGATTAAAACTTATTTTGCAGTCCTTTTGTAGAGGTTTCGGACGAGCGGGTCGAAATGGGCCTTTCAATGGACCCGTTTGTTATTTAACTGAGTAAAAAGTACAGAAATTGAGGTTTCGCATTAGAATTGTGTTGAAAAGCTCCTAATCAATTATTTGCACTCCTAATATTTGAATAAAACATTTTTTGCGGTCCTTTTTTGTAGAGGTTTCGGACGAGCAGGTATAAAATATTTGAAAAGCTCCTTTTTTGCACTCCTAATATTAGAATTGTGTTGGAATTTTAACTGAGTAAAAAGTACAGAAATTGAGCTTTTGCAATATAATTGTGTTGAAAAGCTCCTAATCAATTATTTGAACTCCTAAAATTTGATTAAAACTTGTTTTGCGGTCCTTTTTTGTAGAGGTTTCGGACGAGCAGGTATAAATGGGCCTTTCAATGGACCCGTTAGAATTTTATCTGAGTAAAAATTATAGTGTAACGCCCCGGTTTAGGGGTCGGGTGAAAAAAATAATAATAATTTAATATTATTTCCGGGTCCAGTTTTTTAATTAAAAATAATTTTGGGCTTCGGGTTTTAAGACAACAAAATTTAGTTGGACCATTTTTAAAATAATCCCCAAATAGCCATGGGTGTCATCCATTGTAGTTACTTTAATTCATTAAGGGCATTTAGGTCTTTGGACCTTTGATTTTTAAACTAACCTAAAATAACACTATTGAGTCATCTTCTTCCCCACTACCCATTTTTCAGACAAAAGAAACCTCTCCCCCTTTGGAGCACTATTCCATCCATAACTCACCCAATCTTGAAGGTCTTTCGAAGGTAAGGTCGTTTTTGAGTTGCTTTCATTATCCTCAACTAGCACATACCTTTATTTTCTAGAAAACTCATGATTTTGGTGATATGGGGGTTTTGAAATTTTGATTAAAAATGTCATTTTTGACACCTTTAACTTAGGTTTTTGATCTCTAAATGATATATGAGTTGTTTTCAATCTAAAGGGTCCAATGGGTATAATTTTTATGAAGTTTTGGGGTGTTTCCCGGAATGGGGTTTTGGGGAGGTTTTTAGGAGGCTTTAAGTTGAGTTTTGGGGGTGTTTTATGTGAATATGAGAGGGCTGATGGATAGGCTACATGTAAGGGAAGTTTTGGAGACTTTAGGGAGTAGTTTGAAGGATGAAATCAATGGTTTTAAGGGTTGCTTAAGGGCTGCTCGGAAATTGGTATTTTGGGCTTGTTTTCAATGTGAAAATTGAAGTCTTGTGTTTGATATGAAATCCGGGTTGATTATTTTGGAATGTGGACTGATTTGGGGTTGTTTATATTGTGTTGGAATGTTTAGAAACGAGAAATTTGGTTGGTGGAGCTTCGGGGACAAATCCGGAAATTTTGGAGTCTTGAGCTTGGTCTTCGATCTCCTCTTGGGTAGCAACGGTGAGTAGAATTGTTGATTTTTGCATTGAGCTCGATATGGATTCCTTTGGGGTTTGGGTGAGACCTTGAGGGGTCATCTAAACCCGTGTGTAAGCCTCTCTACTCCCATGTTGTTGTGATGTGTTGGATGCTTATATGTCATGTTCATTAAGTGCATTTTGAGTTGTTAATTGTGTAGTCGAGTTGAGTTCGTGCCTCACGTGATGGTGGTCTAAACTACGGTGATGTGTAGTCCCACCGGTAGTGACTAGTAGGATAGTACTTTGATGTGTAGTTCCATTGGAAGTCCATTAGTCGAAACGGTGATGTGTAGTCCCACCGTGTGTGTATGATGGTTGTGCTTGTGCAAACCATGTGTTGTTGTTGAGATTAACCCTCGTGCATCCATCGCTTTCTTGCATATAAATCGTGTTTTGGAAAACTACATGTTGTGAATTATAGAGCCTCTCTCGCTAAGCTAGTTGCTTATGCTCTTTGTTTCCAACGTGCAGATCGTTAGAGTTCGGGAGGCGAGCGGGCGAAGGAGGAGCTTTTGGGAGCTCTCAAGCAAGTTTAAGTATGGTTTACTTTTGTAATAATGCCTAGACAATGGGGTATAGAGTGTAGGAGTTGGGGTCAAACTCCTTAGGAATTTATATTGAGTATGTTAAACTCAAGGTTATGTTATGCTTTGCTTCTTGGTTTGCTATTTATGCTTGGTATGATGCTTATGTGAACGTGCCTTATTATGTGTGTTGCTGGCCTTGTATGCCTTATAATTGACCATCCTTTGTGAGGAGTTCATGTTTGTTAAGTATGCACTTTTGGGTGAAATTGCATGAAGCTTGTTTCGTATGAATTTCATTAGATTAAATGCCTCACATGTTAAATTGTGACTGTGGTTTGGTGTATGTATGTTGCTTGTTCTTAGGGAAGTCCAACAATGCATTTAGAGTTGGGTTAAGGGTCACTTGTGCAAAAATCGTGGAGTTGCAGTGCAGGGGGTATCGATACCCTAGCTAGGGTATCGATACTGTCTTGCCCAATGGCCTCAGATTTTGCCTGGGGTATCGATACCCTAAGGGTATCGATACCCTCCAAACTCTTTGTAATTTGGATTTGGGGGGTTAGAATAGAGCGTATCGATACGAGGTCCTGAGTATCGATACGGATATATCTTGTTGACCAAGGAGGTTGACCGAGGAAGAGGGTATCGATACCCCTGGTAAGGGTATCGATACGGTCATCTGGGGTTGATTTTCTGGGTTGATCTAGAAGGGGGTATCGATACCCCTTGAATGGGTATCGATACTGCCTGCCTGTAAACTTAAAAAAGGACTGTTCATGCATGGCCGGAGTTCGAATGTGTCTTCCTTGTATGTTTCCGCTGTTGTGAATCACTTAGGGTTTAATCATCCTCTAGACAAGATAAATAAAAAAAGTAGGGTTGCTAACCGAGGGGGAACCCCTTGGGTTTCGCTTCGGTTTTCCCCGTGTGGCTCACTCGTACCGGTCATCCGACCAGACCGGGACGAGGGGGTTACATTTATTGGTATCAGAGCCTGAGGTTTCCGAGACCTCGGGCAGGTAAGTGAGGTAAGTTAAGGTATTATGAGTGTTTTGCCATGCCTATCTAAGTTTTGTTTTAGCACGGTGTATGTATGCATGCTATGGTGACCTCTATGTTGTTTGAAAGTTGGTTGAGTCCCCATTGTTAGGCATTGTTGTCAAAATAAAAAGGGAAAATTGTTTTGGTTTAAAGAGCTTGAGAACCGGAGTCCTTTGCCCCTTGCTAACCTAACGTTTCCGTGTTGTTGTGTGTTTGTTGTTTTAGATTACATTAATTGCTATGGTGAGACCGAGGGGACGGCCTAGAGCGGGTGACCAGGCACCCGAGAACGCGCCTCCTACTCTTAATGCTCCGGGTGGTAATGGAGGGAACGTTGGAGGCGATGGTAATGGGGCTCAAGCGGGCCAAGGTCAGGCGGGTCCAGATGTGGCACATTTGATCCAGACTATAGCCGGAGCTTTTCAGACAGCTTTGGCCGGAATGCAAGCTGCAGCACCACCTCCGGGTGCGGGGACAGGATTACCCCTAGAGAGGCTTCGCAATTTGGGGGCAGTTGAGTTTCGTGGGTTGTCTCCGGAAGGTTCGGAAGGGTGGCTTGAGAGCACTACTCGCATCTTGGGTCAGATGGAGTGTTCGGATACTCGTAAGTTGGGATGCATTGTCTCATTGCTTCAGGGAGACGCTTATACTTGGTGGACCACTGCTACTTCTGGTATGGCAGAGGTGGATGTCACATGGGAGTTTTTCAGGAATGCTTTCAAGAGGAAGTACCTCGAGGTTCGGTACTTGGATGAAAAGAAAAGGGAGTTCATGGCTTTGGTTCAAGGCAGTAGGACCGTGTCCGAGTATGAGATCCAATTTGTGAGGTTGAGTCAGTACGCGCCAGAGTTGATTCCGGATGAGAAGGAGCATTGTGAGCGCTTCAGATATGGGTTGACTACTGATGTGAAGACTTACATGTTGGCCGCCGACTACACTGAGTTCGATGTCTTGGTTTCTAGAGCCAAGGATGTAGAGCAAAACCTAAGCTCTAGAGCACGTGCCGGTGGGTCTGACTCCGGGAAGAGACATGCGAACTGGGATAGAGATCATGCCAAGAGGCATAGGGATAGGAGGTATCAGCCGGATACGAGGCCTAGGGGTGGTAACCATGGCCAGGGCCGTCAGGGCCAAGGGGCTGTTGGGCATATTCCGGAGTGCACTAAGTGCGGGAGACGCCACCCAGGTGAGTGCATGGGTATGTTTGGGGCGTGTTGGAACTGTAGCTCCCGAGATCATTTGAGACGTGATTGTCCACACCCAGTCAGAGGAGGACCGGCTCCAGCGAGGGGATTTGAGCATCAGAGAGGTCGTGGGCGCGGCCGTGGGAACTTCCAGCCAAGGAATGAGGGTCAGAGGAACTTGGCTCATGTGGTAGCAGTCCAGCCTGAGGGAGGAGGACCGGCTAGGGTGTACGCTCAGCGGGAGGCTGGGAATGACACTGATGTCATTGCAGGTAATTTCACATTGCAATCTTTGAGTTTGCTTTCTCTGATAGATTCGGGGTCAACGCCTTCATACATTTTGGGTGAGCATGCAAAGTCATTAGGGCTACCTTGTGATTGGTTAGAAGTAGGTGTAAATGTCACTAGCTCCTTTGGTGATACAGTGGTAGTCAGGAAAGTGTATAGGAGGTGTCCCTTGACGATTCAGGGCCATGTGTTTCCAGTCGACATGATGGAGCTACCCTTTTATGGCTTTGATGTGATTTTGGGCATGGATTGGCTTGTAGAGCATAGAGCTAAGGTTGACTTTGAGACTAAGAGAGTCTCTTTGAAGCTTACTGATGACTTAGAGGTTGTGGTAGTTGGGGAGAATGTTAAGTTTTTGTCCAATGTGGTTTCGGCTTTGGAAGCTCAGAGATTGTTAAGTTCAGGGTGTCAGGCTTACTTGGCTTACGTAATGAACCCGGAAATGAGTGAGGTGAGACCCCAGGACATCAGGACTGTGTGTGACTTTCCGAGTGTTTTTCCGGAAGAACTACCAGGCTTGCCTCCAGACAGAGCAGTTGAGTTTGCTATTGAGACATATTCTGATTCTGCACCGGTGTCGATTGCTCCGTATAGGATGGCACCGAAAGAGTTGAAAGAGTTAAAGACACAGCTTCAGGAGTTGACTGACAGAGGCTTCATTAGGCCTAGTGTTTCCCCGTGGGGTGCTCCGGTCTTGTTTGTGAAAAAGAAGGATGGTAGCATGAGGATGTGCATAGACTATAGACAGTTGAATAAGGTGACAGTGAAAAACAAGTATCCCTTGCCAAGGATAGATGACTTGCTAGATCAGTTGAGGGGTGCTTCCGTGTTTTCAAAGATTGATTTGAGGTCGGGGTATTATCAGTTAAAAGTAAAGGATGTGGACATACCGAAGACAGCTTTTCGTACACGCTACGGACATTATGAGTTTTTGGTGATGCCTTTTGGGTTGACCAATGCTCCAGCGGCCTTCATGGATATGATAAACCGGGTGTTTCATAAGTTCTTGGACAGGTTTGTGGTAGTGTTTATCGATGACATCCTAGTGTACTCTAGAACCGAAGAAGAGCACGATGAACACTTAAGGTTAGTGCTTCAGACCCTACTTGAGAACCAATTGTATGCCAAGCTAAGTAAGTGTGAGTTTTGGATTAGAGAGGTGGTCTTCCTTGGCCACGTGATCTCCGCTAGTGGGATTAGTGTAGATCCCAAGAAGATTGAAGCCATTGTAAATTGGAAGCAACCAAAATCAGTGACAGAAATCCGCAGTTTCCTAGGCTTGGCGGGATACTACAGGAGGTTTGTTGAAGGGTTCTCAAGGATAGCGGCTCCGTTGACCAAGTTGCTACAGAAGAATGTTCCGTATGAATGGTCAGATGCAAGACAAGAAGCGTTTGAGAAGTTGAAGAAAGCTTTGACCGAAGCTCCCATTTTGATTCAGCCCGAGCCGGGGAGAGAGTTTGTAATTTACAGTGATGCATCTTACGTGGGGCTAGGTTGTGTACTTATGCAAGGAGGTAAGGTAGTGGCATATGCTTCCCGACAGTTGAAGGTTCATGAGAAGAATTACCCTACACATGACATAGAGTTGGCCGCAGTGGTGTTCGCGTTGAAAATTTGGAGACACCATCTTTATGGTGAGAAGTGCACTGTGTACACCGACCACAAGAGCTTGAAATATTTGATGTCCCAAAAGGAGTTGAATCTTAGGCAACGAAGGTGGTTAGAGCTCCTTAAAGATTATGACCTTACCATAGAGTATCATCCGGGCAAGGCGAATGTGGTGGCCGATGCCTTGAGTAGGAAGATGGCCGTTGAGTTGCGAGCAATGTTCGCAAGGTTGAGTGTGTCTACGGATGGTGGGCTAGTGGCCGAGCTTCAGGTTAAGCCATCGTTGGTTCAGTTGATTCGTGAGAAGCAGTTGCGAGATGAGTCCTTGGCACCTCACGTGCAAGACATAGCGGAAGATAGGCCTACCGAGTATTGTTTCGGAGAGAATGGGATCCTATGTTTCAAGGATAGGATAGTGGTTCCAGAGGATGCCGAGTTGAGGCGTACGATCATGAGTGAGGCTCACAATAGCCCTTTTGCTATGCATCCGGGTAGCACGAAGATGTATCGAGGATTAAAGGAAGAGTATCATTGGGTTGGTTTGAAAAAGGATGTAGCCGAGTTTGTAGGTAAATGCATGGTTTGTCAGAGGGTCAAGGCTGAGCACCAGTTTCCCTCAGGGTTGTTGCAACTGTTGAAGATTCCAGAGTGGAAGTGGGAGCGTATCACTATGGACTTTGTATCGGGACTTCCGTTGACTCCTTCGAAGAAAAATTTAGTGTGGGTGATTGTAGACAGATTCACCAAGTGTGCACACTTCATACCGGTTCATACCACCTATACGTTGGAAAAGTTGGCCGAATTGTATATTCGGGAGATTGTGAGACTACTTGGGGTACCGAAGTCAATTGTGTCAGATCGAGATCCGAGATTCACCTCTAGATTTTGGGAGTGTTTGCATCGAGCCTTAGGCACTTGGTTGAATTTCAGCACTTCGTATCATCCACAGTCAGATGGACAGTCATAGAGGGTGATTCAGATTTTGGAGGATATGTTGAGGTGTTGTATCATTGACTTTCAGGGGTCGTGGGAGAAACACCTACCATTAGTGGAATTTGCGTACAACAACAGCTTCCAGTCAAGCATTCAGATGGCTCCTTATGAGGCCTTGTATGGTAGGAAGTGTAGGACCCCGGTTTGTTGGGCTGAGGCCGGACAGAAACTAGTGCCGATGCCCGAATTACTCAAGGGAACCACCGAGAAGGTGAAATTGATTTGCGATCGCTTGAAAGCGGCTTCAGACCGGCAAAAGTCCTATGCCGATTTAAAAAGAAAGGAGGTGGAGTACTCCGTGGGGGATAAAGTGTTTTTGAAAGTTTCACCTTGGAAGAAGGTGATGAGGTTTGGGAGGAAGGGCAAGTTGAGCCCGAGATACATAGGACCTTATGAGATAGTTGAGAGGATTGGTCCGGTTGCATATAGATTGAGACTCCCTGTTGAGCTAGAGAAGATTCATGATGTATTTCATGTGTCGATGCTTAGGAGGTATAGATCGGATCCGTCCCATGTTATGCCAGTGGAAGAAATAGAGTTAAATCCAGACTTGTCTTACAATGAGGAACCAATTGAGATACTTGCTTCTGATAGCAAGGTGTTGCGTGGCAAGACTATAGAGTTAGTCAAGGTCTTATAGAGGCATAGAGGTGTGGAGGAAGCCACGTGGGAGAGGAAAGCGGACATGCTTGAGCAGTTTCCGTACTTGTTTCCGTCAGGTAATTTCGAGGACGAAATTTCCTTAAGTAGGGGAGAGTTGTAACGCCCCGGTTTAGGGGTCGGGTGAAAAAAATAATAATAATTTAATATTATTTCCGGGTCCGGTTTTGTAATTAAAAATAATTTTGGGCTTCGGGTTTTAAGACAACAAAATTTAGTTGGACCATTTTTAAAATAATCCCCAAATAGCCATGGGTGTCATCCATTGTAGTTACTTTAATTCATTAAGGGCATTTAGGTCTTTGGACCTTTGATTTTTAAACTAACCTAAAATAACACTATTGAGTCATCTTCTTCCCCACTACCCATTTTTCAGACAAAAGAAACCTCTCCCCCTTTGGAGCACTATTCCATCCATAACTCACCCAATCTTGAAGGTTTTTCGAAGGTAAGGTCGTTTTTGAGTTGCTTTCATTATCCTCAACTAGCACATACCTTTATTTTCTAGAAAACTCATGATTTTGGTGATATGGGGGTTTTGAAATTTTGATTAAAAATGTCATTTTTGACACCTTTAACTTAGGTTTTTGATCTCTAAATGATATATGAGTTGTTTTCAATCTAAAGGGTCCAATGGGTATAATTTTTATGAAGTTTTGGGGTGTTTCCCGGAATGGGGTTTTGGGGAGGTTTTTAGGAGGCTTTAAGTTGAGTTTTGGGGGTGTTTTATGTGAATATGAGAGGGCTGATGGATAGGCTACATGTAAGGGAAGTTTTGGAGACTTTAGGGAGTAGTTTGAAGGATGAAATCAATGGTTTTAAGGGTTGCTTAAGGGCTGCTCGGAAATTGGTATTTTGGGCTTGTTTTCAATGTGAAAATTGAAGTCTTGTGTTTGATATGAAATCCGGGTTGATTATTTTGGAATGTGGACTGATTTGGGGTTGTTTATATTGTGTTGGAATGTTTAGAAACGAGAAATTTGGTTGGTGGAGCTTCGGGGACAAATCCGGAAATTTTGGAGTCTTGAGCTTGGTCTTCGATCTCCTCTTGGGTAGCAACGGTGAGTAGAATTGTTGATTTTTGCATTGAGCTCGATATGGATTCCTTTGGGGTTTGGGTGAGACCTTGAGGGGTCATCTAAACCCGTGTGTAAGCCTCTCTACTCCCATGTTGTTGTGATGTGTTGGATGCTTATATGTCATGTTCATTAAGTGCATTTTGAGTTGTTAATTGTGTAGTCGAGTTGAGTTCGTGCCTCACGTGATGGTGGTCTAAACTACGGTGATGTGTAGTCCCACCGGTAGTGACTAGTAGGATAGTACTTTGATGTGTAGTCCCATTGGAAGTCCATTAGTCGAAACGGTGATGTGTAGTCCCACCGTGTGTGTATGATGGTTGTGCTTGTGCAAACCATGTGTTGTTGTTGAGATTAACCCTCGTGCATCCATCGCTTTCTTGCATATAAATCGTGTTTTGGAAAACTACATGTTGTGAATTATAGAGCCTCTCTCGCTAAGCTAGTTGCTTATGCTCTTTGTTTCCAACGTGCAGATCGTTAGAGTTCGGGAGGCGAGCGGGCGAAGGAGGAGCTTTTGGGAGTTCTCAAGCAAGTTTAAGTATGGTTTACTTTTGTAATAATGCCTAGACAATGGGGTATAGAGTGTAGGAGTTGGGGTCAAACTCCTTAGGAATTTATATTGAGTATGTTAAACTCAAGGTTATGTTATGCTTTGCTTCTTGGTTTTCTATTTATGCTTGGTATGATGCTTATGTGAACGTGCCTTATTATGTGTGTTGCTGGCCTTGTATGCCTTATAATTGACCATCCTTTGTGAGGAGTTCATGTTTGTTAAGTATGCACTTTTGGGTGAAATTGCATGAAGCTTGTTTCGTATGAATTTCATTAGATTAAATGCCTCACATGTTAAATTGTGACTGTGGTTTGGTGTATGTATGTTGCTTGTTCTTAGGGAAGTCCAACAATGCATTTAGAGTTGGGTTAAGGGTCACTTGTGCAAAATTCGTGGAGTTGCAGTGCAGGGGGTATCGATACCCTAGCTAGGGCATCGATACTGTCTTGCCCAATGGCCTCAGATTTTGCCTGGGGTATCGATACCCTAAGGGTATCGATACCCTCTAAACTCTCTGTAATTTGGATTTGGGGGGTTAGAATAGAGCGTATCGATACGAGGTCCCGAGTATCGATACAGATATATCTTGTTGACCAAGGAGGTTGACCGAGGAAGAGGGTATCGATACCCCTGGTAAGGGTATCGATACGGTCATTTGGGGTTGATTTTCTGGGTTGATCTAGAAGGGGGTATCGATACCCCTTGAATGGGTATCGATACTGCCTGCCTGTAAACTTAAAAAAGGACTGTTCATGCATGGCCGGAGTTCGAATGTGTCTTCCTTGTATGTTTCCGCTGTTGTGAATCACTTAGGGTTTAATCATCCTCTAGACAAGATAAATAAAAAAAGTAGGGTTGCTAACCGAGGGGGAACCCCTTGGGTTTCGCTTCGGTTTTCCCCGTGTGGCTCACTCGTACCGGTCATCCGACCAGACCGGGACGAGGGGGTTACATATAGAAATTGAGGTTTTGCAATATAAATGTGTTGAAAAGCTCCTAATCAATTATTAGAACTCCTAATATTTGAATAAAACATTTTTGCGGTCCTTTTTGTAAAGGTTTCGGACGAGCGGATCTAAATCGGCCTTTCAATGGACCCGTTGAAATTTTAACTGAGTAAAAAGTATAAAATTGAGGCTTTGCAATATAATTGTGTTGAAAAGCTCCTAATCAATTACATAAACTCCTAAAATTTGATTAAAACTTTTCTTGTAGTCCTTTTTCATACGTTTCGGACGAGCAAGTTTAAATAGGCCTTATAATGGACCCATTGGAATTTTAACTGAGTAAAAAGTACATAAATTGAGCTTTTGCAATATAATTGTGTTGAAAAGCTCCTAATCAATTATTTGAACTCCGAAAATTTGATTAAAACTTGTTTTGCGGTCCTTTTTTGTAGAGGTTTTGGACGAGCATGTCTAAATGGGCCTTTCAATGGACCCGTTGGAATTAAATTGAGTAAAAAGTACAAAAATTGAGGCTTTGCAATATAATTGTGTTGAAAAGCTCCTAATCAATTATTTGAACTCCTAATATTTGAATAAAACATTTTTGCGAACCTTTTTGTAGAGGTTTCGGACGAGCGGGTCGAAATGGGCCTTTCAATGGGCCTGTTTGAATTTTAACTGAGTAAAAAGTACAGTAATTGAGGTTTTGCAATATAGTTGTGTTGAAAAGCTCCTAATCAATTATTTGAACTCCTAATATTTGAATAAAACATTTTTTGCGGTCCTTTTTGTAGAGGTTTCGGACGAGCATGTCTAAATGTGCCATTCAATGGACCCGTTGGAATTTTAACTGAGTAAAAAGTACAGAAATTGAGGTTTTGCAATATAATTGTGTTGAAAAGCTCCTAATCAATTATTTGTATTCCTAATATTTGAATAAAACATTTTTGCGAACCTTTTTGTAGAGGTTTCGGACGAGCAGGTCTAAATGGGCCTTTCAATGGGCCCGTTTGAATTTTAACTGTGTAAAAAGTATAAAATTGAGGTTTTTCAATATAATTGTGTTGAAAAGTTCCTAATCAATGATTTGAACTCCTAAAATTTGATTAAAACTATTTTGCAGTCCTTTTTGTCGAGGTTTCGGACGAGCAGGTCTAAATAGGCCTTTCAATTGACCCGTTAGAATTTTAACTGAGTAAAAAGTACAAAAATTGAGGTTTTGCAATATAAATGTGTTGAAAAGCTCCTAATCAATTATTTGAACTCCTAATATTTGAATAAAATATTTTCGCGGTCCTTTTTGTAGAGGTTTCGGACGAGCAGGTCTAAATGGGCCTTTCAATGGGCCCGTTTGAATTTTAACTGAGTAAAAAGTATAAAATTGAGGTTTTCAATATAATTGTGTTGAAAAGTTCCTAGTCAATTATTTGAACTCCTAAAATTTGATTAAAACTATTTTGCAGTCCTTTTTGTCGAGATTTCGGACGAGCAGGTCTAAATAGTCCTTTCAATGGACCCGTTACAATTTTAACTGAGTAAAAAGTACAAAAATTGAGGTTTTTTAATATAAATGTGTAGAAAAGCTCCTAATCAATTATTTGAACTCCTAATATTTGAATAAAACATTTTTGGGGTCCTTTTTGTAGAGGTTTCGGACGAGCGGGTCTAAATGGGGCTTTCAATGGACCCGTTGAAATTTTAACTGAGTAAAAAGTATAAAATTGAGGTTTTGCAATATAATTGTGTTGAAAAGCTCCTAATCAATTACATAAACTCCTAAAATTTGATTAAAACTTTTTTTGCAGTCCTTTTTGATACGTTTTGGACGAGCAGATCTAAATGGGCCATACAATGGACCCGTTGGAATTTTAACTGAGGAAAAAGTATCGAAATTAAGCTTTTGCAATATAATTCTGTTTAAAAGCTCCTAATCAATTATTTGAACTCCTAAAATTTGATTAAAACTGGTTTTGCGGTCCTTTTTTGTAGAGGTTTCGGACGAGCAGGTCTAAATGGGCCTTTCAATGGACCCGTTAGAATTTTAACTGAGTAAAAAGTACAGAAAATTCGGTTTTGCAATATAAATGTGTTGAAAAGCTTCTAATCAATTATTTGAACTCCTAATATTTGAATAAAACATTTTTGCGGTCCTTTTTGTAGAGGTTTCGGACGAGCGGGTCTAAATGGGCCTTTCAATGGACCCGTTGAAATTTTAACTGAGTAAAAAGTAAAAAATTGAGGTTTTGCAATATAATTGTGTTGAAAAGCTCCTAATCAATTACATAAAATCCTAAAATTTGGTTAAAACTTTTTTTGCAGTCTGTTGGGTTTGTAGTACGCTCGAATCGATCACCGAAACCGTCAATGAGGGTTGTAAATGTTTGGTGGTTGAATTGGCTAAAATCGAAATAAAGGTAGACAAGTGACACAAAGATTTTAGAGTGGTTCGGCCTTCTAACAAGCACCTACATCCACTACCTTAGCACACTACTAAGGATTTCCCAATTCACTCAACAATGAATTCGTCCCCTTTTCCCGGTTTAGGAGGAAACCGTTACAACCCTATCTTTTAAATGGCTAAGATAGAACCAACTCTAGTTTTTCTCTCAAGGCTAAACTAGAACCTCTCCTTTTACAAGGGATTTGTTCGGTAAACTAAATACCTCTCTAGGTGGGTGTTTACACAAATTTAAGCTCACAAGAGTGTACAAAGAATTTACAATAAAGCACTCTCTAAAGACTATGTACAAGAGAATAGTAAAATAAAGATTTACACTCTAATTCTCTTGACCATATTGCTTGGATGTTGTCTCTAACCATCTTCAAGTGTCCCAAGGTTGCTTTTATAGTGTGGAATGATATTCTAGCCGTTTATGGCCGTTGGAGATGTTTAGGAGCCGTTGGAAGCCATTTAAGTTGAGCTTTAAATGCTCACCTGCACAATAGTTTCGAAACCTTTGAAGAGGTTTCGAAACCTTAAGAGGGGTTTAGAAAAACTAGCCGTTTTATAGCCGTTTGTAGCCGTTACAGAGGCTACTGCCCAGATAAGTTTCGATACCTTGTTTAAGGTTTCGAAACTTTCTTCTAAAAACATGTATTTTGGGCATTTTCTTGACTTTAAAATGTATATTCAATATAGGTGCAAAGTCAAAACATTTTAAACATATTTTTCAAGTTGTTTTTGACTAAAAACATATTTTAAATTCTTTTCAATTTAGTCCAAAACATTTTTCAAATATCATATTAAAACATTAGTTCTACACAGTCCTTTTTGATACGTTTCGGACGAGCAGGTCTAAATGGGCCTTACAATGGACCCGTTGGAATTTTAACTGAGTAAAAAGTATAGAAATTGAGCTTTTGCAATATAATTGTGTTGAAAAGCTCCTAATCAATTATTTGAACTCTTAAAATTTGATTAAAATTTGTTTTGCGGTCCTTTTTTGTAGAGGTTTCTGACGAGCAGGTCTAAATGGGCCTTTCAATGGACCCGTTGGAATTAAATTGAGTAAAAAGTACCAAAATTGAGGTTTTGCAATATAATTGTGTTGAAAAGCTCCTAATCAATTACATGAACTCCTAAAATTTGATTAAAACTTATTTTGCAGTCCTTTTGTAGAGGTTTCGGACGAGCGGGTCGAAATGGGCCTTTCAATGGACCCGTTGGTATTTTAACTGAGTAAAAAGTACAGAAATTGAGGTTTCGCATTAGAATTGTGTTGAAAAGCTCCTAATCAATTATTTGCACTCCTAATATTTGAATAAAACATTTTTTGCGGTCCTTTTTGTAGAGGTGTTGGACGAGCGGGTCTATATGGGCCTTTCATTGGATCCGTTGAAATTTTAACTGATTAAAAAGTATAAAATTGAGGTTTTCAATATAATTGTGTTGAAAAGCTCCTAATCAATTACATAAACTCCTAAAATTTGTTTAAAAATTTTTTTGCAGTCCTTTTTGATACGTTTCGGACGAGCAGGTCTAAATGGGCCTTACAATGGACCCGTTGGAATTTTAACTGAGTAAGAAGTACAGAAATTGAGCTTTTGCAATATAATTGTGTTGAAAAGCTCCTAATCAATTATTTGAACTCCTAAAATCTGATTAAAACTTGTTTTGCGGTCCTTTTTTGTAGAGGTTTCGGACGAGCAGGTATAAATGGGCCTTTCAATGGACCCGTTAGAATTTTATCTAAGTAAAAATTATAGAAATTGAGGTTTTGCAATATAAATGTTTTGAAAAGCTCCTAATCAATTATTTGAACTCCTAATATTTGAATAAAACATTTTCGCGGTCCTTTTTGTAGAGGTTTCGGACGAGCGGGTCTAAATGGGCCTTTCAATGGACCCGTTGAAATTTTAACTGAGTAAAAAGTATAAAATTGAGGTTTTGCAATATAATTGTGTTGAAAAGCTTCTAATCAATTACATAAACTCATAAGATTTGATTAAAACTTTTTTTGCAGTCCTTTTTTATACGTTTCGGACGAACAGGTCTAAATGGGCCTTACAATGGACCCGTTGGAATTTTAACTGAGTAAAAAGTACAGAAATTGAGCTTTTGCAATATAATTGTGTTTAAAAGCTCCTAATCAATTATTTGAACTCCTAAAATTTTATTAAAACTTGTTTTGCGGTCCTTTTTTGTAGAGGTTTCGGACGAGCAGGTCTAAATGGGCCTTTCAATGGACCTGTTAGAATTTTAACTGAGTAAAAAGTACAGAAATTGAGGTTTGGCAATATAAATGTGTTGAAAAGCTCCTAATCAATTATTTGAACTCCTAATATTTGAATAAAACATTTTTGCGGTCCTTTTTATAGAGGTTTCGGACGAGCGGGTCTAAATGGGCCTTTCAATGGACCCGTTGAAATCTTAATTGAGTAAAAAGTAAAAAATTGAGGTTTTGCAATATAATTGGGTTGAAAAGCTCCTAATCAATTACATAAACTGTTAAAATTTGATTAAAACTTTTTTTGCAGTCCTTTTTGATACGTTTCGGACGAGCAGGTCTAAATAGGCCTTACAATGGACCCGTTGGAATTTTAACTGAGTAAAAAGTATAAAAATTGAGCTTTTGCAATATAATTGTGTTGAAAAGCTCCGAATCAATTATTTGAACTCCTAAAATTTCATTAAAACTTGTTTTGCGGTCCTTTTTTGTAGAGGTTTCGGACGAGCAGGTCTAAATGGGCCTTTCAATGGACCCGTTGGAATTAAATTGAGTAAAAAGTACAAAAATTGAGGTTTTGCAACATAATTTTGTTTAAAAGCTCCTAATCAATTATTTGAACTCCAAAAATTTGATTAAAACTTGTTTTGCGGTCCTTTTTGATATGTTTCGGACAAGCAGGTCTAAATGGGCCTTTCAATGGACCCGTTAGAATTTGATCAAAACGTATTTTCCAGTCCTTTTTGTAGAGGTTTCGGACGAGCGAGTCGAAATGGGCCTTTCAATGGACTCGTTGGTACTTTAACTGAGTAAAAAGTATTTGAATAAAACATTTTTTGCGGTCCTTTTTGTAGAGGTTTCAGACGAGCAGGTCTAAATGGGCCATTCAATAGACCCGTTGAAATTTTAACTAAGTAAAAAGTATAAAATTAAGGTTTTGCAATATAATTGTGTTGAAAAGCTCCTAATCAATTACATAAACTCCTAAAATTTGATTAAAACTTTTTTTGCAGTCCTTTTTTATACGTTTCGGACGAGCAGGTCTAAATAGGCCTTACAATGGACCCATTGGAATTTTAACTGAGTAAAAAGTACAGAAATTGAGCTTTTGCAATATAATTGTGTTGAAAAGCTCCTAATAAATTATTTGAACTCCTAAAATTTGATTAAAACTTGTTTTGCGGTCCTTTTTTGTAGAGGTTTCGGACGAGCAGATCTAAATGGGCCTTTCAATGGACCCGTTGGAATTAAATTGAGTAAAAAGTACAAAAATTGAGGTTTTGCAATATAATTGTGCTGAAAAGCTCATAATCAATTACATGAACTCCTAAAATTTGATTAAAACTTATTATGCAGTCCATTTGTAGAGGTTTCGGACGAGAGGGTCGAAATGGGCCTTTCAATGGACCCGTTGGTATTTTAACTGACTAAAAAGTACAGAAATTGAGGTTTCACATTTTTGAATAAAACATTTTTGCGGTCCTTTTTGTAGAGGTTTCGGACAAGCGGGTCTAAATGGGCCATTCAATGGACCCGTTGAAATTTTAACTGAGTAAAAAGTATAAAATTGAGGTTTTGCAATATAATTGTGTTGAAAAGCTCCTAATCAATTACATAAACTCCTAAAATTTGATTAAAACTTTTTTGCAGTCCTTTTTTATACGTTTCAGACGAGCAGGTCTAAATGGGCCGTACAATGGACCCGTTGAAATTTTAATTGAGTAAAAAGTACAGAAATTGAGCTTTTGCAATATAATTGTGTTTAAAAGCTCCTAATCAATTATTTGAACTCCTAAATTTTGATAAAAACTTGTTTTGCGGTCGTTTTTTGTAGAGGTTTCGGACGAGCAGGTCTAGATGGGCCTTTCAATGGACCCGTTAGAATTTTAACTGAGTAAAAAGTACAGAAATTGAGGTTTTGCAATATAAATGTGTTGAAAAGCTCCTAATCAATTATTTGAACTACTAATATTTGAATAAAACATTTTTGCGGTCCTTTTTGTAGAGGTTTCGGACGAGCGGGTCTAAATGGGCCTTTCAATGGACATGTTGAAGTTTTAACTGAGTAAAAAGTACAAAAATTGAGGTTTTGCAATATAATTGTGCTGAAAAGCTCCTAATCAATTACATGAACTCCTAAAATTTGATTAAAACTTATTATGCAGTCCTTTTGTAGAGGTTTCGGACGAGCGGGTCGAAATGGGCCTTTCAATGGACCCGTTGGTATTTTAACTGAGTAAAAAGTACATAAATTGAGGTTTCACATTAGAATTGTGTTGAAAAGCTCCTAATCAATTATTTGAACTCCTAATATTTGAATAAAACATTTTTGCGGTCCTTTTTGTAGAGGTTTCGGACGAGCGGGTCTAAATGGGCCATTCAATGGACCCGTTGAAATTTTAACTGAGTAAAAAGTATAAAATTGAGGTTTTTCAATATAATTGTGTTGAAAAGCTCCTAATCAATTACATAAACTCCTAAAATTTGATTAAAACTTTTTTTGCAGTCCTTTTTTATACGTTTCGGACGAGCAGGTCTAAATTGGCCTTACAATGGACCCGTTGTAATTTTAACTGAGTAAAAAGTACAGAAATTGAGCTTTTGCAATATAATTGTGTTTAAAAGCTCCTAATCATTTATTTTAACTCCTAATATTTGAATAAAACATTTTTGCGGTCCTTTTTTGTAGAGGTTTCGGACGAGCAGGTCTAAATGGGCCTTTCAATGGACCCGTTAGAATTTTATCTGAGTAAAAAGTACAGAAATTGAGGTTTTGCAATATAAATGTGTTGAAAAGCACCTAATCAATTATTTGAACTCCTAATATTTGATTAAAACTTTTTTTGCAGTCCTTTTTGATACGTTTCGGACGAGCAGGTCTAAATGGGCCTTACAATGGACCCGTTGGAATTTTAACTGAGTAAAAAGTACAGAAATTGAGCTTTTGCAATATAATTGTGTTGAAAAGCTCCTAATCAATTATTTGAACACCTAAAATTTGATTAAAACTTGTTTTGCGGTCCTTTTTTGTAGAGGTTTCGGACGAGCAGGTCTAAATGGGTCTTTCAATGGACCCGTTAGAATTTTATCTGAGTAAAAAGTACATAAATTGAGGTTTTGCAATATAAATGTGTTGAAAAGCTCCTAATCAATTATTTTAACTCCTAATATTTGAATAAAACATTTTCGCGGTCCTTTTTGTAGAGGTTTCGGACGAGCGGGTCTAAATGGGCCTTTCAATGGACCCGTTGAAATTTTAACTGAGTAAAAAGTATAAAATTAAGGTTTTGCAATATAATTGTGTTGAAAAGCTCCTAATCAATTACATAAACTCATAAGATTTGATTAAAACCTTTTTTGCAGTCCTTTTTTATACGTTTCGGACGAACAAGTCTAAATGGGCCTTACAATGGACCCGTTGGAATTTTAACTGAGTAAAAAGTACAGAAATTGAGCTTTTGCAATATAATTGTGTTTAAAAGCTCCTAATCAATTATTTGAACTCCTAAAATTTTATTAAAACTTGTTTTGCGGTCCTTTTTTGTAGAGGTTTCGGACGAGCAGGTCTAAATGGGCCTTTCAATGGACCTGTTAGAATTTTAACTGAGTAAAAAGTACAGAAATTGAGGTTTTGCAATATAAATGTGTTGAAAAGCTCCTAATCAATTATTTTAACTCCTAATATTTGAATAAAACATTTTTGCGGTCCTTTTTGTAGAGGTTTCGGACGAGCGGGTCTAAATGGGCCTTTCAATGGACCCGTTGAAATTTTAACTAAGTAAAAAGTAAAAAATTGAGGTTTTGCAATAGAATTGTGTTGAAAAGCTCTTAATCAATTACATAAACTGTTAAAATTTGATTAAAACTTTTTTTGCAGTCCTTTTTGATACGTTTCGGACGAGCAGGTCTAAATAGGCCTTACAATGGACCCGTTGGAATTTTAACTGAGTAAAAAGTATAAAAATTGAGCTTTTGCAATATAATTGTGTTGAAAAGCTCCGAATCAATTATTTGAACTCCTAAAATTTCATTAAAACTTGTTTTGTGGTCCTTTTTTGTAGAGGTTTCGGACGTGCAGGTCTAAATGGGCCTTTCAATGGACCCGTTGGAATTAAATTGAGTAAAAAGTACAAAAATTGAGGTTTTGCAACATAATTTTGTTTAAAAGCTCCTAATCAATTATTTGAACTCCTAAAATTTGATTAAAACTTGTTTTGCGGTCCTTTTTGATATGTTTCGGACGAGCAGGTCTAAATGCGCCTTTCAATGGACCCGTTAGAATTTGATCAAAACATATTTTCCAGTCCTTTTTGTAGAGGTTTCGGACGAGCGGGTCGAAATGGGCCTTTCAATGGACCTGTTAGAATTTTAACTGAGTAAAAAGTACAGAAATTGAGGTTTTGCAATATAAATGTGTTGAAAAGCTCCTAATCAATTATTTGAACTCCTAATATTTGAATAAAACATTTTTGCGGTCCTTTTTGTAGTGGTTTCAGACGAGCGGGTCTAAATGGGCCTTTCAATGGACCCGTTGAAATTTTAACTGAGTAAAAAGTAAAAAATTGAGGTTTTGCAATATAATTGTGTTGAAAAGCTCCTAATCAATTACATAAACTGTTAAAATTTGATTAAAACTTTTTTTGCAGTCCTTTTTGATACGTTTCAGACGAGCAGGTCTAAATAGGCCTTACAATGGACCCGTTGGAATTTTAACTGAGTAAAAAGTATAAAAATTGAGGTTTTGCAATATAATTGTGTTGAAAAGCTCCGAATCAATTATTTGAACTCCTAAAATTTCATTAAAACTTCTTTTGCGGTCCTTTTTGATATGTTTCGGACGAGCAGGTCTAAATGGGCCTTTCAATGGACCCGTTAGAATTTGATCAAAACGTATTTTCCAGTCCTTTTGTAGAGGTTTCAGACGAGCGGGTCGAAATGGGCCTTTCAATGGACCCGTTGGTACTTTAACTGAGTAAAAAGTACAGAAATTGAGATTTCGTCTTATAATTGGGTTGAAAAGCTCCTAATCAATTATTTGAACTCCTAATATTTGAATAAAACATTTTTTGCGGTCCTTTTTGTAGAGGTTTCAGACGAGCAGGTCTAAATGGGCCATTCAATGGACCCGTTGGAATTTTAACTGAGTAAAAAGTACAGAAATTGAGGTTTTGCAATATAATTGTGTTGAAAAGCTCCTAATCAATTACATAAACTCCTAAAATTTGATTAAAACTTTTTTTGCAGTCCTTTATGATACGTTTCGGACGAGCATGTCCAAATAGGCCTTACAATGGACCCATTGGAAGTTTAACTGAGTAAAAAGTACAGAAATTGAGCTTTTGCAATATAATTGTGTTGAAAAGCTCCTAATCAATTATTTGAACTCCTAAAATTTTATTAAAACTTGTTTTGCGGTCCTTTTTTGTAGAGGTTTCGGACGAGCAGGTCTAAATTGGCCTTTCAATGGACCCGTTGGAATTAAATTGAGTAAAAAGTACAAAATTGAGGTTTTGCAATATAATTGTGCTGAAAAGCTCCTAATCAATTACATGAACTCCTAAAATTTGATAAAAACTTATTATGCAGTCCTTTTGTAGAGGTTTCGGACGAGAGGGTCGAAATGGGCCTTTCAATGGACCCGTTGGTATTTTAACTGAGTAAAAAGTACAGAAATTGAGGTTTCACATTAGAATTGTGTTGAAAAGCTCATAATCAATTATTTGAACTCCTAATATTTGAATAAAACATTTTTGCGGTCCTTTTTGTAGAGGTTTCGGACGAGCGGGTCTAAATGGGCCATTCAATGGACCCGTTGAAATTTTAACTGAGTAAAAAGTATAAAATTGAGGTTTTGCAATATAATTGTGTTGAAAAGCTACTAATCAATTACATAAACTCCTAAAATTTGATTAAAACTTTTTTTGCAGTCCTTTTTTATACGTTTCGGACGAGCAGGTCTAAATAGGCCTTACAATGGACACATTGGAATTTTAACTGAGTAAAAAGTACAGAAATTGAGCTTTTGCAATATAATTGTGTTGAGAAGCTCCTAATCAATTATTTGAACTCCTAAAATTTGATTAAAACTTGTTTTGCGGTCCTTTTTTGTAGAGGTTTCGGACGAGAGGGTCGAAATGGGCCTTTCAATGGACCCGTTGGTATTTTAACTGAGTAAAAAGTACAGAAATTGAGGTTTCACATTAGAATTGTGTTGAAAAGCTCCTAATCAATTATTTGAACTCCTAATATTTGAACAAAACTGTAACCCCCTTAACCCGGCCTAGACGATTGACCCGAATTAAGAAAGTCACACGGGGAAAACCAAAGTCAACCCGAAAGTCAACCTTGATTAACGACCCTTTTTTTTTCTTTTTAATCTTGTCTAGATGCACATTAGTCCTAATTATGATCACACAAACATCATATTCAAAGATCACAAGCATCAGAGATCAAGCAGGGACCCAATTGGACAAATTACAACTTTAGGGACCAAATTGTAATTTCTGATAATTAGAAGGACTTAACCCAAATTAATCTTACCAACTTGAAATTAGTCAGGTTTCATGCTTCTCTGTGAAATTTTAGCTCAAAAGGACTTCTCGAACTCATACAATTGCACAAACAAGATTTAGGACTAAAACGCAAACATTTCAAAACATTTAACTGCCAATGTCAGCCCCCAACGGTCGACCGTTTCGGAACAGGAAGACCCCGTTTCGAAACACGGGCCGTTTCGCAACGCGTACCGGAACATGGGCTGGCAGTGGCCAAACCGTTTCGAAACGGTGCCTACCGTTTCGGACGCCTGGGTTCATTCAAGGCACCCGTTCCGAAACGGTGTGCACTGTTCCGAAACGCCCTGCACAGATTGCAGCAAAATGCATTCTTAAACATGCAATTAATCATCCAAACATGCTCCAATTGCCACCAAACTTTACCAGCATGCAATTCAACATATATAAGACATACTAGCATCCTCAATTCATCAAAACAACATCATATACAAAAAGCCCCAAATCTATAGGCATGCTTCCTACACAAGCTAGCTATTCAAGCACAAACTTCCATAACAAGCATGTAATGATCCAACACAAAAACCAGCATTCTTATCATCATTCAACATACTTAGGGAGTTCCAAACACCTCCCAAAACATACACATTGGTCCCCCATTGCCAAATTACCAAAAGCTAAAATGTACTAACAAAACCTTCCATACATTGAGCTCTACTTTCACTTGAATGCTTGCCCTCCTTGCTGCCCTCAAGGTTCCTTAATGTTCTGCATTATTGAATTAAGAAAACGAAAGAGAGCGTAAGCAAAAGCTTAGTGAGGAATGCTCTTAAAAAACCATTCAATAATGCATTTAAAAACATTTACAAATCATGCTTTAAATCAACCTTTGCACATGCTCAAAAGCATACTTAAAACAAGCATCTCATGCTTCATAACATAACATGTCATATTGGCTCAAGTGATAGATTCCATTTCACTAAAACAAGTTCATCAACTTACCAAGGACTTTTAAACACCTTGGTCCCAAGGACTTTTAAACACCATGAAAGAGGACCACACAAGGACTTTTAACCACCTTTGTGTCCATAGCTTGATTCACCCCAAGGACTTTTAAACACCTTGGCCCCAAGGACTTTTAAACACCTTGGCCCCATGGACTTTTAAACACCATGGCCCCATGGACTTTTAAACACCATGGAAAGGATCACCTAAGGACTTTTAACCACCTTAGTGTCCGCAACAAGAACCATCCAAGGACTTTTAACCACCTTGATGTTCTTAAGTAACAAGGCTCACTCAAGGACTTTTAACCACCTTAGTGACCTTAACCTTATTAAAACATCACTTGCCAATATACATCATTTTCATCATTTAATCCACTGTTTTAAAGCATTAAACCAAGCCATATTCATCATGCACTTAAAAGCATCAAACCACATTTAATCAATGTACAAAAACAAGGAACTCTCACCTAGAGTTTCCTTCAACATATGGCTTACAACATCAGCAAATACCATGCTAAAACATGCTTTCAAAACAGTAATTAAAACATGCAATAAACCACTTTGCATCACAACAAAATCATGGCCACCACTAGAGAGTAATTCCGAAAACTTACACTTGAGCTTAGCAAAGTTGTTTAGACTTAAACTAAGCTCCCAAGACATGGATTTCAAAGCCGAAAACCCAATTTTCACACACGCACTCACCGATTCCACTTTGCTTCAAGCCAAAGCACCAAATCAAGCTTCCGGATCAACAACTCTTGGATCCAAAGATGCCTCCCCTGTTTCAACACATCAGAGCAGAGGATTAATGCATCATCATGCATTAATTGCTTCAATGAAAGCACCTAAACTCGCTGCTCTCATCCACACACCATTTTCGGCCACCAAACACAACCAAAAATGCATCCAAACCACTTCTAAACAAAGCCCAGCCATAAACCAGCAAAACCACACATCCTTTAACATCATATAACATCTAAAAACAACCTATTAACATCCTTATACCTCCAGCAACATCAGATCCACAAGATCACCTCAAAAACAACCTTGAATCACAAGCTAAACTTAGGAAACTCAACCTATCCGGGATTGCATTAATCAAAACTCAACTCCTTATCAATTTAGAGTTCATTTAACATCAAAAACACATCTCAAATCACAGATTAATCAGATCTAACGAAAATCATCAAAAATCACCAAATCTTGCATTATAAGCCAAGATCCATTTCACCACTTAAAAACCTTTAATAAAACATCAATTAAGGATTGAAAACTTAGGAATTTCAGTAAAGAACTGATAGTTTAGAGAAGGACGTTCTTACCTCCAAACTTGAGTTTCTCCTCTTTTTGGAATCAAAAACCTTGTTGAATCAAGTAGCAAATGGTGAGGTTTTGTAGATATGTTGATTAGGAATCAAAAGAGAGTTGAAAGGAGGGATTTAGGTGAGAAAATCAGATCAAATTCTCTGGAGAGAAAGTGTTTGGATTGAGAGAAAATGAGAGAAAGAAAATTGAGAAAAGTTAGTTATCCAAAATAGCCAAATGGCTTTCCCTCCACTTTTAATATCATTTAAAATCAGAATTAAGTCACAAAATATCTTAGAAAAATCTGGAGAAACTCCCTTTGGGTAAATAGCTCCTTAAAGATTCAAAGTTTCAACCCTTTATAAAACAGTCACCAAACTTTCGAAAATTACATTTTGGTCACCAGCCAAAATGTCACCCTTCCAAAACTCATTTTCCAAAATTGATTTCACAGTTCACTTAATTATATTAAAAGATGATTTTAGAACATTTTTCCATATTTTTAATGCAACCCGAACTAGGCTTTCCTAATTTCACCTCTTTATATTCGAACAGCACTTTGACCAAACCGGTCAACGCCCAAAACTCCTAAGCCCAAAACCGGGGCGTTACAACTCTCCCCCCCTTAAGAAATTTCGTCCTCGAAATTTACCTGAAGGAAAGAGATAAGGAAACTGCTTCAGCATGTCTTCCTTCCGCTCCCACGTGGCTTCCTCAATACCTCGATGCTTCCACAGCACCTTCACCAACTCAATGGTCTTGCCACGAAGAACCTTGCTATCCGAATCCAGAACCTTCACCGGTTCCTCATCATAGGTCAAATCCGGATTCAAAACCACTTCCTCCACAGGCATCACATGCGAAGGATCAGATCTATACTTCCGGAGCATAGAAACATGGAACACATCATGAATCTTCTCCAACTCTTGAGGTAACCTCAACCGATACGCAACAGGACCCACACGCTCAACCACCTCATATGGTCCAATGTACCTAGGGCTCAACTTACCCTTCCGGCCAAACCTCATCACCTTCTTCCAAGGCGAAACCTTCAAGAACACACGGTCACCCACCGCATACTCTATCTCCTTACGCTTCAAATCCGCGTAAGACTTTTGCCGATCAGAGGCAGCCTTCAACCGCTCACAAATGAGCTTCACCTTCTCGGTGGTCCCTTTCAACAAAGCCGGCATCGAAACCAACTTTTGACCAGTTTCAGCCCAACAAAGAGGAGTCCTACACTTCCTCCCGTACAAAGCCTCATAAGGTGCCATCTGTATACTCGCCTGATAACTATTGTTATAAGCGAACTCAACCAAAGGCAGATGCTTCTCCCAAGAACCTTGGAACTCAATCACGCAGCACCTCAACATATCCTCCAAAATCTGGATAACCCGCTCAGACTGACCATCCGACTGAGGATGATAGGATGTACTGAAATGCAACCTTGTACCCAGAGCTTGATGCAAACACTGCCAAAAATGCGATGTGAACCTCGGATCCCTATCCGACACAATCGACTTAGGCACACCATGCAGCCTCACAATCTCAGCAATGTACAGCTCTGCCAGCTTATCCAAAGAAAACGTAGTATGCACAGGCAAGAAATGCGCACACTTCGTCAGGCGATCCACAATCACCCAAACAAAATTCTTCTTTGATGGAGACAAAGGTAAACCAGATACAAAATCCATGGTAACCCTCTCCCACTTCCATTCAGGGATTCTCAACGGTTGCAACAACCCAGAAGGAACCTGATGTTCAGCCTTAACTCGCTGACACACCAAACACTTGCTCACAAACTCTGCAACATCCTTCTTCAAACCCACCCAATAGTACTCATCACGAAGATCACGATACATCTTAGTACTACCAGGGTGCATAGCAAAAGGACTACTATGACCTTCAGTCAGAATAGCACGCCTCAACTCAACATCAGCAGGCACTACTATCCGACTACCAAAACACAACACACCATCCTCATTAAAGCAGAAATCCGAAGGTCTACCCTCTGCGATATCCTGAACATGAGACACCAAGGAATCATCCAGCAAATGTTTTTCCTTGATCAACTGAACCAACGATGGCTTCACTTGCAACTCAGCAACAAGACCACCATCTCGCGATATGCTCAAGCTAGCAAACATAGCCCTCAGCTCAACAGCTACCTTCCTACTCAAGGCATCCGCAACAACATTAGCTTTTCCAGGATGATACTCAATCGTCAGATCATAATCCTTGAGCAACTCCAACCAACGCCGCTGTCTAAGATTCAACTCCTTCTGATACATCAGATACTTCAAACTCTTGTGATCCGTGTACACAGTACACTTCTCACCATACAGATAATGTCTCCAGATCTTCAGAGCAAAAACCACTGCAGCCAGCTCAATATCATGCGTAGGATAATTGCGCTCATGCACTTTCAACTGCCGCGATGCATAAGCCACAACCTTACCCTCTTGCATCAGCACACATCCCAAACCAACATAGGATGCATCACTATAGACCACAAACTCTTTCCCTGATTCAGGCTGAACCAAGAAAGGAGCTTGCGTCAAAGCCGCCTTAAGCTTCTCAAAAGCCTGCTGTCTCGCTTCCGTCCACTCATACATAACATCCTTTTGCAACAGCTTCGTCAAAGGAGCAGCAATCTTGGAAAAACCATCCACAAACCTTCGGTAGTATCCCGCCAAACCAAGGAAACTACGGACCTCATGAACAGACTTAGGAACTTTCCAATTCATCACCGCCTCAATCTTCTGAGGATCAACACGAATCCCCTCAGCTGAGACCACATGCCCAAGAAACACCACCTCCTTAAGCCAGAACTCACACTTGCTCAGCTTAGCATAAAGCTGATTCTCCAACAAAGCTTGCAAAACAATCCTCAAATGCTCTTCGTGCTCCTCCTCAGTACGCGAGTACACGAGGATATCATCAATGAACACCACAACGAACTTGTCCAGGTATTCATGAAACACACGATTCATCATGTCTATGAAAGCAGCAGGAGCATTTGTCAAACCAAACGGCATCACAAGGAACTCATAATGCCCATACCTTGTCCTGAAAGCTGTCTTAGGCACATCCACATCCTTCACCTTCAACTGATAATACCCTGACCTCAAGTCAATCTTAGAGAACACTGCAGCTCCCCGAAATTTATCAAAGAGATCATCAATCCTCGGCAAAGGATATCGATTCTTGATAGTCAACTTGTTCAGCTGACGGTAATCAATGCACATTCTCATAGTGCCATCCTTCTTCTTCACAAACAAGACCGGTGCACCCCAAGGTGACACACTCGGCCGGATGAAACCACGATCAAGAAACTCTTGCAACTGCGTCTTCAGCTCCTTCAGCTCCTTAGGTGCCATTCTATAGGGAGTAATGGACACAGGAGTTGTATTCTCATACAGCTCAATTCCAAACTCCACCTCGCGATTAGGAGGTAGACCAGGCAATTCCTCAGGAAAAACACCAGGAAACTCCTTCACAACTCTGATATCTTGCACCCTCAACTCCTTAGAGCTAGGATTCATCACAAAAGCTAGATATGCTTCGCAACCCTGTCTCAGCATCCTACTCGCCTCCAAGGTAGACACCACATTGGCAAGAAACTTCACATTCTCACCAACCACAACAACTTCATAATCATCCGCAAGCTTCAGCGAAACTCGCTTATTTTCACAATCTACCACAGCACGATGCTCAGCAAGCCAATCCATACCAAGGATCACATCAAAACCATAGAAGGGCAACTCCATAAGATCAACATGAAAAACATGTTCTTGAACAACCAAAGGACACCTTCTATAAAGCTTTCGAGTCACAACAGTTTCACCAAAAGAACTAGTGACACGAACACCAACATCCAAAGACTCAACAGGCAAACCAAGCAATTCAGCATGCTCACGCAAAATGTATGAATGCGTAGATCCAGAATCAATCAAAGAAAGCAATGACAAGGATTGCAAAGTAAAGGTACCTGCAATCACATTTGCATCATTCCTTCCCTCACGCTGAGCATACACCCTAGCTTGGCCTCCACCTTCAGGCTGAATAGCCACAACATGGGCTACTCCACGACCACCTTCCTCTCTCCTCTGGAAATTACCACGGCCGCGCCCACGACCTCTCTGTGGTGCAGCAACAACAGGAGCACGCTCTTGGCCACCAGCCAACCTCGGACAATCTCGCCTCAAGTGGTCTACAGAACCACAATTCCAGCATCCATTACCAGCTGCCGCAACAGGAGCTTGCACCTCTCTCACAGCACGAGGGCAGTCACGCTTCATGTGACCACGTGAACCACAGATCCAACAAGCACTCGGATCAGCTCTAGCATTACCAGCTGCCGCAACAGGAGCTTGCACCTCTCTCACAGCACGAGGGCAGTCACGCTTCATGTGACCACGTGAACCACAGATCCAACAAGCACTCGGATTAGCTCTAGCATTACCTCCTCTAGCAGGTGCACCACCACCTCTCTTGGCTGAGGACTGATACCTCTGATCACGTCCCCTCTTGTTCCGTCCACCTCCGGAACTAAACTCAGCAGCTCTCTTGCCAGAACTTGCTCCAGCACCTTTCGCAGATAAACCCAAGTTCATCTCAATGTCCTTGGCTCGGCCCACCAACACATCAAAATCATCATACTTGGTGGCCAGCACATACATTTTCACATCCGTCACAAGACCATAACGGAACCTCTCGCACCTTGCTCGCTCATCAGGTATCAGCTCCGGTGCATACTGACTGAGTCGCACAAACTGCACGTCATACTCAGCCACACTCATGCTCCCTTGGGTAAGAGACATGAATTCACGCTTCTTCTCATCAAGATATCTCACTCCTAGATATCTCCTCTTGAACACATTCTGAAAGAATGTCCAGGTAACATCAGCTTCAGCCATCCCAGCTATGGTGGTCGTCCACCACGTATACGCATCGTCCTGCAGCAAGGACACAACACATCCCAACTTTTGCACATATGTGCAGCTCATCTGACCCAAGATACGCTTGGTACTCTCTAGCCAAGCTTCAGAACTCTCAGCCGACATACCCCTGAACTCAGTCCCACCAAGACTGCGCAGACGCTCCAAAGGTAGTCTAACTCCAGCATCTCCCTGATGCCCAGCTTCTTGAGCTCCAGCTACTGCTGCTCGAAAAGCACCCGCAATAGCTTGTACCAGCATAGACATATCAGGCATAGCTTGCCCCTGAACAACCTCTGGTCCAGCAGCTCCAGCACCAGCTTCAGCTCTCTCACCTCCAGCACCACCACCAGGCGGAGGAGGGGTAACACCGCACTACCCGTGTTCTCTTCATTCTCGTTCTCATTGGGAGCCGTAGCTCGCACACTACCTCGTAACTCTCTACGTGGTGCCATACTTTTACCATGCAATCACAATGCAAATAAAAACAAAGTCAGGCCCAGCAAGGTAAGCAATCCAAGTATTCAAGCTCAATTTCATTCAAAATCAACATCATTTCATTAGCTTTTGTTTGGCAATGGGTACCCTCAACATGCTACATCACAGCATACAACTCAACTACATCCAAATCACAAGCCACTAAACATGCTTTCGAACAACAAGCATACAAGGCAAACATACTTCAATCATGCATACATTCATTCCCAATTACTCAAGAACTCAGCTCTGATACCACCAAATGTAACCCCCTTAACCCGGCCTAGACGGTTGACCCGAATTAAGAAAGTCACACGGGGAAAACCAAAGTCAACCCAAAAGTCAACCTTGATTAACGACCCTTTTTTTTTTCTTTTTAATCTTGTCTAGATGCACATTAGTCCTAATTATGATCACACAAACATCATATTCAAAGATCACAAGCATCAGAGATCAAGCAGGGACCCAATTGGACAAATTACAACTTTAGGGACCAAATTGTAATTTCTGATAATTAGAAGGACTTAACCCAAATTAATCTTACCAACTTGAAATTAGTCAGGTTTCATGCTTCTCTGTGAAATTTCAGCTCAAAAGGACTTCCCGAACTCATACAATTGCACAAACAAGATTTAGGACTAAAATGCAAACATTTCAAAACATTTAACTGCCAATGTCAGCCCCCAACGGTCGACCGTTCCGGAACAGGAAGACCCCGTTTCGAAACACGGGCCGTTCCGAAACGCGTACCGGAACACGGGCTGGCAGTGGCCAAACCGTTTCGAAACGGTGCCTACCGTTTCGGACGCCTGGGTTCATTCAAGGCACCCGTTCCGAAACGGTGTGCACTATTCCGAAACGCCCTGCACAGATTGCAGCAAAATGCATTCTTAAACATGCAATTAATCATCCAAACATGCTCCAATTGCCACCAAACTTTACCAGCATGCAATTCAACATATATAAGACATACTAGCATCCTCAATTCATCAAAACAACATCATATACAAAAAGCCCCAAATCTATAGGCATGCTTCCTACACAAGCTAGCTATTCAAGCACAAACTTCCATAACAAGCATGTAATGATCCAACACAAAAACCAGCATTCTTATCATCATTCAACATACTTAGGGAGTTCCAAACACCTCCCAAAACATACACATTGGTCCCCCATTGCCAAATTACCAAAAGCTAAAATGTACTAACAAAACCTTCCATACATTGAGCTCTACTTTCACTTGAATGCTTGCCCTCCTTGCTGCCCTCAAGGTTCCTTAATGTTCTGCATTATTGAATTAAGAAAACGAAAGAGAGCGTAAGCAAAAGCTTAGTGAGGAATGCTCTTAAAAAACCATTCAATAATGCATTTAAAAACATTTACAAATCATGCTTTAAATCAACCTTTGCACATGCTCAAAAGCATACTTAAAACAAGCATCTCATGCTTCATAACATAACATGTCATATTGGCTCAAGTGATAGATTCCATTTCATTAAAACAAGTTCATCAACTTCCCAAGGACTTTTAAACACCTTGGCCATGGACTTTTAAACACCATGAAAGAGGACCACACAAGGACTTTTAACCACCTTTGTGTCCATAGCTTGATTCACCCCAAGGACTTTTAAACACCTTGGCCCCAAGGACTTTTAAACACCTTGTCCCCATGGAATTTTAAACACCATGGCCCCATGGACTTTTAAACACCATGGAAAGGATCACCTAAGGACTTTTAACCACCTTAGTGTCCGCAACAAGAACCATCCAAGGACTTTTAACCACCTTGATGTTCTTAAGTAACAAGGCTCACTCAAGGACTTTTAACCACCTTAGTGACCTTAACCTTATTAAAACATCACTTGCCAATATACATCATTTTCATCATTTAATCCACTGTTTTAAAGCATTAAACCAAGCCATATTCATCATGCACTTAAAAGCATCAAACCACATTTAATCAATGTACAAAAACAAGGAACTCTCACCTAGAGTTTCCTTCAACATATGGCTTACAACATCAGCAAATACCATGCTAAAACATGCTTTCAAAACAGTAATTAAAACATGCAATAAACCACTTTGCATCACAACAAAATCATGGCCACCACTAGAGAGTAATTCCGAAAACTTACACTTGAGCTTAGCAAAGTTGTTTAGACTTAAACTAAGCTCCCAAGACATGGATTTCAAAGCCGAAAACCCAATTTTCACACACGCACTCACCGATTCCACTTTGCTTCAAGCCAAAGCACCAAATCAAGCTTCCGGATCAACAACTCTTGGATCCAAAGATGCCTCCCCTGTTTCAACACATCAAAGCAGAGGATTAATGCATCATCATGCATTAATTGCTTCAATGAAAGCACCTAAACTCGCTGCTCTCATCCACACACCATTTTCGGCCACCAAACACAACCGAAAATGCATCCAAACCACTTATAAACAAAGCCCAGCCATAAACCAGCAAAACCACACATCCTTTAACATCATATAACATCTAAAAACAACCTATTAACATCCTTATACCTCCAGCAACATCAGATCCACAAGATCACCTCAAAAACAACCTTGAATCACAAGCTAAACTTAGGAAAACTCAACCTATCCGGGATTGCATTAATCAAAACTCAATTCCTTATCAATTTAGAGTTCATTTAACATCAAAAACACATCTCAAATCACAGATTAATCAGATCTAACGAAAATCATCAAAAATCACCAAATCTTGCATTATAAGCCAAGATCCATTTCACCACTTAAAAACCTTTAATAAAACATCAATTAAGGATTGAAAACTTAGGAATTTCAGTAAAGAACTGATAGTTTAGAGGAGAAGGACGTTCTTACCTCCAAACTTGAGTTTCTCCTCTTTTTGGAATCAAAAACCTTGTTGAATCAAGTAGCAAATGGTGAGGTTTTGTAGATATGTTGATTAGGAATCAAAAGAGAGTTGAAAGGAGGGATTTAGGTGAGAAAATCGGATCAAATTCTCTGGAGAGAAAGTGTTTGGGTTGAGAGAAAATGAGAGAAAGAAAATTGAGAAAAGTTAGTTATCCAAAATAGCCAAATGGATTTCCCTCCACTTTTAATATCATTTAAAATCAGAATTAAGTCACAAAATATCTTAGAAAAATCTGGAGAAACTCCCTTTGGGTAAATAGCTCCTTAAAGATTCAAAGTTTCAACCCTTTATAAAACAGTCACCAAACTTTCGAAAATTACATTTTGGTCACCAGCCAAAATGTCACCCTTCCAAAACTCATTTTCCAAAATTGATTTCACAGTTCACTTAATTATATTAAAAGATGATTTTAGAACATTTTTCCATATTTTTAATGCAACCCGAACTAGGCTTTCCTAATTTCACCTCTTTAGATTCGAACAGCACTTTGACCAAACCGGTCAACGCCCAAAACTCCTAAGCACAAAACCGGGGCGTTACAAAAACATTTTTGCGGTCCTTTTTGTAGAGGTTTCGGACGAGCGGGTCTAAATGGGCCATTCAATGGACCCGTTGAAATTTTAACTGAGTAAAAAGTATAAAATTGAGGTTTTGCAATATAATTGTGTTGAAAAGCTCCTAATCAATTACATAAACTCCTAAAATTTGATTAAAACTTTTTTTGCAGTCCTTTTTTATACGTTTCGGACGAGCAGGTCTAAATGGGCCTTACAATGGACCCGTTGGAATTTTAACTGAGTAAAAAGTACAGAAATTGAGCTTTTGCAATATAATTGTGTTTAAAAGCTCCTAATCAATTATTTGAACTCCTAAATTTTGATTAAAACTTGTTTTGCGGTCGTTTTTTGTAGAGGTTTCGGACGAGCAGGTCTAGATGGGCCTTTCAATGGACCCGTTAGAATTTTAACTGAGTAAAAAGTACAGAAATTGAGGTTTTGCAATATAAATGTGTTGAAAAGCTCCTAATCAATTATTTGAACTACTAATATTTGAATAAAACATTTTTGCGGTCCTTTTTGTATAGGTTTCGGACGAACGGGTCTAAATGGGCCTTTCAATGGACCTGTTGAAATTTTAACTGAGTAAAAAGTACAAAAATTGAGGTTTTGCAATATAATTGTGCTGAAAAGCTCCTAATCAATTACATGAACTCCTAAAATTTGATTAAAACTTATTATGCAGTCCTTTTGTAGAGGTTTCGGACGAGAGGGTCGAAATGGGCCTTTAAATGGACCCGTTGGTATTTTAACTGAGTAAAAAGTACAGAAATTGAGGTTTCACATTAGAATTGTGTTGAAAAGCTCATAATCAATTATTTGAACTCCTAATATTTGAATAAAACATTTTTGCGGTCCTTTTTGTAGAGGTTTCGGACGAGCGGGTCTAAATGGGCCATTCAATGGACCCGTTGAAATTTTAACTGAGTAAAAGGTATAAAATTGAGGTTTTGCAATATAATTGTGTTGAAAAGCTACTAATCAATTACATAAACTCCTAAAATTTGATTAAAACTTTTTTTGTAGTCCTTTTTTATACGTTTCGGACGAGCAGGTCTAAATAGGCCTTACAATAGACCCATTGGAATTTTAACTGAGTAAAAAGAACAGAAATTGAGCTTTTGCAATATAATTGTGTTGAAAAGCTCCTAATCAATTATTTGAACTCCTAAAATTTGATTAAAACTTGTTTTGCGGTCCTTTTTTGTAGAGGTTTCGGACGAGCAGGTCTAAATGGGCCTTTCAATGGACCCGTTAGAATTTTATCTGAGTAAAAAGTACATAAATTGAGGTTTTGCAATATAAATTTGTTGAAAAGCTCCTAATCAATTATTTTAACTCCTAATATTTGAATAAAACATTTTTGCGGTCCTTTTTTGTAGAGGTTTCGGACGAGCAGGTCTAAATGGGCCTTTCGATGGACCCGTTAGAATTTTATCTGAGTAAAAAGTACAAAAATTGAGGTTTTGCAATATAATTGTGTTTAAAAGCTCCTAATAAATTACTTGAACTCCTAAACTTTGATTAAAACTTGTTTTGCGGTCGTTTTTTGTAGAGGTTTCGGACGAGCAGATCTAGATGGGCCTTTCTATGGACCCGTTAGAATTTTAACTGAGTAAAAAGTACAGAAATTGAGGTTTTGCAATATAAATGTGTTGAAAAGCTCCTAATCAATTATTTGAACTCCTAATATTTGAATAAAACATTTTTGCGGTCCTTTTTATAGAGGTTTCGGACGAGCGGGTCTAAATGGGCCATTCAATGGACCCGTTGAAATTTTAACTGAGTAAAAAGTATAAAATTGAGGTTTTGCAATATAATTGTGTTGAAAAGCTCCTAATCAATTACATAAACTCCTAAAATTTGATTAAAACTTTTTTTGCAGTCCTTTTTTATACGTTTCGGACGAGCAGGTCTAAATGGGCCTTACAATGGACCCGTTGGAATTTTAACTGAGTAAAAAGTACAGAAATTGAGCTTTTGCAATATAATTGTGTTTAAAAGCTCCTAATCAATTATTTGAACTCCTAAATTTTGATTAAAAGCTGTTTTGCGGTCGTTTTTTTGTAGAGGTTTCGGACGAGCAGGTCTAGATGGGCCTTTCAATGGACCCGTTAGAATTTTAACTGAGTAAAAAGTACAGAAATTGAGGTTTTCCAATATAAATGTGTTGAAAATCTCCTAATCAATTATTTGAACTACTAATATTTGAATAAAACATTTTTGCGGTCCTTTTTGTATAGGTTTCGGACGAACGGGTCTAAATGGGCCTTTCAATGGACCTGTTGAAATTTTAACTGAGTAAAAAGTACAAAAATTGAGGTTTTGCAATATAATTGTGCTGAAAAGCTCCTAATCAATTACATGAACTCCTAAAATTTGAATAAAACTTATTATGCAGTCCTTTTGTAGAGGTTTCGGACGAGAGGGTCGAAATGGGCCATTCAATGGACCCGTTGAAATTTTAACTGAGTAAAAAGTATAAAATTGAGGTTTTGCAATATAATTGTGTTGAAAAGCTACTAATCAATTACATAAAATCCTAAAATTTGATTAAAACTTTTTTTGCAGTCCTTTTTTATACGTTTCGGACGAGCAGGTCTAAATGGGCCTTACAATGGACCCGTTGGAATTTTAACTGAGTAAAAAGTACAGAAATTGAGGTTTTGCAATATAAATGTGTTGAAAAGCTCCTAATCAATTATTTGAACTACTAATATTTGAATAAAACATTTTTGCGGTCCTTTTTGTAGAGGTTTCGGACGAACGGGTCTAAATGGGCCTTTCAATGGACCTGTTGAAATTTTAACTGAGTAAAAAGTACAAAAATTGAGGTTTTGCAATATAATTGTGCTGAAAAGCTCCTAATCAATTACATGAACTCCTAAAATTTGATTAAAACTTATTATGCAGTCCTTTTGTAGAGGTTTCGGACGAGAGGGTCGAAATGGGCCTTTCAATGGACCCGTTGGTATTTTAACTGAGTAAAAAGTACAGAAATTGAGGTTTCACATTAGAATTGTGTTGAAAAGCTCCTAATCAATTATTTGAACTCCTAATATTTGAATAAAACATTTTTGCGGTCCTTTTTGTAGAGGTTTCGGACGAGCGGGTCTAAATGGGCCATTCAATGGACCCGTTGAAATTTTAACTGAGAAAAAAGTATAAAATTGAGGTTTTGCAATATAATTGTGTTGAAAAGCTCTTAATCAATTACATAAACTCCTAAAATTTGATTAAAACTTTTTTTGCAGTCCTTTTTTATACGTTTCGGACAAGCAGGTCTAAATGGGCCTTACAATGGACCCGTTGGAATTTTAACTGAGTAAAAAGTACAGAAATTGAGCTTTTGCAATATATTTGTGTTTAAAAGCTCCTAATCAATTATTTGAACTCCTAAATTTTGATTAAAACTTGTTTTGCGGTCGTTTTTTGTAGAGGTTTCGGACGAGCAGGTCTAGATGGGACTTTCAATGGACCCGTTAGAATTTTAACTGAGTAAAAAGTACAGAAATTGAGGTTTTGCAATATAAATGTGTTGAAAAGCTCCTAATCAATTATTTGAACTACTAATATTTGAATAAAACATTTTTGCGGTCCTTTTTGTAGAGGTTTCGGACGAACGGGTCTAAATGGGCCTTTCAATGGACCTGTTGAAATTTTAACTGAGTAAAAAGTACAAAAATTGAGGTTTTGCAATATAATTGTGCTGAAAAGCTCCTAATCAATTACATGAACTCCTAAAATTTGATTAAAACTTATTATGCAGTCCTTTTGTAGAGGTTTCGGACGAGAGGGTCGAAATGGGCCTTTCAATGGACCCGTTGGTATTTTAACTGAGTAAAAAGTACAGAAATTGAGGTTTCACATTAGAATTGTGTTGAAAAGCTCCTAATCAATTATTTGAACTCCTAATATTTGAATAAAACATTTTTGCGGTCCTTTTTGTAGAGGTTTCGGACGAGCGGGTCTAAATGGGCCATTCAATGGACCCGTTGAAATTTTAACTGAGTAAAAAGTATAAAATTGAGGTTTTGCAATATAATTGTGTTGAAAAGCTACTAATCAATTACATAAAATCCTAAAATTTGATTAAAACTTTTTTTGCAGTCCTTTTTTATACGTTTCGGACGAGCAGGTCTAAATGGGCCTTACAATGGACCCGTTGGAATTTTAACTGAGTAAAAAGTACAGAAATTGAGCTTTTGCAATATAATTGTGTTTAAAAGCTCCTAATCAATTATTTGAATTAATAATATTTGAATAAAACATTTTTGCGGTCCTTTTTGTAGAGGTTTCGGACGAACGGGTCTAAATGGGCCTTTCAATGGACCTGTTGAAATTTTAACTGAGTAAAAAGTACAAAAATTGAGGTTTTGCAATATAATTGTGCTGAAAAGCTCCTAATCAATTACATGAACTCCTAAAATTTGATTAAAACTTATTATGCAGTCCTTTTGTAGAGGTTTCGAACGAGCGGGTCGAAATGGGCCTTTCAATGGACCCGTTGGTATTTTAACTGAGTAAAAAGTACAGAAATTGAGGTTTCACATTAGAATTGTGTTGAAAAGCTCCTAATCAATTATTTGAACTCCTAATATTTGAATAAAACATTTTTGCGGTCCTTTTTGTAGAGGTTTCGGACGAGCGGGTCTAAATGGGCCATTCAATGGACCCGTTGAAATTTTAACTGAGAAAAAAGTATAAAATTGAGGTTTTGCAATATAATTGTGTTGAAAAGCTCCTAATCAATTACATAAACTCCTAAAATTTGATTAAAACTTTTTTTGCAGTCCTTTTTTATACGTTTCGGACGAGCAGGTCTAAATGGGCCTTACAATGGACCCGTTGGAATTTTAACTGAGTAAAAAGTACAGAAATTGAGCTTTTGCAATATAATTGTGTTTAAAAGCTCCTAATCAAGTATTTGAACTCCTAAAATTTTATTAAAACTTGTTTTGCGGTCCTTTTTTGTAGAGGTTTCGGACGAGCAGGTCTAAATGGGCCTTTCAATGGACCCGTTAGAATTTTATCTGAGTAAAAAGTACATAAATTGAGGTTTTGCAATATAAATTTGTTGAAAAGCTCCTAATCAATTATTTTAACTCCTAATATTTGAATAAAACATTTTTGCGGTCCTTTTTTGTAGAGGTTTCGGACGAGCAGGTCTAAATGGGCCTTTCGATGGACCCGTTAGAATTTTATCTGAGTAAAAAGTACAAAAATTGAGGTTTTGCAATATAATTGTGTTTAAAAGCTCCTAATAAATTACTTGAACTCCTAAATTTTGATTAAAACTTGTTTTGCGGTCGTTTTTTGTAGAGGTTTCGGACGAGCAGGTCTAGATGGGCCTTTCTATGGACCCGTTAGAATTTTAACTGAGTAAAAAGTACAGAAATTGAGGTTTTGCAATATAAATGTTTTGAAAAGCTCCTAATCAATTATTTGAACTACTAATATTTGAATAAAACATTTTTGCGGTCCTTTTTGTAGAGGTTTCGGACGAACGGGTCTAAATGGGCCTTTCAATGGACCTGTTAAAATTTTAACTGAGTAAAAAGTACAAAAATTGAGGTTTTGCAATATAATTGTGCTGAAAAGCTCCTAATCAATTACATGAACTCCTAAAATTTGATTAAAACTTATTATGCAGTCCTTTTGTAGAGGTTTCGGACGAGAGGGTCGAAATGGGCCTTTCAATGGACCCGTTAGAATTTTAACTGAGTAAAAAGTACAGAAATTGAGCTTTTGCAATATAATTGTGTTTAAAAGCTCCTAATAAATTATTTGAACTCCTAAAATTTGATTAAAACTTGTTTTGCGGTCCTTTTTGTAGAGGTTTCGGACGAGCAGGTCTAAATGGGCCTTTCAATTGACCCGTTAGAATTTTAACTGAGTAAAAAGTACAGAAATTGAGGTTTTGCAATATAAATGTGTTGAAAAGCTCCTAATCAATTATTTGAACTACTAATATTTGAATAAAACATTTTTGCGGTCCTTTTGTACAGGTTTCGGACGAGCGGGTCTAAATGGGCCTTTCAATGGACCCGTTGAAATTTTAACTGAGTAAAAAGTATAAAATTGAGGTTTTGCAATATAATTGTGTTGAAAAGCTCCTAATCAATTACATAAACTCCTAAAATTTGATTAAAAGTTTTCTTGCAGTCCTTTTTGATACGTTTCGGACGAGCAGGTCTAAATAGGCCTTACAATGGACCCGTTGGAATTTTAACTGAGTAAAAATTACATAAATTGAGCTTTTGCAATATAATTGTGTTGAAAAGCTCCTAATCAATTATTTGAACTCCTAAAATTTGATTAAAACTTGTTTTGCGGTCCTTTTTTGTAGAGGTTTCGTACGAGCAGGTCTAAATGGGCCTTTAAATGGACCCGTTGGAATTAAATTGAGTAAAAAGTACAAAAATTGAGGCTTTGCAATATAATTGTGTTGAAAAGTTCTTAATCAATTATTTG
>CAUDLX010000185.1:15000-17500 GCA_958450335.1 Hibiscus tridactylites
GTCGGCATCCTCCCGATGGTGTGCGAGGCTCCCGCACCCAAGGGCCTGGTCACCCGATGGTGTGCGTGGCTCCCGCACCCAAGGGTCTAGGACCTCCCGATGGTGTGCGAGGCTCCTGCACCCAAGGGCCTAGGACCTCCCGATGGTGTGCGGGGCTCCCGCACCATAGTGTCGGCATCCTCCCGATGGTGTGCGAGGCTCCAGCACCCAAGGGCCTGGTCACCCGATGGTGTGCGAGGCTCCCGCACCCAAGGGCCTAGGACCTCCCGATGGTGTGCGAGGCTCCCGCACCCAAGGGCCTAGGACCTCCCGATGGTGTGCGAGGCTCCTGCACCCAAGGGCCTACGACCTCCCGATGGTGTGCGAGGCTCCTGCACCCAAGGGCCTAGGACCTCCCGATGGTGTGCGGGGATTCCGCACCCTAGTGTCGGCATCCTCCCGATGGTGTGCGAGGCTCCCGCACCCAAGGGCCTGGTCACCCGATGGTGTGCGAGGCTCCCGCGCCCAAGGGCCTAGGACCTCCCGATGATGTGCGAGGCTCCAGCACCCAAGGGCCTGGTCACCCGATGGTGTGCGAGGCTCCTGCACCCAAGGGCCTAGGACCGCCCGATGGTGTGCGAGGCTCCTGCACCCAAGGGCCTACGACCTCCCGATGGTGTGCGAGGCTCCTGCACCCAAGGGCCTAGGACCTCCCGATGGTGTGCGGGGATTCCGCACCCTAGTGTCGGCATCCTCCCGATGGTGTGCGAGGCTCCCGCACCCAAGGGCCTGGTTCACCCGGATGGTGTGCGAGGCTCCCACACCCTGGAGCGTTCATCCCACCGATGGGGTGCTTGGCTGCCGCACTCTAAGGGCCCCGTGGGTGCCATGTCTGAAATGGGGACACCTTCTCTAAGCACCTTGATGGTGCCCACCCAAGGGCCTTGGACCTCCCAATGGTGTGCGGGGCTTCCGCACCGTAGGGCCTTCGACCGCCCGATGTTGTTCGAGCCTCCCTACACTTGGGAGTGCTATTTTACGAAGGGGCAACTCGGGGAATTGTTCCCGTAACCAAGCCGTCATTCTTTTATCTTCACCCATGTTTTCCAAATTGTGAGGCAATCGGGAGGGACGATCGCGATTTTTGGCCTAAAGGCCACCCACCGTGGAAGCTTTCCGGCCGACCGAGACATTAGTTATATCGAATTTTCCCCATGGAGGGAGAGGGGAGGGGAGGGACGGAGTGGGGGAGGGTCGTTTTGCCTTCTTTTAGCCTCATGTTGCCTTCTTTTAGCCTCGCCGGAAAGTTCGCCGGAGACTCGCCGGAGCACCGCCGGGAACCTTGCCGGCGGTGGAGGGGGATCTCCGGTCATGGGGCTAGGCCGTGGGGCGGGCCCCACCATATGCCGCTTCAAACCCCTGGGTGCCTCGAGGATGCCCAGCAACGCTCCCCCCCTATAGAGCTAAAAAAACTTTCCCACTATGCTCCCAGTAGACATTGATATGTCTGAAATGGGGACACGACCGAGGAGTCCCGATGGTGTGCGGGGCTCCCGCCCGATGGTGTGCGGGGCTGCCGCCCGATGGTGTGCGGGGCTCCCACCCGATGGTGTGCGTAGCTCCCGCCCGATGGTGTGCGGGGCTCCCGCCCGATGGTGTGCGGGGCTCCCACCCGATGGTGTGCGGGCCTCCCGCACCCTAGTGCCCGCATCTTCCCGATGGTGACCGAGGCTCCCCCACCCAAGGGCCTGGTTCACCCCGATGGTGTGCGAGGCTTCAGCACCCTTGTGCCGACATCCTCCCGATGGTGACCGAGGCTCCCGCACCCAAGGGCCTGGTTCACCCCGATGGTGTGCGAGGCTTCCGCACCCTTGTGCCGGCATCCTCCCGATGGTGACCGAGGCTCCCCCACCCAAGGGCCTGGTTCACCCCGATGGTGTGCGAGGCTTCCGCACCCTTGTGCCCGCATCCTCCCGATGGTGACCGAGGCTCCCGCACCCAAGGGCCTGGTTCACCCGATGGTGTCCGAGGCTTCCCCACCGTAGTGCCGGCATCCTCCCGATGGTGACCGAGGCTCCCGCACCCAAGGGCCTGGTTCACCCGATGGTGTCCGAGGCTTCCCCACCGTAGTGCCGGCATCCTCCCGATGGTGACCGAGGCTCCCGCACCCAAGGGCCCGGTTCACCCGATGGTGTCCGAGGCTCCCGCACACTAGTGCCCGCATCTTCCCGATGGTGACCGAGGCTCCCGCACCGTAGTGCTGGCATCCTCCCGATGGTGACCGAGGCTCCCGCACCCAAGGTGCCTGGTTCACCCGATGGTGTCCGAGGCTCCCGCACCCTAGTGCCCGCATCTTTCCGATGGTGGCCGAGGCTCCCCCACCCAAGGGCCTGGTTCACCCCGATGGTGTGCGAGGCTTCCGCACCCTTGTGCCGCCATCCTCCCGATGGTGACCGAGGCTCCCGCACCCAAGGGCCTGGTTCACCCCGATGGTGTGCGAGGCTTCCGCACCCTTGTGCCG
>CAUDLX010000186.1:0-90779 GCA_958450335.1 Hibiscus tridactylites
TTTAGGACCTGCTCGTCCGAAACCTCTACAAAAAGGACCGCAAAAAATATTTTATTCAAATACTAGTAGTTCAAATAATTGATTAGGAGCTTTTCAACACAATTATATTGCAAAACCTCAATTTCTGTACTTTTTACTCAGTTAAAATTCCAACGGGTCCATTGAAAGGCCCATTTCGACCTGCTCATCCGAAACCTCAGCAAAAAGGACTGCAAAACAAGTTTTAATCAAATATTAGGAGTTCAAATAATTGATTAGGAGCTTTTCAACACAATTACATTGCAAAACCGCAATTTTCTGTACTTTTTACTCAGTTAAAATTCCAACGGGTCCATTGAAAGGCCCATTTAGACCTGCTCGTCCGGAACCTCTACAAAAAGGACCGCAAAAATGTTTTATTCAAATATTAGGAGTTCAAATAATTGATTAGGAGCTTTTCAACACAATTATATTGCAAAACCGCAATTTCTGTACTTTTCACTCAGTTAAAATTCCAACGGGTCCATTGAAAGGCCCATTTAGAACTGCTCGTCCGAAACCTCTACAAAAAATGACCCGCAAAAATGTTTTATTCAAAATATTAGGAGTTCAAATAATTGATTAGGAGCTTTTCAACACAATTATATTGCAAAAACCTCAATTTCTGTACTTTTTACTCAGTTAAAATTCCAACGGGTCCATTGAAAGGCCCATTTCGACATGCTCGTCCGAAACCTCTACAAAAAGGACCGCAAAAATGTTTTATTCAAATATTAGGAGTTCAAATAATTGATTAGGAGCTTTTCAACACAATTATATTGCAAAAACCTCAATTTCTTTACTTTTTACTCAGTTAAAATTCCAACAGGTCCATTGAAAAGGCCCATTTAGACCTGCTCGTCCGAAACCACTACAAAAAGGACCGCAAAAATGTTTTATTCAATATTAGGAGTTCAAATAATTGATTAGGAGCTTTTCAACACAATTATATTGCAAAACCTCAATTTCTGTACTTTTTTACTTAGTTAAAATTCCAACGGGTCCATTGAAAGGCCCATTTAGAACTGCTCGTCCGAAACCTCTACAAAAATGACCGCAAAAATGTTTTATTCAAATATTAGGAGTTCAAATAATTGATTAGGAGCTTTTCAACACAATTATATTGCAAAACCGCAATTTCCTACTTTTTACTTAGTTAAAATTCCAACGGGTCCATTAAAAGGCCCATTTCCACCCGCTCGTCCGAAACCTCAATTACTTTACTTTTTACTCCAGTTAAAATTCCAACAGGTCCATTGACAGGCCCATTTAGACCTGCTCGTCCGAAACCTCTACAAAAAGGACCGCAAAAATGTTTTATTCAAATATTAGGGGTTCAAATAATTGATTAGGAGCTTTTCAACACAATTATATTGCAAAACCTCAATTTATGTACTTTTTACTTAGTTAAAATTCCAACGGGTCCATTGAAAGGCCCATTTAGAACTACTCGTCCGAAACCTCTACAAAAATGACCGCAAAAATGTTTTATTCAAATATTAGGAGTTCAAATAATTGATTAGGAGCTTTTCAACACAATTATATTGCAAAACCGCAATTTCAGTACTTTTTACTCAGTTAAAATTCCAACGGGTCCATTGAAAGGCCCATGTCGACCCGCTCGTCCGAAACCTCTACAAAAAGGACTGCAAAACAAGTTTTAATCAAATTTTAGGAGTTCATGTAATTGATTAGGAGCTTTTCAACACAATTATATTGCAAAACCTCAATTTCTGTACTTTTTACTCAGTTAAAATTCCAACGGGTCCATTGAAGGCCCATTTCGACATGCTCGTCCGAAACCTCTACAAAAAGGACCGCAAAAATGTTTTATTCAAATATTAGGAGTTCAAATAATTGATTAGGAGCTTTTCAACAAAATTATATTGCAAAACCGCAATTTCTATACTTTTTACTCAGTTAAAATTCCAACGAGTACATTGAAAGGCCCTTTAGACCTGCTCGTCCGAAACCTCTACAAAAAGGAACGCAAAACTGTTTTATTCAAATATTAGGAGTTCATGTAATTGATTAGGAGCTTTTCTACACAATTATATTGCAAAACCTCAATTTCTGTACTTTTTACTCAGTTAAAATTCCAACGGGTCCATTGAAAGGCCCATTTAGACCTGCTCGTCCGAAACCTCTACAAAAAGGACCGCAAAAATATTTTATTCAAATATTAGGAGTTCAAATAATTGATTAGGAGCTTTTCAACACAATTATATTGCAAAACCTCAATTTCTGTACTTTTTACTCAGTTAAAATTCCAACGGGTCCATTGAAAGGCCCATTTCGACCCGCTCATCCGAAACCTCAGCAAAAAGGACTGCAAAACAAGTTTTAATCAAATATTAGGAGTTCAAATAATTGATTAGGAGCTTTTCAACACAATTATATTGCAAAACCGCAATTTCTGTAGTTTTTACTCAGTTAAAATTCCAACGGGTCCATTGAAAGGCCCATTTAGACCTGCTCGTCCGGAACCTCTACAAAAAGGACCGCAAAAATGTTTTATTCAAATATTAGGAGTTCAAATAATTGATTAGGAGCTTTTCAACACAATTATATTGCAAAACCGCAATTTATGTACTTTTCACTCAGTTAAAATTCCAACGGGTCCATTGAAAGGCCCTTCAGACCTCCTCGTCCGAAACCTCTACAAAAAGGAACGCAAAAATGTTTTATTCAAATATTAGGAGTTCATGTAATTGCTTAGGAGCTTTTCAACACAATTATATTGCAAAACCTCAATTTCTGTACTTTTTACTCAGTTAAAATTCCAACGGGTCCAATGAAAGGCCCATTTCGACATGCTCGTCCGAAACCTCTACAAAAAGGACCGAAACAATGTTTTATTCAAATATTAGGAGTTCAAATAATTGATTAGGAGCTTTTCAACACAATTATATTGCAAAACCTCAATTTCTTTACTTTTTACTCAGTTAAAATTCCAACAGGTCCATTGAAAGGCCCATTTAGACATGCTCGTCCGAAACCTCTACAAAAAGGACCGCAAAAATGTTTTATTCAAATATTAGGAGTTCAAATAATTTATTAGGAGCTTTTCAACAAAATTATATTGCAAAACCGCAATTTCTATACTTTTTACTCAGTTAAAATTCCAACGAGTACATTGAAAGGCCCTTTAGACCTGCTCGTCTGAAACCTCTACAAAAAGGAACGCAAAAATGTTTTATTCAAATATTAGGAGTTCATGTAATTGATTAGGAGCTTTTCTACACAATTATATTGCAAAACCTCAATTTCTGTACTTTTTACTCAGTTAAAATTCCAACGGGTCCAATGAAAGGCCCATTTCGACATGCTCGTCTGAAACCTCTACAAAAAGGACCGCAACAATGTTTTATTTAAATATTAGGAGTTCAAATAATTGATTAGGAGCTTTTCAACACAATTATATTGCAAAACCTCAATTTCTTTACTTTTTACTCAGTTAAAATTCCAACAGGTCCATTGAAAGGCCCATTTAGACATGCTCGTCCGAAACCTCTACAAAAAGGACCGCAAAAATGTTTTATTCAAATATTAGGAGTTCAAATAATTGATTAGGAGCTTTTCAACAAAATTATATTGCAAAGCCGCAATTTCTATATTTTTTACTCAGTTAAAATTCCAACGAGTACATTGAAAGGCCCTTTAGACCTGCTCGTCCGAAACCTCTACAAAAAGGAACGCAAAAATGTTTTATTCAAATATTAGGAGTTCATGTAATTGATTAGGAGCTTTTCTACACAATCATATTGCAAAACCTCAATTTCTTTACTTTTTACTCAGTAAAAATTCCAACGGGTCCATTGAAAGGCCCATTTAGACCTGCTCGTCCGAAACCTCTACAAAAAGGACCGCAAAAATATTTTATTCAAATATTAGGAGTTCAAATAATTGATTAGGAGCTTTTCAACACAATTATATTGCAAAACCTCAATTTCTGTACTTTTTACTCAGTTAAAATTCCAACGGGTCCATTGAAAGGCCCATTTCGACCCGCTCATCCGAAACCTCAGCAAAAAGGACTGCAGAACAAGTTTTAATCAAATATTAGGAGTTCAAATAATTGATTAGGAGGTTTTCAACACAATTATATTGCAAAACCGCAATTTCTGTAGTTTTTACTCAGTTAAAATTCCAACGGGTCCATTGAAAGGCCCATTTAGACCTGCTCGTCCGGAACCTCTACAAAAAGGACCGCAAAAATGTTTTATTCAAATATTAGGAGTTCAAATAATTGATTAGGAGCTTTTCAACACAATTATATTGCAAAACCGCAATTTCTGTACTTTTCCCTCAGTTAAAATTCCAACGGGTCCATTGAAAGGCCCTTCAGACCTCCTCGTCCGAAACCTCTACAAAAAGGAACGCAAAAATGTTTTATTCAAATATTAGGAGTTCATGTAATTGATTAGGAGCTTTTCAACACAATTATATTGCAAAACCTCAATTTCTGTACTTTTTACTCAGTTAAAATTCCAACGGGTCCATTGAAAGGCCCATTTCGACATGCTCGTCCGAAACCTCTACAAAAAGGACCGCAAAAATGTTTTATTCAAATATTAGGAGTTCAAATAATTGATTAGGAGCTTTTCAACACAATTATATTGCAAAACCTCAATTTCTTTACTTTTTACTTAGTTAAAATTCAAACAGGTCCATTGAAAGGCCCATTTAGACCTGCTCGTCCGAAACCTCTACAAAAAGGACCGCAAAAATGTTTTATTCAAATATTAGGGGTTCAAATAATTGATTAGGAGCTTTTCAACACAATTATATTGCAAAACCTCAATTTCTGTACTTTTTACTTAGTTAAAATTCCAACGGGTCCATTGAAAGGCCCATTTAGAACTACTCGTCCGAAACCTCTACAAAAATGACCGCAAAAATGTTTTATTCAAATATTAGGAGTTCAAATAATTGATTAGGAGCTTTTCAACACAATTATATTGCAAAACCGCAATTTCTGTACTTTTTACTCAGTTAAAATTCCAACGAGTCCATTGAAAGGCCCATGTCGACCCGCTCGTCCGAAACCTCTACAAAAAGGGCTGCAAAACAAGTTTTAATCAAATTTTAGGAGTTCATGTAATTGATTAGGAGCTTTTCAACACAATTATATTGCAAAACCTCAATTTCTGTACTTTTTACTCAGTTAAAATTCCAACGGGTCCATTGAAAGGCCCATTTCGACATGCTCGTCCGAAACCTCTACAAAAAGGACCGCAAAAATGTTCTATTCAAATATTAGGAGTTCAAATAATTGATTAGGAGCTTTTCAACAAAATTATATTGCAAAACCGCAATTTCTATACTTTTTACTCAGTTAAAATTCCAACGAGTACATTGAAAGGCCCTTTAGACCTGCTCGTCCGAAACCTCTACAAAAAGGAACGCAAAAATGTTTTATTCAAATATTACGAGTTCATGTAATTGATTAGGAGCTTTTCTACACAATTATATTGCAAAACCTCAATTTCTGTACTTTTTACTCAGTTAAAATTCCAACGGGTCCATTGAAAGGCCCATTTAGACCTGCTCGTCCGAAACCTCTACAAAAAGGACTGCAAAAATATTTTATTCAAATATTAGGAGTTCAAATAATTTATTAGGAGCTTTTCAACACAATTATATTGCAAAACCTCAATTTCTGTACTTTTTACTCAGTTAAAATTCCAACGGGTCCATTGAGAGGCCCATTTCGACCCACTCATCTGAAACCTCAGCAAAAAGGACTGCAGAACAAGTTTCAATCAAATATTAGGAGTTCAAATAATTGATTAGGAGGTTTTCAACACAATTATATTGCAAAACCGCAATTTCTGTAGTTTTTACTCAGTTAAAATTCCAACGGGTCCATTGAAAGGCCCATTTAGACCTGCTCGTCCGGAACCTCTACAAAAAGGACCGCAAAAATGTTTTATTCAAATATTAGGAGTTCAAATAATTGATTAGGAGCTTTTCAACACAATTATATTGCAAAACCGCAATTTCTGTACTTTTCACTCAGTTAAAATTCCAACGGGTCCATTGAAAGGCCCTTCAGACCTCCTCGTCCGAAACCTCTACAAAAAGGAACGCAAAAATGTTTTATTCAAATATTAGGAGTTCATGTAATTGATTAGGAGCTTTTCAACACAATTATATTGCAAAACCTCAATTTCTGTACTTTTTACTCAGTTAAAATTCCAACGGGTCCATTGAAAGGCCCATTTCGACATGCTCGTCCGAAACCTCTACAAAAAGGACCGCAAAAATGTTTTATTCAAATATTAGGAGTTCAAATAATTGATTAGGAGCTTTTCGACACAATTATATTGCAAAACCTCAATTTCTTTACTTTTTACTTAGTTAAAATTCCAACAGGTCCATTGAAAGGCCCATTTAGACCTGCTCGTCCGAAACCTCTACAAAAAGGACCGCAAAAATGTTTTACTCAAATATTAGGGGTTCAAATAATTGATTAGGAGCTTTTCAACACAATTATATTGCAAAACCTCAATTTCTGTACTTTTTACTTAGTTAAAATTCCAACGGGTCCATTGAAAGGCCCATTTAGAACTACTCGTCCGAAACCTCTACAAAAATAACCGCAAAAATGTTTTATTCAAATATTAGGAGTTCAAATAATTGATTAGGAGCTTTTCAACACAATTATATTGCAAAACCGCAATTTCTGTACTTTTTACTCAGTTAAAATTCCAACGGGTCCATTGAAAGGCCCATGTCGACCCGCTCGTCCGAAACCTCTACAAAAAGGACTGCAAAACAAGTTTTAATCAAATTTTAGGAGTTCATGTAATTGATTAGGAGCTTTTCAACACAATTATATTGCAAAACCTCAATTTCTGTACTTTTTACTCAGTTAAAATTCCAACGGGTCCATTGAAAGGCCCATTTCGACATGCTCGTCCGAAACCTCTACAAAAAGGACCGCAAAAATGTTCTATTCAAATATTAGGAGTTCAAATAATTGATTAGGAGCTTTTCAACAAAATTATATTGCAAAACCGCAATTTCTATACTTTTTACTCAGTTAAAATTCCAACGAGTACATTGAAAGGCCCTTTAGACCTGCTCGTCCGAAACCTCTACAAAAAGGAACGCAAAAATGTTTTATTCAAATATTACGAGTTCATGTAATTGATTAGGAGCTTTTCTACACAATTATATTGCAAAACCTCAATTTCTGTACTTTTGACTCAGTTAAAATTCCAACGGGTCCATTGAAAGGCCCATTTAGACCTGCTCGTCCGAAACCTCTACAAAAAGGACCGCAAAAATATTTTATTCAAATATTAGGAGTTCAAATAATTGATTAGGAGCTTTTCAACACAATTATATTGCAAAACCTCAATTTCTGTACTTTTTACTCAGTTAAAATTCCAACGGGTCCATTGAAAGGCCCATTTCGACCCGCTCATCCGAAACCTCAGCAAAAAGGACTGCAAAACAAGTTTTAATCAAATATTAGGAGTTCAAATAATTGATTAGGAGCTTTTCAACAAAATTATATTGCAAAACCGCAATTTCTATACTTTTTACTCAGTTAAAATTCCAACGAGTACATTGAAAGGCCCTTTAGACCTGCTCGTCTGAAACCTCTACAAAAAGGAACGCAAAAATGTTTTATTCAAATATTAGGAGTTCATGTAATTGATTAGGAGCTTTTAAACGCAATTATATTGCAAAACCTCAATTTCTGTACTTTTTACTCAGTTAAAATTCCAACGGGTCCATTGAAATGCCCATTTAGACCTGCTCGTCCGAAACCTCTACAAAAGGACCGCAAAACAAGTTTTAATCAAATTTTAGAAGTTCATGAAATTGATTAGGTGCTTTTCAACACAATTATATTGCAAAACCTCAATTTATGTACTATTTACTCAGTTAAAATTCCAACGGGTCCATTGAAAGCCCCATTTTGACCCGCTCATCCGAAATCTCTACTAAAAGGACCGCAAAACAAGTTTTAATCAAATTTTAGGAATTCATGTAATTGATTAGGAGCTTTTCAACACAATTATATTGCAAAACCGCAATTTCTGTGTTTTTACTCAGTTAAAATTCCAACGGGTCCATTGAAAGGCCCATTTCGACCCGATCGTCCGAAACCTCTACAAAAAGGACCGAAAAACAAGTTTTAATCAAATTTTAGGAATTCATATAACCCCCTTAGCCCGGCCTAGACGGTTGACCCGGACTACGAAGATTACACGGGGAAAACCAAAGTCAACCCAAAAGTCAACCTTGATTAACGACCCTTTTTTTTATTTTAAAACTTGTCTAGATGCACATTAAACCTAGGCATACTCTTGAGATAAGCATACTCAAAAATCACAGCAATCGGAAAACAATAACGGACCCAATTGCACAAAATACGAATTTAGGGACCAATTTGTAAATTCTGCAAATTAAGAGGACTTTACCAATTTTTAAGTTACCATTATGAAATTAGTCATGTTTCATGCTTCTCTGTCAAATTTCATCTCAAACGGACATCTCAAACTCAAGCAATTGCACATACAAAAATCAGGACTAAAACGTAAAGCTTGCAAACCTCAAAACCATTCAAATCAGTGCCTAACGGTCAAATGTTTCGAAACGGGGTTAGCCCGTTCAGAAACGGGGCTTGGCAGTAGCCAAAGTGTTTCGAAACACCTCTACCCGTTTCGAAACACCCAGGCCAAATCAAGCACCTGTTTCGGAACAGGCAAGGGTGTTTCGAAACACCCTGCCCAGAAACAGCAGATAGGCCTGTTTTAACACATCTAAACCCCATCGAACATGCTCCAAATCAATCCTCAACAAAGCAACAACATGCCAAGCATCATAACCACCAACTTGCATTAAAATCTAGATACAAAACCACCCCTAGGTGCACCAACTCTTTCAACACATCCAACACTTTATAATGCTTTTAAAACAAGAAGCATAGCATAACGACTTATGAATAAGAAGATTCAAACGTTGCAAGCGTTAAACCACATAGTTCAAATCATAAACCGAACTTGTTCAACATACACAATTTCATTAAACATCAACATAAAAGACTCTCCCCCCGTTGCCTTTATTATCTATAGCTATTAACCGAGACATACATCTCAAGTGGAGCTCTCCTTGAATCCCTTGCTTCTTGCTGTCCCAACTTCAAATATCTGCATTGATGGACAAAAAGGAGCGTAAGCACATAATGCTTAGTGAGGAATGCTCAAAACCAAAACACCATCAATGCAGCGAGTCATAAAACCTCTTTAAAAAGTAAACACATTTCGATAAACCAAAGCAGTGTTTGAAAACCCCTTTTTAAACAACATGCTTTAAATCATGCATTGCTCAAGCATGAAAACCAACCCTTAGCTTAGAAAAGCTAAGTAACTCACTTCAAAGCACACCCTTGCAAAACTATCAATTTAACCTTTCCATGCATGAACATCATATGCAAAGTTAAATACAAATTCCTTGGAAAACACTTCCACTTCTCATTATACTTTTCTCATTCTTGAAAATCATCTCAAAGCAAGAAACCTTTAAAAACCACTTACTCCTTCAATCTATCTCATGCATTAAACAAATGCAATACATGAACCACAAAATCAACATTTGCATTACATGCCTTTTAAAACAAGTCTTCGCAAGACTTCAATGCATTAAAGAGATTCCCATGCACATATGCACCATTCTTAATATAAGATAAACACTTGTACAAGTTAACAAGTTATACATGCATTCTTAGAACATCACACACTTCCCATGCAACCATGCTTCATTACATTCAAGAACATTATATTGGCTTCCAAGTGATAATTCACAAACCATCATAACACAAGACACAATCGGATACGCGGATTACAAGCGTTGTCCCACACGCTCCATACACACAACCGGACAACACAAGGTGGAGTTTACCGGTACAATCACACCCCCTCAACACCCGTGATGGAGTTTAACGGTACAATCACAACCCCTCAACATCACTCATCGGAAGTTGTATAACACACTAGCGAGAGCCGGGACACATCACAAGGCTTACACATGGAAGCTACCACAACCATTGTAATCACCTTAAACAAGCTCACACACGGGAGCAACCCTCCACCGTTGTGACGCTTAACAAAGTCCACCCATGAGAGCCACCCTCCATCGTGGTGACTTTTAACAAGGTTCACCCACGAGAGCCATCCTCCATTGTGGTGGCACTTAACCAAGCCCACCCACGAGAGCCATCCTCCATCGTGGTGACACCAATTTCCTCAATCGCTAGGATTCTTGGATGGAGTTTACGGTACAATTACAACCCCCTCGACATCCAAGGCGACTCAATTCACGGTGCACCCAATCCTATAGCCGGCTAACTATATCCGATTAAAGTAACCAAGAACCACTTACATCACTTGCCAATATAACCATTATACCACATTAATCCATTGTTTTTACAAGCATAACCAAAATGCCAAAACCACCAATTACCATCATCACTTCACTGTTTTGAAGCATTAAACAAAGCCATTAAACAACATGCAACACTATGCATCGATTCCACAATTCCAATGTACAAAACCAAGGATCTCTTACCTTGAGCATCCTTCACACATGACTTTCAAAACCAGCATTAAACCATGCTAAAATATGCTTTCAAAACAGAATTTAAACATGCAAATCACATGCATTGCATCCAACAATCACAAGTGCTTTAAAAACCAATTCATAACACAAACCAAGAGAGAAATTCCATTTACTTACTCTTGAGCATAGCTAAGTTGTTTAGACTTAAACTAAGCTCCCAAAAACCTTCAAACATTGGTTTCAAAGCTGAAAACCCAACTTCACTCACCGATACACAAAACTAGGCTAGCCAACAAGCCTTCCAAGCATCCGAAACCATCAACGCCACCTCTATTGCTCACGGATCATTCTCCCATGTTTCAAGCACATAACAACAGATGATTAATGCATCATCATGCATTAAAAACACCAGCAACACACCTAAACTCGCTGCTCTTCGCAAATCCAACATTTCGGCTACCAAACACAACCGAAATCACCTCCAAACACTTCCAAGACTTAACCCAGCCAAGATCCATCACTTCTAACCATTATTAAACATCAATTAACATCCAAAATAAACTCAAACTCGTCCTTATACCTCCAACATTAACAAAACACCAAGATCACCCTAAAAACCACCATTTTCACAAGTAAAAACTTAGGAAAATCAACCTATTCGGGATTGCATTGATTAAACCTCAATCACACATCATTTAGACATCCAAAATACATCAAAAAGACATCTCAAAACAGAGCCCAATCATCCAATACGAATTTCTTCAAAATTAAATCCAAATCTTGCATTTTAAGCCAAAATCAAGATCACAACATCAAAACCTTTAATAAAACTTAATTTAAGGATTGAGAACTTGTGAATTTCAGTAAAGAACTGAGTATTTAGAGGAGAAGGACGTTCATACCTCTAAATGTGGATTTCTCCTTGTTTAGAGCCAAAATTCTTGAAAATTCAATAAGCAAATGATGAGGATTTGGTGTAGAAATGGTTAGAAATCATTTAGGAATTGAAATCTTAACTTTAGGTGTGAAAATCAAAGGAAAAGTTGCTGTGGAAATGTGTTTGGCTGAGGGAATTTTGAGAGAAAATGAAATAGGAAAATTTTGGTAAAAGTTAGTTATGAAACTAAAAATATCTTTTTCCCTCTTTTCTTTTCATTAATTAAACATTAAATGAGTCTTTAAAAATATAGAAAAATCTGGAGAAATCCTCCCTTGGGTATATTAGCTCCTTAAAGATTCAAAGTTTCAATCCTTTTAAAACAGTCACGAACTTTTCAAAAATTACATTTTAGTCACTAACTCAAAATGTCATATTTCCAAACCTCATTTTTTAAAATTGATTTCACCACTCTCTTATATATAATAAAAGAGGATTTTTAGATATTTTTCCATATTTTTAATGCATCCCGAACTAGGCTTTCCTTAAAACCACCTTTTATATTCGAACCGAAAATCCGACCGGTCCGGTTCAAACCCAAAACTTCTAAGCCCAAAATTGGGGTGTTACAACTCTCCCCCTCTTAGGAAATTTCGTCCTCGAAATTTCAACCGGCGAAAAGAGCACAACCAAACTTCTCAAATCAACCCACAAGGCAGCACAGGAGACTTAACCACCACTGAACACTCTCCACACAAAACTCCACCAAACCCAACACCACCACAAACTGTTCACGAATTCTAGAACACTCAGATGTTAACCACATCTTAACCTTTCACACTTCCGGACTGCACATAGCCCCAACAACAACCTGAAGAACCTCCAAACTTTTACAGCATACACCACCTTAACTCATAACTCCCAAAACTCGTACACACGGTGACACCAACCAATCCAGTTCAGCCACCATGTGACCCACAAACTTCACTGCTTCTAAAACCCCTTGCACAACTGCTCAACCTCTTCCAAAGGTTACCACATCAAGCAAGAATTCTTAAGCATCAACTGCTTACTCAAACTTCTCAACGTATTGCTGACATTCCTTCACATCCGCCGCTATCATCACCATAACGACTCACCAGGACTACTCGCCTAACATCCGAAAATCACGTCACAAAACCCCAACCTTGACTCCGCCAGCCGTTCCACACACCACCAGCTGACTTCAGAAGGAATTTACTTATACACAACTAGCCAACCACTTCTCACAAGAACCCATCCAACCAACAATGGCCCTTGAACTTACATTGCCTTTCCACTTCAAACTTTGACTACAACACTAGCCTTACCAGGACACCGCCCATTCTATACATACATATTTAGATTACGAAACTTCTATTCTCCCAGGCTAACCCTTTTCTACAACCCACAACACAACCTCTTCTCAACTCTTCGAAGGTTGCTACGAACCATCACCTACAAAAACAACCCTTCCATTACAACATCAATGCCAAGTTACCTCAGCACTCTGGAAACACATCCACTAACCTGCAACATCACTTAACACCAAGAAACTACCACTTCTACTAGCTATTCACAACCACTCTGACCGATTCTAATTTCAACCGGTAATCTCCTCACCACCACACCACTAAACGCTTTAAGTGCCAAAACACTTTCCTTCTGCCAACATGCTATATCGCACTCACTATTACTGACAGCTCGCTTAATACCCTACATTACTTCTAACATTCTCCTAGCACCAAAACAACTTTTAAAACTCATCATCCAACCTAATCCTATCATAACACTAACGGACCCGATTAACTATTAGCGAGTGTGAACGTTCGTATGCATGGTCACCAATATGCCCTATCAATGCCTGTGTACATGTATGCAAAACCTCTAATGTCATGTCACATGTATGCATGGACCAACACATATATATATAATATAGTATATAACAATGGTTTTAACTGTGCATGTATGTCGGTTCACACCCACCAATAACATCCTCAGGATCCGTCTAAGAACAACCTCCTATCTCACTTCCAACTTGTCTAACCCTACCATTCCAATAACCCATTAACCACAAAATACCCACTAATACCCTCTTCACACTAAAGTTGTTTTCAAAACAACACCAACTACTACCCCAAACATGCTAGCAACGAGACCAAACCCACTACGCAAGGAAATACCAAACGAAACCAAACTAAGATAACTAGGGCAAAAGTTACTTAACAAGGTTACCTGTAAACACCTCACCGCCCCGGAGCTTCAACAGACGAGCTCTCTTCCTCGCAGAACCATCATTCTCCAGCCGTACCGCTGCAGCATCAGCTAAAACATTAAGGTCATCACCATCTTCCTGCGGTAAAGAACCCTGACTACCCCGAGCCAACTTCAAACAATTTCGTCTCAAATGCCCAACAGACCCACAATTCCAACAGGTTTCATTCCCCAAGCTCCTCACACCTTTCTGCCCTTCCTGCCACCTTCGAACCTTGTCTCGGCCGTGCCCACGACCCTTCAGAGACCCTTTTGCTACCAATAAAGCTGATCTCACCACTTGAGGACATTTTCGCTTCACATGCTCCTTAGAACCACAGTTCCAACAAACTCCCGCGCCCCAACAACCTCCAACATGGCGCCCTCCACGACGGTCACACACCGATAACCGAGCTACCACTCCTTGATCATGTAGCACTTGCCCCACATATGCACTACCACCCGGACTTCGATTCAAGCAAAACCTTCTATCGCGTAGCCTCTTACGCTGACTGCTCCGGAGGTCAGTACCCACAGCTCTCTTGCTTAAACTTTTCTCACCTTCATAAACTGAAACCACACCCTCACGCTGCTTAACCCTTAGGAATTTCTCTCCTAGGTACCTTTCATAAAAGGCAGACACAAAGAAGTCCCAATCTATATCGTGGATATGCGATGCCACCGCCACAGATGTCCACCAGGCACAGGCGTCCTCCAACATCAATGAGACAACACTTCCCAGCTTACAAGCGTAGTCACAACCTTCCTGATCAAAAATCAGAATTACACTGGCCAACCAAGCCTCGAACGTCTCAGGTGTCGAACAATGATACTCCACAGCTCCCAAATCATGTAAACGCTGTTTCGACAAACCCGCATGTCCCACATCCAACACGTCTATAGGCCTCACTTTCACCACGGCCTGAGATGTTCCCGACACCTCTTGAACTATAGGTGATGAACTTTCCATCACAGAACCAACTTTCTCTTTCTGCCTTACCACCTCAACTCCAGGCACTGTAGGCTGAAACAAAACACCTCCACCAAAAGGTGAATTCCACGCCTTAACAACCTGCTCTAAAGCAGCAACCATCTCACCCAACTGTCATTCTCTCATCGATTTCACCATGCTATTAACAACAAGCTATCATAACAAAACAAACAAAACGATCAGGCCAGCTTCAAGCAAGGATTCAAGACTCCAATTCCAACATAACACAATAGCTATAATAATAAGGCAATGGGTATCCCGAATTCTCCCCTTTTACATGACATAACAGTCAATAAAAACATGGATATCACAACATCGAGCATATCAATCAACATACTTCGATCATGCTCTCATCAAACAACATTCACTCGCAATAGCATAATATCATCATATCATACCCATTACACTTTCATCATTCATAAAATCAGCTTACATCACCAGCATATCATCAGCACTAATCCACATTAGCTCAATGAAGATTCAAAATCAAAAAGCATGACAAAAACATCAACAATTCGCTCACTGACACACATTTCAACCGACTTTCAACCACACATCAGAATAAACATTAAACACTTATTACAACAATTTACCATTACCCCAAGCATTCGCAACCCAGCTCTGATACCACCAAACGTAACCCCCTTAGCCCGGCCTAGACGGTTGACCCGGACTACGAAGATTACACGGGGAAAACAAAAGTCAACCCGAAAGTCAACCTTGATTAACGACCCTTTTTTTCTTTTAAAACTTGTCTAGATGTACATTAAACCTAGGCATACTCTTGAGATAAGCATACTCAAAAATCACAGCAATCAGAAAACAATAAGGGACCCAATTGCACAAAATACGAATTTAGGGACCAATCTGTAAATCATGAAAATTAAGAGGACTTTACCAAGTTTTAAGTTACCATTATGAAATTAGTCATGTTTCATGCTTCTCTGTCAAATTTCATCTCAAACGGACATCTCAAACTCAAGCAATTGCACATACAAAAATCAGGACTAAAACGTAAAGCTTGCAAACCTCAAAACCATTCAAATCAGTGCCCAACGGTCAAATGTTTCGAAACGGGGTTAGCCCGTTCAGAAACGGGGCTTGGCAGTAGCCAAAGTGTTTCGAAACACCTCTACCCGTTTCGAAACACCTAGACCAAATCAAGCACCTGTTTCGAAATAGGCAAGGGTGTTTCGAAACACCCTGCCAAGAAACAGCAAATAGGCCTGTTTTAACACATCTAAACCCCATCGAACATGCTCCAAATCAATCCTCAACAAAGCAACAACATGCCAAGCATCATAACCACCAACTTGCATTAAAATCTAGATACAAAACCACCCCTAGGTGCACCAACTCTTTCAACACATCCAACACTTTATCATGCTTTTAAAACAAGAAGCATAGCATAACGACTTATGAATAACAAGATTCAAACGTTGCAAGCGTTAAACCACATAGTTCAAATCATAAACCGAACTTGTTCAACATACACAATTTCATTAAACATCAACATAAAAGACTCACCTCCCATTGCCTTTATTATCTATAGCTTTTCAACACAATTAAATTGCAAAACCTCAATAATTGATTAGGAGCTTTTCAACACAATTATATTGCAAAACCTAAATTTCTGTACTTTTTAATCATTTAAAATTCCAACGGGTCCATTGAAAGGCCCATTTCGACTCGCTCGTCCGAAACCTCTACAAAAAGGACTGCAAAACAAGTTTTAATCAAATATTAGGAGTTCATGTAATTGATTAGGAGCTTTTCAACACAATTATATTGCAAAACCTCAATATCTGTACTTTTTACTCAGTTAAAATTCCAACGGGTCCATTGAAAGGCCCATTTCGACCCGCTCGTCCGAAACCTCTACAAAAAGGACTGCAAAACAAGTTTTAATCAAATATTAGGAGTTCAAATAATTGATTAGGAGCTTTTCAACACAATTATTTAGCAAAACCTCAATTTTTGTACTTTTTACGCAGTTAAAATTCCAACGGGTCCATTGAAAGGCCCATTAAGACCTTCTCGTCTGAAACCTCTACAAAAAGGACCGCAAAAATGTTTTATTCAAATATTAGGAGTTCAAATAATTGATTAGGAGCTTTTCCACACAATTATATTGCAAAACCTCAATTTCTGTACTTTTTACTCAGTTAAAATTCCAACGGGTCCATTGAAAGGCCCATTTAGACCTGCTCGTCCGAAACCTCTAAAAAAGGACCGCAAAATGTTTTATTCAAATATTAGGAGTTCAAATAATTGATTAGGAGCTTTTCAACACAATTATATTGCAAAACCTCAATTTCAGTACTTTTTACTCCTTTAAAATTCCAACGGGTCCATTGAAAGGCCCATTTCAACCCGCTCGTCCGAAACCTCTACAAAAAGGACTGCAAAACAAGTTTTAATCAAATATTAGGAGTTCATGTAATTGATTAGGAGCTTTTGAACACAATTATATTGCAAAACCTCAATTTCTGTACTTTTTACTCAGTTAAAATTCCAACGGGTCCATTGAAAGGCCCATTTAGACCTGCTCGTCCGAAACCGCTACAAAAAGGACCGCAATACAAGTATTAATAAAATTTTAGGAGTTCATGTAATTGATTAGAAGCTTTTCAACACAATTACATTGCAAAACCTCAATTTCTGTACTTTTTACTCAGTTAAAATTCCAACGGGTCCATTGAAAGGCCCATTTAGACCTGCTCGTCCGAAACCTCTACAAAAAAGGACCGCAAAAATGTTTTATTCAAATATTAGGAGTTCAAATAATTGATTAGGAGCCTTTCAACACAATTATATTGCAAAACCGCAATTTCTGTACTTTTTACTCAGTTAAAATTCCAACGGGTCCATTGAAAGGCCCATTTAGACCTGCTCGTCCAAAACCTCTACAAAAAGGACCGCAAAAATGTTTTATTCAAATATTAGGAGTTCAAATAATTGATTAGGAGCTTTTCAACACAATTATATTACAAAACCTCAATTTCTTTGTACTAATTTAAAATTCCAACGGGTCCATTGAAAGGCCCATTTCGACCCGCTCGTCCGAAAGCTCTACAAAAAGGACTGCAAAACAAGTTTTAATCAAATTTTAGGAATTCATGTAATTGATTAGGAGCTTTTCAACACAATTATATTGCGAAACATAAATTTCTGTACTTTTTACTCAGTTAAAATTCCAACGGGTCCATTGAAAGGCCCATTTCGACCCGCTCGTCCAAAACCTCTACAAAAAGGACTGAAAAAATGTTTTATTCAAATATTAGGAGTTCAAATAATTGATTAGGAGCTTTTCAACACAATTATATTTCAAAACCGCAATTTCTGTACTTTTTACTTAGTTAAAATTCCATCGGGTCCATTGAAAGGGCCATTTAGACCTGCTCGTCCGAAACCTCTACAAAAAGGACCGCAAAAATGTTTTATTAAAATATTAGGAGTTTAAATAATTGATTAGGAGCTTTTCAACACAATTATATTGCAAAACCTCAATTTCTGTACTTTTTACTAATTTAAAATTCCAACGGGTCCATTGAAAGGCCTATTTCGACCCGCTCGTCCGAAACCTCTACAAAAAGGACTGCAAAACAAGTTTTAATCAAATTTTAGGAATTCATGTAATTGATTTGGAGCTTTTCAACACAATTATATTGCAAAACCTCAATTTCTGTACTTTTTACTCAGTTAAAATTCCAACGGGTCCATTGAAAGGCCCATTTCGACCCGCTCGTCCAAAACCTCTACAAAAAGGACTGCAAAACAAGTTTTAATCAAATATTAGGAGTTCAAATAATTGATTAGGAGCTTTTCAACACAATTATATTGCAAAACCTAAATTTATGTACATTTTACTCAGTTAAAATTCCAACGGGTCCATTGAAAGGCCCATTTCGACCCGCTCGTCCGAAACCTCTACAAAAAGGACTACAAAATAAGTTTTAATCAAATTGTAGGAATTCATGTAATTGATTAGGAGCTTTTCAACACAATTATATTGCAAAATCGCAATTTCTGTACTTTTTACTCAGTTAAAATTCCAACGGGTCCATTGAAAGGCCCATTTCGACCCGCTCGTCCGAAACCTCTACAAAAAGGACTACAAAACAAGTTTTAATCTAATTTTAGGAATTCGTGTAATTGATTAGGAGCTTTTCAACACAATTATATTGCAAAACCGCAATTTCTGTACTTTTTACTCAGTTAAAATTCCAACGGGTCCATTGAAAGGCCCATTTCGACCTGCTCGTCCGAAACCTCTACAAAAAGGACTACAAAATAAGTTTTAATCAAATTTTAGGAATTAATGTAATTGATTAGGAGCTTTTCAACACAATTATATTGCAAAACCGAAATTTCTGTACTTTTTGCTCAGTTAAAATTCCAACGGGTCCATTGAAAGGCCCATTTCGACCCGCTCGTCCGAAACCTCTGCAAAAAGGACCGCAAAACAAGTTTTAATCAAATTGTAGGAATTCATGTAATTGATTCGGAGCTTTTCAACACAATTATATTGCAAAACCGCAATTTCTGTACTTTTTACTCAGTTAAAATTCCAACGGGTCCATTGAAAGGCCCATTTCGACCCGCTCGTCCGAAATCTCTACAAAAAGGACCGCAAAACAAGTTTTAATCAAACTTTAGGAATTCATGTAATAGATTAGGAGCTTTTCAACACAATTATACTGCAAAACCGCAATTTCTGTACTTTTTACTCAGTTAAAATTCCAACGGGTCCATTGAAAGGCCCATTTCGACCCGCTCGTCTGAAACCTCTACAAAAAGGACCACAAAACAAGTTTTAATCAAATTGTAGGAATTCATGTAATTAATTAGGAGCTTTTCAACACAATTATATTACAAAACCTCAATTTCTGTACTTTTTACTCAGTTAAAATTCCAACGGGTCCATTGAAAGGCACATTTCGACCCGCTCGTCCGAAACCAATACAAAAAGGACTGCAAAAAAAGTTTTAATCAAATATTAGGAGTTCAAATAAATGATTAGGAGCTTTTCAACACAATTATATTTCAAAACCTCAATTTCTGTACTTTTTACGCAGTTAAAATTCCAACGGGTCCATTGAAAGGCCCATTAAGACCTGCTCGTCCGAAACCTCTACAAAAAGGACCACAAAAATGTTTTATTCAAATATTAGGAGTTCAAATAATTGATTAGGAGATTTTCCACACAATTATATTGTAAAACCTCAATTTCTGTACTTTTTATTCAGTTAAAGTTTCAACGGGTCCAATGAAAGGACCATTTAGACCTGCTCGTCCAAAACCTCTACAAAAAGGACCGCAAAAATGTTTTATTCAAATATTAGGAGTTCAAATAATTGATTAGGAGCTATTCAACACAATTATATTGCAAAACCTCAATTTCTGTACTTTTTACTCATTTAAAATTCCAACGGGTCCATTGAAAGGCCCATTTCGACCCGCTCGTCCGAAACCTCTACAAAAAGGACTACAAAACAAGTTTTAATCAAATTTTAGTAATTCATGTAATTAATTAGGAGCTTTTCAACACAATTATATTGCAAAACCTAAATTTCTGTAATTTTTACTCAGTTAAAATTCCAACTGGTCCATTGAAAGGCCCATTTCGACCCGCTCGTACGAAACCACTACAAAAAGGACCACAAAAGAAGTTTTAATCGAATTTTAGGAGTTCATGTAATTGATTAGGAGCTTTTCAACACAATTATATTGCAAAACCTCAATTTTTATACTTTTTACTCAGTTAAAATTCCAACGGGTCCATTGAAAGGCCCATTTCGACCTGCTCGTCCGAAACCTCTAAAAAAAGGATCGCAAAAATGTTTTATTCAAATATTAGGAGTTCAAATAATTGATTAGGAGCTTTTCAATACAATTATATTGCAAAACCTCAATTTATGTACTTTTTACTCAGTTAAAATTCCAACGGGTCCATTGAAAGGCCCATTTAGACCTGCTCGTCCGAAACGTCTACAAAAAGGACCGCAAAACAAGTTTTAATCAAATATTAGGAGTTCAAATAATTGATTAGGAGCTTTTGAACACAATTATATTGCAAAACCGCAATTTCTGTACTTTTTACTCAGTTAAAATCCTAACGGGTCCATTGAAAGGCCCATTTCGACCCGCTCGTCCAAAACCTCAACAAAAAGGACTGCAAAACAAGTTTTAATCATATTTTAGGAGTTCATGTAATTGATTAGGATCTTTTCAACACAATTATATTGCAAAACCTCAATTTCTGTACTTTTTACTCAGTTAAAATTCCAACGGGTCCATTGAAAGGCCCATTTCGACCCGCTCGTTTGAAACCTCTACAAAAAAGACCGCAAAACAAGTTTTAATCAAATTTTAGGAGTTCATGTAATTGATTAGGAGCCTTTCAACACAATTATATTGCAAAACCTCAATTTCTGTACTTTTTACCCAGTTAAAATTCCAACGGGTCTATTGAAAGGACCATTTTGACCCGCTCGTCCGAAACCTCTACAAAAAGAACTGCAAAAGAAGTTTTAATCAAATATTTGGAGTTCAAATAATTGATTAGGAGCTTTTCAACACAATTATATTGCAAAACCGAAATTTCTGTACTTTTTGCTCAGTTAAAATTCCAACGGGTCCATTGAAAGGCCCATTTCGACCCGCTCGTCCGAAACCTCTACAAAAAGGACCGCAAAACAAGTTTTAATCAAATTTTGGGAATTCATGTAATTGATTAGGAGCTTTTCAACACAATTACATTGCAAAACCGCAATTTCTGTACTTTTTACTCAGTTAAAATTCCAACGGGTCCATTGAAAGGCCCATTTCGACCCGCTCGTCCGAAACCTCTACAAAAAGGACTGCAAAACTAGTTTTAATCAAATATTAGGTGTTCAAATAATTGATTAGGAGCTTTTCAACACAATTATATTGCAAAACCTTAATTTCCGTACTTTTTACTCAGTTAAAATTCCAACGGGTCCATTGAAAGGCCCATTTCAACCCGCTCGTCCGAAACCTCTACAAAAAGGATTACAAAACAAGTTTTAATCAAATTTTAGGAGTTCATGTAATTGATTAGGAGCTTTTCAACACAATTATATTGCAAAACCGAAATTTCTGTACTTTTTGCTCAGTTAAAATTCCAATGGGTCCATTGAAAGGCCCATTTAGACATGCTCGTCCGAAACCTCTACAAAAAGGACCGCAAAATTGTTTTATTCAAATATTAGGAGTTCATATAATTGATTAGGAGCTTTTAAACATAATTATATTGAAAACCCTCAATTTTATACTTTTTACTCAGATAAAAATCAAACGGGTCCATTGAAAGGCCCATTTAGACCTGCTCGTCCGAAACCACTGCAAAAAGGACGGCAAAAAGGTTTTATTCAAATGTTAGGAGTTCAAATAATTGATTAGGAGCTTTTCAACACAATTATATTGCAAAACTTGAATTTTTGTACTTTTTACTCAGTAAAAATTCCAATGGGTCCATTTAAAGGCCCATTTCGACCCGCTCGTCCGAAACCTCTACAAAAAGGACTACAAAACAAGTTTTAATCAAATATTAGGAGTTCAAATAATTGATTAGGAGCTTTTCAACACAACTATATTGCAAAACCGCAATTTTTGTACTTTTTACTGAGTTAAAATTCCAACGGGTCCATTGAAAGGCCCATTTAGACCTGCTCGTCCAAACCTCTACAAAAAGGACCACAAAACAAGTTTTAATCAAATATTAGGAGTTCAAATAATTGATTAGGAGCTTTTCAACACAATTATATTGCAAAACTGTAATTTCTGTACTTTTTACTCAGTTAAAATTCCAACGAGTCCACTAAAAGGCCCATTTCGACCCGCTCGTCTGATACCTCTACAAAAAGGACTGCAAAACAAGTTTTAATCAAATTTTAGGAGTTCATATAATTGATTAGGAGATTTTCAACACAATTATATTGCAAAACCTCAATTTCTGTACTTTTTACTCAGTTAAAATTCCAAAGGGTCCATTGAAAGGCCCATTTAGACCGTCTCGTCCGAAACCTCTACAAAAAGGACCACAAAAATGTTTTATTCAAATATTAGGAGTTCAAATAATTGATTAGGAGCTTTTCAACACAATTATATTGCAAAACTGCAATTTCTATACTTTTTACTTAGTTAAAATTCCAATGGGTCCATTGAAAGGCCCATTTCCACCCGCTCGTCCGAAACCTCTACAAAAAGGATGGCAAAACAAGTTTTAATCAAATTTTAGGAGTTCATGTAATTGATTAGGAGGTTTTCAACACAATTACATTACAAAACCTCAATTTCTGTACTTTTTACTCAGTTAAAATTCCAATGGGTCGTTTGAAAGGCCCATTTAGACCTGCTCGTCCGAAACCTCTACAAAAAGGACCGCAAAAATGTTTTATTCAAATATTAGGAGTTCAAATAATTGATTAGGAGCTTTTCAACACAGTTACATTGCAAAACCTCAATTTCTGTACTTTTTACTCAGTTAAAATTCAAACGGGTCCATGGAAAGACCCATTTAGACCTGCTCGTCCGAAACCTCTACAAAAAGGACCGCAAAAATGTTTTATTCAAATATTAGGAGTTCAATTAATTGATTAGGAGCTTTTCAACACAATTATATTGCAAAACCTCAATTTCTGTACTTTTTACTCCTTTAAAATTCCAACGGGTCTATTGAAAGGCACATTTCGACCCACTCGACCGAAACCTCTACAAAATGGACTGCAAAACAAGTTTTAATCAAATTTTAGGAGTTCATGTAATTGATTAGGAGCTTTTCAACACAATTATATTGCAAAACCTCAATTTCTGTACTTTTTACTCAGTTAAAATTCCGACGGGTCCATTGAAAGGCCCATTTTGACCCGCTCGTCCGAAACCTCTACAAAAAGGACTGCAAAAACAAGTTTTAATCCAAGTTTAGGAATTCATGTAATTGATTAGGAGCTTTTCAACACAATAATATTGCAAAACCGCAATTTCTGTACTTTTTACTCAGTTAAAATTCCAACGGGTCCATTGAAAGGCCCATTTAGACCAGCTCGTCCGAAACCTCTACAAAAAGGACCGCAAAACAAGTTTTAATCAAATATTAGGAGTTCTAATAATTGATTAGGAGCTTTTTAACACAGTTATATTGCAAAACCGTAATTTCTGTACTTTTTACTCAGTTAAAATTCCAACGGGTCCATTGAAAGGCCCATATAGACCTGCTCGTCTGAAACCTCTACAAAAAGGACCACAAAAATGTTTTATTCAAATATTAGGAGTTCAAATAATTGATTAGGAGCTATTCAACACAATTATATTGGAAAACCATAATTTCTGTACTTTTTACTCAGTTAAAATTCCAACGGGTCCATTGAAAGGCCCATTTCCACCCGCTCGTCCGAAACCTCTACAAAAAGGACTGCAAAACAAGTTTTAATCAAATTTCAGGAGTTCATGTAATTGATTAGGAGCTTTTCAACACAATAATATTCAAAACCTCAATTTCTGTACTTTTTACTCAGTTAAAATTCCAACGGGTCCATTGAAAGGCCCATTAAAACCTGCTCATCAGAAACCTGTACAAAAAGCACCGCAAAAATGTTTTATTCAAATATTAGGAGTTCAAATAATTGATTAGGAGCTTTTCAACATTATTATATTGCAAAACCTCAAATTTTGTACTTTTAACTCATTTAAAATTCCAACGGGTCCATTGAAAGGCCCATTTCGACCCGCTCGTCTGAAACCTCTATAAAAAGGACTGCAAAACAAGTTTTAATCAAATTTTAAGAGTTCATGTAATTGATTAGGAGCTTTTCAACACAATTATATTGCAAAACCTCAATTTTTGTACTTTTTACTCAGTTAAAATTCCAACGGGTGCATTGAAAGGCCCATTTATACCTGCTCGTCCGAAACCTCTACAAAAAGGACCGCAAAAATGTTTTATTCAAATATTAGGAGTTCAAATAATTGATTAGGAGCTTTTCAACACAATTATATTGCAAAACCTCAATTTCTGTAGTTTTTACTCATTTAAAATTCCAACGGGTCCATTGAAAGGCCCATTTTGACCCGCTCATCCGAAACCTCTACAAAAAGGACTGCAAAACAAGTTTTAATCAAATTTTAGGAGTTCATGTAATAGATTAGGAGCTTTTCAACACAATTATATTGCAAAACCTCAATTTCTGTACTTTTTACTAAGTTAAAATTCCAACTGGTCCATTGAAAGGCCCATTTAGACCTGCTCGTCGGAAACCTGTACAAAAAGGACCGCAAAAATTTTTATTCGAATATTAGGAGTTCAAATAATTGATTAGGAGCTTTTCAACACAATTATATTGCAAAACCTTAATTTCTGTACTTTTTACTCATTTAAAATTCCAACGGGTCCATTGAAAGGCCCATTTCGACCCGCTCGTCCGAAACCTCTACAAAAAGGATTGCAAAACAAGTTTTAATCAAATTTTAGGAGTTCATGTAATTGATTAGGAGCTTTTCAACACAATTATATTGCAAAACCTCAATTTCTGTACTTTTTACTCAGTTAAAATTCCAACGGGTCCATTGAAAGGCCCATTTCGACCCGCTCGTCCGAAACCTCTACAAAAATGACTGCAAAACAAGTTTTAATCAAATTTTAGAAATTCATGTAATTGATTAGGAGTTTTCAACACAATTATATTGCAAAACCTCAATTTTTGTACTTTTTACTCATTTAAAATTCCAACGGGTCCATTGAAAGGCCCATTTAGAACAGCTCGTCCGAAACCTCTACAAAAAGGACCGAAAAACAAGTTTTAATCAAATATTAGGAGTTCTAATAATTGATTAGGAGCTTTTTAACACAGTTATATTGCAAAACCGTAATTTCTGTACTTTTTACTCAGTTAAAATTCCAACGGGTCCATTGAAAGGCCCAATTCGACCCGCTCGTCCGAAACCTCTACAAAAAGGACTGCAAAACAAGTTTTAATCAAATTTTAGGAGTTCATGTAATTGGTTAGGAGCTTTTCAACACAATTATATTGCAAAACCTCAATTTCTGTACTTTTTACTCAGTTAAAATTCCAACGGGTCCATTGAAAGGCCCATATAGACCTGCTCGTCTGAAACCTCTACAAAAAGGACCACAAAAATGTTTTATTCAAATATTAGGAGTTCAAATAATTGATTAGGAGCTATTCAACACAATTATATTGGAAAACCATAATTTCTGTACTTTTTACTCAGTTAAAATTCCAACGGGTCCATTGAAAGGCCCATTTCCACCCGCTCGTCCGAAACCTCTACAAAAAGGACTGCAAAACAAGTTTTAATCAAATTTCAGGAGTTCATGTAATTGATTAGGAGCTTTTCAACACAATAATATTCAAAACCTCAATTTCTGTACTTTTTACTCAGTTAAAATTCCAACGGGTCCATTGAAAGGCCCATTAAAACCTGCTCATCGGAAACCTGTACAAAAAGCACCGCAAAAATGTTTTATTCAAATATTAGGAGTTCAAATAATTGATTAGGAGCTTTTCAACACAATTATATTGCAAAACCTCAATTTTTGTACTTTTTACTCAGTTAAAATTCCAACGGGTGCATTGAAAGGCCCATTTATACCTGCTCGTCCGAAACCTCTACAAAAAGGACCGCAAAAATGTTTTATTCAAATATTAGGAGTTCAAATAATTGATTAGGAGCTTTTCAACACAATTATATTGCAAAACCTCAATTTCTGTAGTTTTTACTCATTTAAAATTCCAACGGGTCCATTGAAAGGCCCATTTTGACCCGCTCATCCGAAACCTCTACAAAAAGGACTGCAAAACAAGTTTTAATCAAATTTTAGGAGTTCATGTAATAGATTAGGAGCTTTTCAACACAATTATATTGCAAAACCTCAATTTCTGTACTTTTTACTAAGTTAAAATTCCAACTGGTCCATTGAAAGGCCCATTTAGACCTGCTCGTCGGAAACCTATACAAAAAGGACCGCAAAAATTTTTATTCGAATATTAGGAGTTCAAATAATTGATTAGGAGCTTTTCAACACAATTATATTGCAAAACCTTAATTTCTGTACTTTTTACTCATTTAAAATTCCAACGGGTCCATTGAAAGGCCCATTTCGACCCGCTCGTCCGAAACCTCTACAAAAAGGATTGCAAAACAAGTTTTAATCAAATTTTAGGAGTTCATGTAATTGATTAGGAGCTTTTCAACACAATTATATTGCAAAACCTCAATTTCTGTACTTTTTACTCAGTTAAAATTCCAACGGGTCCATTGAAAGGCCCATTTCGACACGCTCGTCCGAAACCTCTACAAAAATGACTGCAAAACAAGTTTTAATCAAATTTTAGAAATTCATGTAATTGATTAGGAGTTTTCAACACAATTATATTGCAAAACCTCAATTTCTGTACTTTTTACTCATTTAAAATTCCAACGGGTCCATTGAAAGGCCCATTTAGACCTGCACGTCTGAAACCTCTACAAAAAGGACCGCAAAACAGGTTTTAATCAAATATTAGGAGTTGAAATAATTGATTAGGAGCTTTTCAACATAATTATATTGCAAAACCGTAATTTTTATACTTTTTACTCAGTTAAAATTCCAACGGGTCCATTGAAAGGTCCATTTCGACCCGCTCGTCCGAAACCTCTACAAAAAGGACTGCAAAAGAAGTTTTAATCAAATTTTAGGAGTTCATGTAATTGATTAGGAGCTTTTCAACACAGTTATATTGCAAAACCTCAATTTTGTACTTTTCACTCAGTTAAAATTCCAACGGGTCCATTGAAAGGCCCATTTAGACCTGCTCGTCCGAAACCTCTACAAAAAGGACCGAAAAAATGTTTTATTCAAACATTAGGAGTTCAAATAATTGATTAGGAGCTTTTCAACACAATTATATTGCAAAACCTCAATTTCAGTACTTTTTACTCATTTAAAATTCCAACGGGTCCATTGAAAGGCCCATTTCGACTCGCTCGTCCGAAACCTCTACAAAAAGGACTGCAAAAAAAGTTTTAATCAAATTTTAAGAGTTCATGTAATTGATTAGGAGCTTTTCAACACAATTATATTGCAAAACCTCAATTTCTGTACTTTTTACTTAGTTAAAATTCCAACGGGTGCATTGAAAGGCCCATTTAGACCTGCTCGTCCGAAACCTCTACAAAAAGGACCGCAAAAATGTTTTATTCAAATATTAGGAGTTGAAATAATTGATTAGGAGCTTTTCAACACAATTATATTGCAAAACCTCAATTTCTGTACTTTTTACTCATTTAAAATTCCAACGAATCCATTGAAAGGCCCATTTTGACCCGCTCATCCGAAACCTCTACAAAAAGGACTACAAAACAAGTTTTAATCAAATTTTAGGAGTTCATGTAATTGATTAGGAGCTTTTCAACACAATTATATTGCAAAACCTCAATTTCTTTACTTTTTATTCAGTTAAAATTCCAACTGGTCCATTGAAAGGCCCATTTAGACCTGCTCGTCGGAAACCTGTACAAAAAGGACCGCAAAAATTTTTATTCAAATATTAGGAGTTCAAATAATTGATTAGGAGCTTTTAAACACAATTATATTGTAAAACCTTAATTTCTGTACTTTTTACTCATTTAAAATTCCAACGGGTCCATTGAAAGGCCCATTTCGACCCGCTCGTCCGAAACCTCTACAAAAAGGATTGCAAAACAGGTTTTAATCAAATTTTAGGAGTTAATGTAATTTATTAGGAGCTTTTCAACACAATTATATTGCAAAACCTCAATTTCTGTACTTTTTTACTCAGTTAAAATTCCAGCTGGTCCATTGAAAGGCCCATTTAGACCTGCTCGTCTGAAACCTCTACAAAAAGGACCGTAAAAATGTTTTATTCAAATATTAGGAGTTCAAATAATTGATTAGGAGCTTTTCAACACAATTATATTGCAAAACCTCAATTTCTATACTTTTTACTCATTTTAAAATTCCAACGGGTCTATTGAAAGGCCCATTTTGACCCGCTCGTTCGAAACCTCTACAAAAATGACTGCAAAATAAGTTTTAATCAAATTTTAGGAGTTCATGTAATTGATTAGGAGCTTTTCAACACAATTGTATTGCAAAACCTCAATTTCTGTACTTTTTACTCAGTTAAAATTCCAACGGGTCCATTGAAAGGCCCATTTCGACCCGCTCGTCTGAAACCTCTACAAAAAGGACTGCAAAACAAGTTTTAATCAAATATTAGGAGTTCAAATATTTGATTAGGAGCTTTTCAACACAATTATATTGCAAAACCGCAATTTCTGTACTTTTTACTCAGTTAAAATTCCAACGGGTCCATTGAAAGGCCCATTTCGACCCGCTCGTCCGAAACCTCTAAAAGGACCGCAAAACAAGTTTTAATCAAATTTTAGGAGTTCATGTAATTGTTTAGGAGCTTTTCAACAAAATTATATTGCAAAACCTCAATTTCTGTACTTTTTACTCAGTTAAAATTCCAACGGGTCCATTGAAAGTCCCATTTAGATCTGCTCGTCCGAAACCTCTACAAAAAGGACCGCAAAACAAGTTTTAATCAAATATTAGGAGTTCAAATAATTGATTATGAGCTTTTCAACACAATTATATTGCAAAACCCTGATTTCTGTACTTTTTACTCAGTTAAAATTCCAACGGGTCCAACCTCTACAAAAAGGACCGCAAAAATGTTTTATTCAAATATTAGGAGTTCAAATAATTGATTAGGATCTTTTCAACACAATTATATTGCAAAACCTCAATTTCAGTACTTTTTACTCATTTAAAATTCCAACGGGTCCATTGGAAGGCCCATTTTGACCCGCTCATCCGAAACCTCTACAAAAAGGACTACAAAACAAGTTTTAATCAAATTTTAGGAGTTCATGTAATTGATTAGGAGCTTTTCAACACAATTATATTGCAAAACCTCAATTTCTGTACTTTTTACTCATTTAAAATTCCAACGGGTCCATTGAAAGGCCCAATTTGACCCGCTCATCCGAAACCTCTACAAAAAGGACTCCAAAACAAGTTTTAATCAAATTTTAGGAGTTCATGTAATAGATTAGGAGCTTTTCAACACAATTATATTGCAAAACCTCAATTTCTGTACTTTTTACTCAGTTAAAATTCCAACTGGTCTATTAAAAGGCCCATTTAGACCTGCTCGTCGGAAACCTATACAAAAAGGACCGGAAAAATTTTTATTCAAATATTAGGAGTTCAAATAATTGATTAGGAGCTTTTCAACACAATTATATTGCAAAACCTTAATTTCTGTACTTTTTACTCATTTAAAATTCCAACGGGTCCATTGAAAGGCCCATTTCGACCCGCTCGTCCGAAACCTCTACAAAAAGGATTGCAAAACAAGTTTTAATCAAAATTTAGGAGTTCATATAATTGATTAGGAGCTTTTCAACACAATTATATTGCAAAACCTCAATTTCTGTACTTTTTACTCAGTTAAAATTCCAACGGGTCCATTGAAAGGCCCATTTCGACCCGCTCGTCCGAAACCTCTACAAAAATGACTGCAAAACAAGTTTTAATCAAATTTTAGAAATTCATGTAATTTATTAGGAGTTTTCAACACAATTATATTGCAAAACCTCAATTTCTTTACTTTTTACTCATTTAAAATTCCAACGGGTGCATTGAAAGGCCCATTTAGACCTGCTCGTCCGAAACCTCTACAAAAAGGACCGCAAAAATGTTTTATTCAAATATTAGGAGTTCAAATAATTGATTAGGAGCTTTTAAACACAATTATATTGTAAAACCTTAATTTCTGTACTTTTTACTCATTTAAAATTCCAACGGGTCCATTGAAAGGCCCATTTTGACCCGCTCGTCTGAAACCTCTATAAAAAGGACTGCAAAACAAGTTTTAATCAAATTTTAAGAGTTCATGTAATTGATTAGGAGCTTTTCAACACAATTATATTGCAAAACCTCAATTTTTGTACTTTTTACTCAGTTAAAATTCCAACGGGTGCATTGAAAGGCCCATTTATACCTGCTCGTCCGAAACCTCTACAAAAAGGACCGCAAAAATGTTTTATTCAAATATTAGGAGTTCAAATAATTGATTAGGAGCTTTTCAACACAATTATATTGCAAAACCTCAATTTCTGTAGTTTTTACTCATTTAAAATTCCAACGGGTCCATTGAAAGGCCCATTTTGACCCGCTCATCCGAAACCTCTACAAAAAGGACTGCAAAACAAGTTTTAATCAAATTTTAGGAGTTCATGTAATAGATTAGGAGCTTTTCAACACAATTATATTGCAACACCTCAATTTCTGTACTTTTTACTAAGTTAAAATTCCAACTGGTCCATTGAAAGGCCCATTTAGACCTGCTCGTCGGAAACCTATACAAAAAGGACCGCAAAAATTTTTATTCGAATATTAGGAGTTCAAATAATTGATTAGGAGCTTTTCAACACAATTATATTGCAAAACCTTAATTTCTGTACTTTTTACTCATTTAAAATTCCAACGGGTCCATTGAAAGGCCCATTTCGACCCGCTCGTCCGAAACCTCTACAAAAAGGATTGCAAAACAAGTTTTAATCAAATTTTAGGAGTTCATGTAATTGATTAGGAGCTTTTCAACACAATTATATTGCAAAACCTCAATTTCTGTACTTTTTACTCAGTTAAAATTCCAACGGGTCCATTGAAAGGCCCATTTCGACACGCTCGTCCGAAACCTCTACAAAAATGACTGCAAAACAAGTTTTAATCAAATTTTAGAAATTCATGTAATTGATTAGGAGTTTTCAACACAATTATATTGCAAAACCTCAATTTCTGTACTTTTTACTCATTTAAAATTCCAACGGGTCCATTGAAAGGCCCATTTAGACCTGCACGTCTGAAACCTCTACAAAAAGGACCGCAAAACAGGTTTTAATCAAATATTAGGAGTTGAAATAATTGATTAGGAGCTTTTCAACATAATTATATTGCAAAACCGTAATTTTTATACTTTTTACTCAGTTAAAATTCCAACGGGTCCATTGAAAGGTCCATTTCGACCCGCTCGTCCGAAACCTCTACAAAAAGGACTGCAAAAGAAGTTTTAATCAAATTTTAGGAGTTCATGTAATTGATTAGGAGCTTTTCAACACAGTTATATTGCAAAACCTCAATTTTGTACTTTTCACTCAGTTAAAATTCCAACGGGTCCATTGAAAGGCCCATTTAGACCTGCTCGTCCGAAACCTCTACAAAAAGGACCGAAAAAATGTTTTATTCAAACATTAGGAGTTCAAATAATTGATTAGGAGCTTTTCAACACAATTATATTGCAAAACCTCAATTTCAGTACTTTTTACTCATTTAAAATTCCAACGGGTCCATTGAAAGGCCCATTTCGACTCGCTCGTCCGAAACCTCTACAAAAAGGACTGCAAAAAAAGTTTTAATCAAATTTTAAGAGTTCATGTAATTGATTAGGAGCTTTTCAACACAATTATATTGCAAAACCTCAATTTCTGTACTTTTTACTTAGTTAAAATTCCAACGGGTGCATTGAAAGGCCCATTTAGACCTGCTCGTCCGAAACCTCTACAAAAAGGACCGCAAAAATGTTTTATTCAAATATTAGGAGTTGAAATAATTGATTAGGAGCTTTTCAACACAATTATATTGCAAAACCTCAATTTCTGTACTTTTTACTCATTTAAAATTCCAACGAATCCATTGAAAGGCCCATTTTGACCCGCTCATCCGAAACCTCTACAAAAAGGACTACAAAACAAGTTTTAATCAAATTTTAGGAGTTCATGTAATTGATTAGGAGCTTTTCAACACAATTATATTGCAAAACCTCAATTTCTTTACTTTTTATTCAGTTAAAATTCCAACTGGTCCATTGAAAGGCCCATTTAGACCTGCTCGTCGGAAACCTGTACAAAAAGGACCGCAAAAATTTTTATTCAAATATTAGGAGTTCAAATAATTGATTAGGAGCTTTTAAACACAATTATATTGTAAAACCTTAATTTCTGTACTTTTTACTCATTTAAAATTCCAACGGGTCCATTGAAAGGCCCATTTCGACCCGCTCGTCCGAAACCTCTACAAAAAGGATTGCAAAACAGGTTTTAATCAAATTTTAGGAGTTAATGTAATTTATTAGGAGCTTTTCAACACAATTATATTGCAAAACCTCAATTTCTGTACTTTTTTACTCAGTTAAAATTCCAGCTGGTCCATTGAAAGGCCCATTTAGACCTGCTCGTCTGAAACCTCTACAAAAAGGACCGTAAAAATGTTTTATTCAAATATTAGGAGTTCAAATAATTGATTAGGAGCTTTTCAACACAATTATATTGCAAAACCTCAATTTCTATACTTTTTACTCATTTTAAAATTCCAACGGGTCTATTGAAAGGCCCATTTTGACCCGCTCGTTCGAAACCTCTACAAAAATGACTGCAAAATAAGTTTTAATCAAATTTTAGGAGTTCATGTAATTGATTAGGAGCTTTTCAACACAATTGTATTGCAAAACCTCAATTTCTGTACTTTTTACTCAGTTAAAATTCCAACGGGTCCATTGAAAGGCCCATTTCGACCCGCTCGTCTGAAACCTCTACAAAAAGGACTGCAAAACAAGTTTTAATCAAATATTAGGAGTTCAAATATTTGATTAGGAGCTTTTCAACACAATTATATTGCAAAACCGCAATTTCTGTACTTTTTACTCAGTTAAAATTCCAACGGGTCCATTGAAAGGCCCATTTCGACCCGCTCGTCCGAAACCTCTAAAAGGACCGCAAAACAAGTTTTAATCAAATTTTAGGAGTTCATGTAATTGTTTAGGAGCTTTTCAACAAAATTATATTGCAAAACCTCAATTTCTGTACTTTTTACTCAGTTAAAATTCCAACGGGTCCATTGAAAGTCCCATTTAGATCTGCTCGTCCGAAACCTCTACAAAAAGGACCGCAAAACAAGTTTTAATCAAATATTAGGAGTTCAAATAATTGATTATGAGCTTTTCAACACAATTATATTGCAAAACCCTGATTTCTGTACTTTTTACTCAGTTAAAATTCCAACGGGTCCAACCTCTACAAAAAGGACCGCAAAAATGTTTTATTCAAATATTAGGAGTTCAAATAATTGATTAGGATCTTTTCAACACAATTATATTGCAAAACCTCAATTTCAGTACTTTTTACTCATTTAAAATTCCAACGGGTCCATTGGAAGGCCCATTTTGACCCGCTCATCCGAAACCTCTACAAAAAGGACTACAAAACAAGTTTTAATCAAATTTTAGGAGTTCATGTAATTGATTAGGAGCTTTTCAACACAATTATATTGCAAAACCTCAATTTCTGTACTTTTTACTCATTTAAAATTCCAACGGGTCCATTGAAAGGCCCAATTTGACCCGCTCATCCGAAACCTCTACAAAAAGGACTCCAAAACAAGTTTTAATCAAATTTTAGGAGTTCATGTAATAGATTAGGAGCTTTTCAACACAATTATATTGCAAAACCTCAATTTCTGTACTTTTTACTCAGTTAAAATTCCAACTGGTCTATTAAAAGGCCCATTTAGACCTGCTCGTCGGAAACCTATACAAAAAGGACCGGAAAAATTTTTATTCAAATATTAGGAGTTCAAATAATTGATTAGGAGCTTTTCAACACAATTATATTGCAAAACCTTAATTTCTGTACTTTTTACTCATTTAAAATTCCAACGGGTCCATTGAAAGGCCCATTTCGACCCGCTCGTCCGAAACCTCTACAAAAAGGATTGCAAAACAAGTTTTAATCAAAATTTAGGAGTTCATATAATTGATTAGGAGCTTTTCAACACAATTATATTGCAAAACCTCAATTTCTGTACTTTTTACTCAGTTAAAATTCCAACGGGTCCATTGAAAGGCCCATTTCGACCCGCTCGTCCGAAACCTCTACAAAAATGACTGCAAAACAAGTTTTAATCAAATTTTAGAAATTCATGTAATTTATTAGGAGTTTTCAACACAATTATATTGCAAAACCTTAATTTCTTTACTTTTTACTCATTTAAAATTCCAACGGGTCCATTGAAAGGCCCATTTAGACCTGCACGTCTGAAACCTCTACAAAAAGGACCGCAAAACATGTTTTAATCAAATATTAGGAGTTGATATAATTGATTAGGAGCTTTTCAACACAATTATATTGCAAAACCGTAATTTTTATACTTTTTACTCAGTTAAAATTCCAACGGGTCCATTGAAAGGTCCATTTCGACCCGCTCGTCCGAAACCTCTACAAAAAGGACTGCAAAAGAAGTTTTAATCAAATTTTAGGAGTTCATGTAATTGATTAGGAGCTTTTCAACACAATTATATTGCAAAACCTCAATTTTGTACTTTTCACTCAGTTAAAATTCCAACGGGTCCATTGAAAGGCCCATTTAGACCTGCTCGTCCGAAACCTCTACAAAAAGGACCGCAAAAATGTTTTATTCAAACATTAGGAGTTCAAATAATTGATTAGGAGCTTTTCAACACAATTATATTGCAAAACCTCAATTTCAGTACTTTTTACTCATTTAAAATTCCAACGGGTCCATTGAAAGGCCCATTTCGACCCGCTCGTCCGAAACCTCTACAAAAAGGACTGCAAAACAAGTTTTAATCAAATTTTAAGAGTTCATGTAATTGATTAGGAGTTTTTCAACACAATTATATTGCAAAACCTCAATTTCTGTACTTTTTACTCAGTTAAAATTCCAACGGGTCCATTAAAAGGCCCATTTAGACCTGCTCGTCCGAAACCTCTACAAAAAGGACCACAAAAATGTTTTATTCAAATATTAGGAGTTCAAATAATTGATTAGGAGCTATTCAACACAATTATATTGGAAAACCGCAATTTCTGTACTTTTTACCTAGTTAAAATTCCAACGGGTCCATTGAAAGGCCCATTTCCACCCGCTCGTCCGAAACCTCTACAAAAAGGACTGCAAAACAAGTTTTAATCAAATTTTAGGAGTTCATGTAATTGATTACGAGCTTTTCAACACAATAATATGCAAAACCTCAATTTCTGTACTTTTTACTCAGTTAAAATTCCAACGGGTCCATTGAAAGGCCCATTCAGACCTGCTCGTCGGAAACCTGTACAAAAAGGACCGCAAAAATGTTTTATTCAAGTATTAGGAGTTCAAATAATTGATTAGGAGCTTCTCAACATTATTATATTGCAAAACCTCAATTTCTGTACTTTTTACTCATTTAAAATTCCAACGGGTCCATTGAAAGGCCCATTTCGACCCGCTCGTCCGAAACCTCTACAAAAAGGACTGCAAAACAAGTTTTAATCAAATTTTAAGAGTTCATGTAATTGATTAGGAGCTTTTCAACACAATTATATTGCAAAACCTCAATTTCTGTACTTTTTTCTTAGTTAAAATTCCAACGGGTGCATTGAAAGGCCCATTTAGACCTGCTCGTCCGAAACCTCTACAAAAAGGACCGCAAAAATGTTTTATTCAAATATTAGGAGTTCAAATAATTGATTAGGAGCTTTTCAACACAATTATATTGCAAAACCTCAATTTCTGTACTTTTTACTCATTTAAAATTCCAACGGGTCCATTGAAAGGCCCATTTTGACCCGCTCATCCGAAACCTCTACAAAAAGGACTACAAAACAAGTTTTAATCAAATATTAGGAGTTCATGTAATTGATTAGGAGCTTTTCAACACAATTATATTGCAAAACCTCAATTTCTTTACTTTTTATTCAGTTAAAATTCCAACTGGTCCATTGAAAGGCCCATTTAGACCTGCTCGTCGGAAACCTGTACAAAAAGGACCGCAAAAATTTTTATTCAAATATTAGGAGTTCAAATAATTGATTAGGAGCTTTTAAACACAATTATATTGTAAAACCTTAATTTCTGTACTTTTTACTCATTTAAAATTCCAACGGGTCCATTGAAAGAACCATTTCGACCCGCTCGTCCGAAACCTCTACAAAAAGGATTGCAAAACAAGTTTTAATCAAATTTTAGGAGTTCATGTAATTGATTAGGAGCTTTTCAACACAATTATATTGCAAAACCTCAATTTCTGTACTTTTTACTCAGTTAAAATTCCAACGGGTCCATTGAAAGGCCCATTTCGACCCGCTCGTCCGAAACCTCTACAAAAATGACTGCAATGTAACGCCCCGGTTTTGGGCTTGGAAGTCTTGGGCGTTGACCGGTCGGTCAAAGTGCTGTTCGAATCGTAAGAGGTTAAATTAGGAAAGCCTAGTTCGGGTTGCATTAAAAATATGGAAAAATGTTCTAAAATCATCTTTTAATATAATTAAGTGAACTGTGAAATCAATTTTGGAAAATGAGTTTTGGAAGTGTGACATTTTGGCTAGTGACCAAAATGTAATTTTTGAAAGTTTGGTGGCTGTTTTATAAAGGGTTGAAACTTTGAATCTTTAAGGAGCTATTTACCCAAAGGGAGTTTCTCCAGATTTTTCTAAGATATTTTGAGTTATAATTCTGATTTTAAAGATTTCATAAAGGAGGGAAAACTCATTTTAGTCATTTTCTCAACTAACTTCTCATTTTCTTTCTCTCTTTTTCTCTCAACCCAAACACTCCATTTCCAGAGTTTTGTTTCTGATTTTCTCACCTAAAATTCTCCTTTCAACTCTCAATTGATTGCAAATCAACTTATCTTCAAAACCTCTTCAATTGCTACAAGTTTCATCAAGGATTTTCATTCCAAAAAGAGGAGAAACTCAAGTTTGGAGGTAAGAACGTCCTTCTCCTCTGAACTTCAAGTTCTTTACTGAAATTCCTAAGTTTTCAATCCTAAATTGATGTTTAATTAAAGGCTTTTAAGTTGATTTATGGATCTTGGCTAATTATGCAAGATTTTGATGATTTCACATGATTTTCGTTAGATCTGTTTGATCTGTGTTTTGAGAGATGTTTTTGATGTTAAATGATCTCTAAAATGATGTGGAATTGAGTTTTGATTGATGCAATCCCGGATAGGTTGAGTTTCCTAAGTTTAGCTTGTGTTTTAAGGTAGTTTTTGAGGTGATCTTGGTGATCTGATGTTGCTGGAGGTATAAGGATGTTGTTAGGTTGTTTTTAGATGTTCTTTGATGTTAATGGAAGTGTGGATTTGCTGGTTTATGGCTGGGCTTTGTTTAGAAGTGTTTTGGATGCATTTTCGGTTGTGTTTGGTGGCCGAAAACGGAGGTTATGTGAGAGCAGCGAGTTTAGGTGCTTTCATTGAAGCAATTAATGCATGATGATGCATTAATCCTCTGCTTTAATGTGTTGAAACAGGGGAGGCATCCTTGGATCCAAGAATTGTTGATCCGGAGGCTTGATTTGGTGCTTTGGCTTGAAGCAAAGTGGAAATCGGTGAGTGAAAATGGTTTTCGGCTTGAAACCAAGGTTTTGGGGGCTTAGTTTAAGTCTAAACAACTTTGCTAAGCTCAAGTGTAAGTTTTCGGATTTCTCTCTAAGTGGTGGCCATGTTTTGGTGTGATGCAAAATGATGATTTGCATGTTTTGATTACTGTTTTGAAAGCATGTTTTAGCATGATAATTGCTGATGTTTTAGCATGATATTTGCTGATGTTTTAAGCCATGTTTGAAGGTAACTCTAGGTAGGAGTACCTTGCTTTTATGCATTGATTAAATGTGGATTTGATGCTTTGAAATGCATGATGAAATGGCTTGGTTAAATGCTTTAAAACAGTGGATTATATGATGTATAAGATGTATATTGGCAAGTGATGTTTTGTAAAAGTGAAGGTCACTAAGGTGGTTAAAAGTCCTTGAGTGAGCCTTGTTACTTAAGATCATCAAGGTGGTTAAAAGTCCTTGGATGAATCTTGTTGCGGACACTAAGGTGGTTAAAAGTCCTTAGGTGCTCCTTTCCATGGTGTTTAAAAGTCCATGGGGCCAAGGTGTTTAAAAGTCCTTGGGGCCAAGGTGTTTAAAAGTCCTTGGGGTGATTCAAGCATTGGACACAAAGGTGGTTAAAAGTCCTTGTGTGGTCCTCATTCATGGTGTTTAAAAGTCCATGGCCAAGGTGTTTAAAAGTCCTTGGGGCCAAGGTGTTTAAAAGTCCTTGGGGAAAGTTGTGAACTTGTTTTAATAAATGAAATGTATCACTTGAGCCAATATGACATGTAAAGTACATTGTGAAGCATGAGATGCTTGTTTAAATGATTATGTTGAAGCATGAGATGCTTGTTTAAATGTTATTTGAAGCATGGGATTGCTTGATTTAAAGTATGCTTGAGCATGTGCAAAGGTTGATTATAAGTATGTTTTATAAATGGTTTTAATTGCATTATTGAATGGTTTTTAAAGAGCACTCCTCACTAAGCTTTTGCTTACGCTCTCTCGTTTTCTTAATTCAATAATGCAGAGCATTAGAGTACTTTGAAGGGCAGCAAGAAGGGGCAAGCAAACAAGTTCAAGTAAAGCTTAATGTATGAAGGTTTTATAAGTGCTTTTAGCTTTTGGGGTGATTTGGCAATGGGGGACCTATGAGTGTGTTTTTGGGAGATGATTGGAACTCCCTAAGTATGTTGAATGTTGTTTGAATTGCTGGTTTTTGGATTGGCTTTATATTGCTTGATTATGAAGGTTTATGCATGAAATGTTAGCTTAAGTAGGAAGCATGTCTTTTAAATTGGGGCTTTTCATATGCGTTGGTTTCATGTTGAATTGATGATGCAATTATGGTCCTTGCATGTTGTATGATTAAGTGATATGGTTTGGTGATGTTAATTTGGAGTTTGAAGCATGTTTGATGTTGGTTTTGAGTCGAAATCAGGCAGGGGTATCGGTACTCGGGCTTGCGTATCGATACGCCTGAACCAAATATGCACATTTCTGCCCAGGCGTATCGGTACGGATGAACAGGTATCGATACCGTATGAATGCCGTATCGGTACGGGGAAACTCGTATCGATACCGTCTCTGAAGTTTGGTTACTGCCTTCCCCGCGTATCGATACGACACCTAGGCGTATCGATACCTGACCGTTAAATCAGTTGAAAGTATCTTTGTATGTTTTGTTTTGTTTATGTTTTGGTCCTGAATCTTGTTTGTTCAATTGAATGAGTTTGAGAAGTCCTTTTGAGCTGAAATTTCACAGGGAAGCATGAAACCTGACTAATTTCAAGATGGTAACTTTAATTTGGACTAAGTCCTCATATTTATCAGAAATTACAATTTGGTCCCTAAAGTTGTAATTTGTTCAATTGGGTCCCTGTTTGATCTCTGATGTTTGTGATCTTTGAGTATGTTGTTTGTGTGATCACAATTAGGGTTAATGTGCATCTAGATAAGATTTAAAAGAAAAAAAAGGGTCGTTAATCAAGGTTGACTTTCGGGTTGACTTTGGTTTTCCCCGTGTGACTTTCTTAATTCGGGTCAACCGTCTAGGCCGGGTTAAGGGGGTTACATTTGGTGGTATCAGAGCTGAGTTCTCGAGTAATTGGGAATATTGTTATGCATGATTGAAGCATGGTTTGGTTTGTATGCTTGTTGTATGAAAGCATGTTCAGTGGCTTGAGATGTTGATGCTTTTGAGATGTATGTTGTGATGATGCATGATGAGGGTACCCATTGCCAAACAAAAGCTAAAGAAATGATGTTGATTTTGAAAGAAATTGAGCTTGAATACTTGGAATTGCTTACCTTGCTGGTCCTGACTTGTTTTATTTTTTTTTTGTATTGTTATGCATGGTAAAAGTATGGCACCACGTAGAGAGTTAAGGAGTAGCGTGAGAGCTACGACCCCGGAGGGGAATGTGAATGAAGAAAATACGGGTAGTGCTGTGTTACCTCCTCCTCCACCCGGTGGTGGTGGTGCGGAGAGGGAAAGAGCTGCAGCTGAGGCAGCTGGTGCTAGAGCTGCAGGACCTGAGGTTGGTCAGGGGCAAGCTATGCCTGACATGTCGATGCTGGTGCAAGCTATTGCGGGTGCTTTTCGAGCAGCAGTAGCTGGAGCTCAAGGAGCTGGGCATCAGGGAGATGCTGGAGCTAGACTACCCTTAGAGCGTCTGCGCAGTCTTGGTGGGACTGAGTTTAGGGGTATGTCAGTTGAGAGGTCGGAAGCTTGGCTGGAAAGTACCAAGCGTGTCTTGGGATAGATGAGCTGCACTGATGTGCAAAAGTTGGGATGTGTGGTGTCTTTGCTGCAAGGCGATGCTTATACGTGGTGGACGACCATAATCTCTGGAATGGCTGAAGCTGACATCACTTGGACATTCTTTCAGAATGCGTTCAAGAGGAGATATCTGGGAGTGAGATATCTGGATGAGAAAAAGCGTGAATTCATGTCTCTTACCCAAGGGAGCATGAGTGTGGCTGAGTATGAAGTACAGTTCGTACGCCTCAGTCAGTATGCACCGGAGCTGATACCTGATGAGCGTGAGAGGTGCGAAAGGTTCCGTTATGGCTTGGTGACGGAAGTAAAGACCTACATGTTGGCTGCTGAGTACAGTGATTTTGATGTGCTAGTGGGCCGAGCAAAGGACGTAGAGACGAATCTGAGTTTGTCTGCGAAGGGTGCTGGAGCGAGTTCTGGGAAGAGAGCTGCTGAGTATAGTTCCGGTGGACGGAACAAGAGGGGGCGCGATCAGAGGTTTCAGTCCTCAGCTAAGAGAGGTGGAGGTGCACCTGCTAGGGGTGGTAATGCTAGAGCTGACCCTAGTGCTTGTTGGATTTGCGGTTCGCGTGGTCACTTGAAGCGTGACTGTCCTCGTGCTGGGAGGGAGGTGCAAGCTCCTGTTGTAGCAGCTGGTTATGAGTGCTGGAATTGTGGTTCTGCTGACCACTTGAGGCGAGATTGTCCGAGGATGGCTGGTGGACAAGAGCGTGCTCCTGTTGTTGCAGCACCGCAGAGAGGTCGTGGGCGTGGCCGTGGAAATTTTCAGAGGCGTGAGGAAGGTGGTCGTGGGGTAGCTCATGTTGTGGCTATTCAACCTGAGGGTGGAGGCCAGGCGAGAGTGTATGCTCAGCGCGAGGGAAGGAATGATGCTGATGTGATTGCAGGTACCTTTACTTTGCAATCCTTGTCATTGCTTTCTTTGATTGATTCTGGATCTACGCATTCATACATTCTGCGTGAGCATGCTGAATTGCTTGGTTTGCCTGTTGAGTCTTTGGATGTTGGTGTTAGAGTCACTAGTTCTTTTGGTGAAACTGTTGTGACTCGTAAGCTTTATAGAAGGTGTCCTTTGGTTGTTCAAGAGCATGTCTTTCATGTTGATCTTATGGAGTTACCCTTTTATGGTTTTGATGTGATCCTTGGTATGGATTGGCTTGCTGAGCATCGTGCTGTTGTGGATTGTGAGAATAAGCGGGTTTCGCTTAAGCTTGCGGATGATTATGAGGTGGTGGTGGTTGGTGAGAATGTGAAGTTTCTTGCCAATGTTGTTTCTACCTTGGAGGCGAGTAGGATGCTGAGGCAAGGTTGTGAAGCTTATCTAGCTTTTGTGATGAATCCTTGTTCTAAGGAGTTGAGGGTGCAAGATATCAGGGTTGTGAAGGAGTTTCCTGGTGTTTTTCCTGAGGAGTTGCCTGGGTTACCTCCTAATCGCGAGGTGGAGTTTGGTATTGAGCTGTATGAGAATACAACTCCTGTGTCCATTACTCCCTATAGAATGGCACCTAAGGAGCTGAAGGAGCTGAAGACGCAGTTGCAAGAGCTGCTTGATCGTGGTTTCATCCGGCCGAGTGTGTCGCCTTGGGGTGCTCCTGTCTTGTTTGTAAAGAAGAAATATGGCACGATGAGGATGTGCATTGATTACCGTCAGCTGAACAAGTTGACTATCAAGAATCGGTATCCTTTGCCGAGGATTGATGATCTCTTTGATCAATTTCGGGGAGCTGCTGTGTTCTCTAAGATTGACTTGAGGTCAGGGTATTATCAGTTGAAGGTGAAGGATGTAGATGTGCCTAAGACAGCTTTCAGGACAAGGTATGGGCATTATGAGTTTCTTGTGATGCCGTTTGGTTTGACAAATGCTCCTGCTGCTTTCATGGACATGATGAATCGTGTTTTTCATGAATACCTGGACAAGTTCGTTGTGGTGTTCATTGATGATATCCTTGTGTACTCGCGTACTGAGGAAGAGCACGAAGAGCATTTGAGGATTGTGCTGCAAGCTTTGTTGGAGAATCAGCTTTATGCTAAGCTGAGCAAGTGTGAGTTCTGGCTTAGAGAGGTGGTTTTTCTTGGGCATGTGGTCTCAGCTGAGGGGATTCGTGTTGATCCTCAGAAGATTGAAGCAGTGATGAATTGGAAAGTTCCTAAGTCTGTTTAGGAGGTTCGTAGTTTCCTTGGTTTGGCAGGATACTACGAAGGTTTGTGGATGGTTTTTCCAAGATTGCTGCTCCTTTGACGAAGTTGTTGCAGAAAGATGTTAAGTATGAGTGGATAGAAGTGAGACAGCAGGCTTTTGAGAAGCTGAAGATGGCTTTGACTCAAGCTCCTATCTTGATTCAGCCTGAATCAGGGAAAGAGTTTGTAGTCTACAGTGATGCATCCTATGTTGGTTTGGGGTGTGTGCTGATGCAAGAGGGTAAGGTTGTGGCTTATGCGTCGCGGCAGTTGAAGGTGCATGAGCGCAATTATCCTACGCATGATATTGAGCTGGCTGCAGTGGTTTTTGCTCTGAAGATCTAGAGGCATTATCTGTATGGTGAGAAGTGTACTGTGTACACGGATCACAAGAGTTTGAGGTATCTGATGTCTCAGAAGGAGTTGAATCTTAGGCAGCGGCGTTGGTTGGAGTTGCTCAAAGATTATGATCTGACGATAGAGTATCATCCTGGAAAGGCTAATGTTGTTGCGGATGCCTTGAGTAGGAAGGTAGCTGTTGAGCTGAGAGCTATGTTTGCTAGCTTGAGTATATCGCAGGACGGTGGTCTTGTTGCTGAGTTGCAGGTGAAACCATCGTTGGTTCAGTTGATCAAGGATAAGCAGTTGTTGGATGATTCCTTGGTGTCTCATGTTCAGGATATCGTGGAGGGTAGACCTTCGGAATTCTGCTTTAATGAGGATGGAGTGTTGTGTTTTGGTAGTCGGATAGTAGTGCCTGCTGATGCTGAGTTGAGGCGTGCTATTCTGACTGAAGGTCATAGTAGTCCTTTTGCTATGCACCCTGGTAGTACAAAGATGTATCGTGATCTTCGTGATGAGTACTATTGGGTGGGTTTGAAGAAGGATATTGTAGAGTTTGTGAGCAAGTGTTTGGTGTGTCAGCGAGTTAAGGCTGAACATCAGGTTCCTTCTGGTTTGTTGCAACCGTTGAAAATCCCTGAATGGAAGTGGGAGAGGGTTACCATGGATTTTGTATCTGGTTTACCTTTGTCTCCGTCGAAGAAGAATTCTGTTTGGGTGATTGTGGATCGCCTGACGAAGTGTGCGCATTTCTTGCCTGTGCATACTACGTTTTCTTTGGATAAGTTGGCAGAGCTGTACATTGCTGAGATTGTGAGGTTGCATGGTGTGCCTAAGTCGATTGTATCGGATAGGGATCCGAGGTTCACATCGCGTTTCTGGCAGTATTTGCATCAAGCTCTGGGTACAAGGTTGCATTTCAGTACATCCTATCATCCTCAGTCGGATGGTCAGTCTGAGCGGGTTATTCAGATTTTGGAGGATATGTTGAGATGTTGTGTGATAGAGTTCCAAGGTTCTTGGGAGAAGCATCTGCCTTTGGTTGAGTTCGCTTATAACAACAGTTATCAGGCTAGTATACAGATGGCACCTTATGAGGCTCTGTATGGGAGGAAGTGTAGGACTCCTCTTTGTTGGGCTGAAACTGGTCAAAAGTTGGTTTCGATGCCGGCTTTGTTAAAGGGGACCACCGAGAAGGTGAAGCTCATTTGTGAGCGGTTGAAGGCTGCTTCTGACCGGCAGAAATCTTACGCGGATTTGAAGCGTAAGGAGATAGAGTATGCGGTGGGTGATCGTGTGTTCTTGAAGGTTTCGCCTTGGAAGAAGGTGATGAGGTTTGGTCGGAAGGGTAAGCTGAGCCCTAGATATATTGGACCATATGAGGTTGTTGAGCGTGTGGGTCCTATTGCTTATCGGTTGAGGTTACCTCAGGAGCTGGAGAAGGTTCATAATGTGTTCCATGTTTCTATGCTTCGGAAGTATAGATCTGATCCTTCGCATGTGATGCCTGTGGAGGAAGTGGAATTGAATCCGGATTTGACCTATGATGAGGAACCGGTGAAGGTTCTGGATTCAGATAGTAAGGTTCTTCGTGGCAAGATCATTGAGTTGGTGAAGGTGTTGTGGAAGCATCGAGGTGTTGAGGAAGCCACGTGGGAGCGGAAGGAAGACATGCTGAAGCAGTTTCCTTATCTCTTTCCTTCAGGTAAATTTCGAGGACGAAATTTCTTAAGGGGGGAGAGTTGTAACGCCCCGGTTTTGGGCTTGGAAGTCTTGGGCGTTGACCGGTCGGTCAAAGTGCTGTTCGAATCGTAAGAGGTTAAATTAGGAAAGCCTAGTTCGGGTTGCATTAAAAATATGGAAAAATGTTCTAAAATCATCTTTTAATATAATTAAGTGAACTGTGAAATCAATTTTGGAAAATGAGTTTTGGAAGTGTGACATTTTGGCTAGTGACCAAAATGTAATTTTTGAAAGTTTGGTGGTTGTTTTATAAAGGGTTGAAACTTTGAATCTTTAAGGAGCTATTTACCCAAAGGGAGTTTCTCCAGATTTTTCTAAGATATTTTGAGTTATAATTCTGATTTTAAAGATTTCATAAAGGAGGGAAAACTCATTTTAGTCATTTTCTCAACTAACTTCTCATTTTCTTTCTCTCTTTTTCTCTCAACCCAAACACTCCATTTCCAGAGTTTTGTTTCTGATTTTCTCACCTAAAATTCTCCTTTCAACTCTCAATTGATTGCAAATCAACTTATCTTCAAAACCTCTTCAATTGCTACAAGTTTCATCAAGGATTTTCATTCCAAAAAGAGGAGAAACTCAAGTTTGGAGGTAAGAACGTCCTTCTCCTCTGAACTTCAAGTTCATTACTGAAATTCCTAAGTTTTCAATCCTAAATTGATGTTTAATTAAAGGCTTTTAAGTTGATTTATGGATCTTGGCTAATTATGCAAGATTTTGATGATTTCACATGATTTTCGTTAGATCTGTTTGATCTGTGTTTTGAGAGATGTTTTTGATGTTAAATGATCTCTAAAATGATGTGGAATTGAGTTTTGATTGATGCAATCCCGGATAGGTTGAGTTTCCTAAGTTTAGCTTGTGTTTTAAGGTAGTTTTTGAGGTGATCTTGGTGATCTGATGTTGCTGGAGGTATAAGGATGTTGTTAGGTTGTTTTTAGATGTTCTTTGATGTTAATGGAAGTGTGGATTTGCTGGTTTATGGCTGGGCTTTGTTTAGAAGTGTTTTGGATGCATTTTCGGTTGTGTTTGGTGGCCGAAAACGGAGGTTATGTGAGAGCAGCGAGTTTAGGTGCTTTCATTGAAGCAATTAATGCATGATGATGCATTAATCCTCTGCTTTAATGTGTTGAAACAGGGGAGGCATCCTTGGATCCAAGAATTGTTGATCCGGAGGCTTGATTTGGTGCTTTGGCTTGAAGCAAAGTGGAAATCGGTGAGTGAAAATGGTTTTCGGCTTGAAACCAAGGTTTTGGGGGCTTAGTTTAAGTCTAAACAACTTTGCTAAGCTCAAGTGTAAGTTTTCGGATTTCTCTCTAAGTGGTGGCCATGTTTTGGTGTGATGCAAAATGATGATTTGCATGTTTTGATTACTGTTTTGAAAGCATGTTTTAGCATGATAATTGCTGATGTTTTAGCATGATATTTGCTGATGTTTTAAGCCATGTTTGAAGGTAACTCTAGGTAGGAGTACCTTGCTTTTATGCATTGATTAAATGTGGATTTGATGCTTTGAAATGCATGATGAAATGGCTTGGTTAAATGCTTTAAAACAGTGGATTATATGATGTATAAGATGTATATTGGCAAGTGATGTTTTGTAAAAGTGAAGGTCACTAAGGTGGTTAAAAGTCCTTGAGTGAGCCTTGTTACTTAAGATCATCAAGGTGGTTAAAAGTCCTTGGATGAATCTTGTTGCGGACACTAAGGTGGTTAAAAGTCCTTAGGTGCTCCTTTCCATGGTGTTTAAAAGTCCATGGGGCCAAGGTGTTTAAAAGTCCTTGGGGCCAAGGTGTTTAAAAGTCCTTGGGGTGATTCAAGCATTGGACACAAAGGTGGTTAAAAGTCCTTGTGTGGTCCTCATTCATGGTGTTTAAAAGTCCATGGCCAAGGTGTTTAAAAGTCCTTGGGGCCAAGGTGTTTAAAAGTCCTTGGGGAAAGTTGTGAACTTGTTTTAATAAATGAAATGTATCACTTGAGCCAATATGACATGTAAAGTACATTGTGAAGCATGAGATGCTTGTTTAAATGATTATGTTGAAGCATGAGATGCTTGTTTAAATGTTATTTGAAGCATGGGATTGCTTGATTTAAAGTATGCTTGAGCATGTGCAAAGGTTGATTATAAGTATGTTTTATAAATGGTTTTAATTGCATTATTGAATGGTTTTTAAAGAGCACTCCTCACTAAGCTTTTGCTTACGCTCTCTCGTTTTCTTAATTCAATAATGCAGAGCATTAGAGTACTTTGAAGGGCAGCAAGAAGGGGCAAGCAAACAAGTTCAAGTAAAGCTTAATGTATGAAGGTTTTATAAGTGCTTTTAGCTTTTGGGGTGATTTGGCAATGGGGGACCTATGAGTGTGTTTTTGGGAGATGATTGGAACTCCCTAAGTATGTTGAATGTTGTTTGAATTGCTGGTTTTTGGATTGGCTTTATATTGCTTGATTATGAAGGTTTATGCATGAAATGTTAGCTTAAGTAGGAAGCATGTCTTTTAAATTGGGGCTTTTCATATGCGTTGGTTTCATGTTGAATTGATGATGCAATTATGGTCCTTGCATGTTGTATGATTAAGTGATATGGTTTGGTGATGTTAATTTGGAGTTTGAAGCATGTTTGATGTTGGTTTTGAGTCGAAATCAGGCAGGGGTATCGGTACTCGGGCTTGCGTATCGATACGCCTGAACCAAATATGCACATTTCTGCCCAGGCGTATCGGTACGGATGAACAGGTATCGATACCGTATGAATGCCGTATCGGTACGGGGCAACTCGTATCGATAGCGTCTCTGAAGTTTGGTTACTTCCTTCCCCGCGTATCGATACGACACCTAGGCGTATCGATACCTGACCGTTAAATCAGTTGAAAGTATCTTTGTATGTTTTGTTTTGTTTACGTTTTGGTCCTGAATCTTGTTTGTTCAATTGAATGAGTTTGAGAAGTCCTTTTGAGCTGAAATTTCACAGGGAAGCATGAAACCTGACTAATTTCAAGATGGTAACTTTAATTTGGACTAAGTCCTCATATTTATCAGAAATTACAATTTGGTCCCTAAAGTTGTAATTTGTTCAATTGGGTCCCTGTTTGATCTCTGATGTTTGTGATCTTTGAGTATGTTGTTTGTGTGATCACAATTAGGGTTAATGTGCATCTAGATAAGATTTAAAAGAAAAAAAAGGGTCGTTAATCAAGGTTGACTTTCGGGTTGACTTTGGTTTTCCCCGTGTGACTTTCTTAATTCGGGTCATCCGTCTAGGCCGGGTTAAGGGGGTTACATGCAAAACAAGTTTTAATCAAATTTTAGAAATTCATGTAATTGATTAGGAGTTTTCAACACAATTATATTGCAAAACCACAATTTCTGTACTTTTTACTCATTTAAAATTCCAACGGGTCCATTGAAAGGCCCATTTAGACGTGCACGTCTGAAACCTCTACAAAAGGGACTGCAAAACAGGTTTTAATCAAATATTAGGAGTTGAAATAATTGATTAGGAGCTTTTCAACACAATTATATTGCAAAACCGTAATTTTTATACTTTTTACTCAGTTAAAATTCCAACGGGTCCATTGAAAGGTACATTTCGACCCGCTCGTCCGAAACCTCTACAAAAAGGACTGCAAAAGAAGTTTTAATCAAATTTTAGGAGTTCATGTAATTGATTAGGAGCTTTTCAACACAATTATATTGCAAAACCTCATTTTTGTACTTTTCACTCAGTTAAAATTCCAACGGGTCCATTGAAAGGCCCATTTAGACCTGCTCGTCCGAAACCTCTACAAAAAGGACCGCAAAAATGTTTTATTCAAACATTAGGAGTTCAAATAATTGATTAGGAGCTTTTCAAATCAATTATATTGCAAAACCTCAATTTCTGTACTTTTTACTCATTTAAAATTCTAACGGGTCCATTGAAAGGCCCATTTCGACCTGCTCGTCCGAAACCTCTACAAAAAGGACTGCAAAACAAGTTTTAATCAAATTTTAAGAGTTCATGTAATTGATTAGGAGCTTTTCAACACAATTATATTGCAAAACCCTAATTTTTGTACTTTTTACTCAGTTAAAATTCCAACGGGTCCATTGAAAGGCCCATTTAGACCTGCTTGTCCGAAACCTCTACAAAAAGGACCGCAAAAATATTTTATTCAAATATTAGGTGTTCAAATAATTGATTAGGAGCTTTTCAACACAATTATATTGCAAAACCTCAATTTATGTACGTTTTACTCAGTTAAAATTCCAACGGGTCCATTGAAAGGCCCATTTAGACCTGCTCGTCCGAAACCTCTAAAAAAAGGACCGCAAAAATATTTTATTCAATGATAGGAGTTCAAATAATTGATTAGGAGCTTTTCAACACAATTATATTGCAAAACCTTAATTTCTATACTTTTTACTCATTTTAAAATTCCAACGGGTCTATTGAAAGGCCCATTTTGACCCGCTCGTTCGAAACCTCTACAAAAATTACTGCAAAATAAGTTTTAATCAAATTTTAGGAGTTCATGTAATTGATTAGGAGCTTTTCAACACAATTGTATTGCAAAACCTCAATTTCTGTACTTTTTACTCAGTTAAAATTCCAACGGGTCCATTGAAAGGCCCATTTCGACCCGCTCGTCTGAAACCTCTACAAAAAGGACTGCAAAACAAGTTTTAATCAAATATTAGGAGTTCAAATATTTGATTAGGAGCTTTTCAACACAATTATATTGCAAAACCGCAATTTCTGTACTTTTTACTCAGTTAAAATTCCAACGGGTCCATTGAAAGGCCCATTTCGACCCGCTCGTCCGAAACCTCTAAAAGGACCGCAAAACAAGTTTTAATCAAATTTTAGGAGTTCATGTAATTGTTTAGGAGCTTTTCAACAAAATTATATTGCAAAACCTCAATTTCTGTACTTTTTACTCAGTTAAAATTCCAACGGGTCCATTGAAAGTCCCATTTAGACTTGCTCGTCCGAAACCTCTACAAAAAGGACCACAAAACAAGTTTTAATCAAATATTAGGAGTTAAAATAATTGATTATGAGCATTTCAACACAATTATATTGCAAAACCCTGATTTCTCTACTTTTTACTCAGTTAAAATTCCAACGGGTCCAACCTCTACAAAAAGTACCGCAAAAATGTTTTATTCAAATATTAGGAGTTCAAATAATTGATTAGGATCTTTTCAACACAATTATATTGCAAAATCTCAATTTCAGTACTTTTTACTCATTTAAAATTCCAACGGGTCCATTGAAAGGCCCATTTCGACCCGCTCGTCCGAAACCTCTACAAAAAGGACTGCAAAACAAGTTTTAATCAAATTTTAGGAGTTCATGTAATTGATTAGGAGCTTTTCAACACAATTATATTGCAAAACCTAAATTTATGTACTTTTTACTCAGTTAAAATTCCAACTGATCCATTGAAAGGCCCATTTAGACCTGCTCGTCGGAAACTTGTACAAAAAGGACCACAAAATTTTTTATTCAAATATTAGGAGTTCAAATAATTAATTGGGAGCTTTTCAACACAATTATATTGCAAAACCTTAATTTCTGTACTTTTTACTCATTTAAAATTCCAACGGGTCCATTGAAAGGCCCATTTCGACCCGCTCGTCCGAAACCTCTACAAAAAGGATTGCAAAACAAGTTTTAATCAAATTTTAGGAGTTCATGTAATTGATTAGGAGCTTTTCAACACAATTATATTGCAAAGCCTCAATTTCTGTACTTTTTACTCAGTTAAAATTCCAACGGGTCCATTGAAAGGCCCATTTCGACCCGCTTGTTCGAAACCTCCACAAAAATGACTGCAAAACAAGTTTTAATCAAAATTTAGGAATTCATGTAATTGATTAGGAGCTTTTCAACACAATTATATTGCAAAACCTCAATTTCTGTACTTTTTACTCATTTAAAATTCCAACGGGTCCATAGAAAGGCCCATTTCGACCCGCTCGTCCCAAACCTCTACAAAAAGGAATGCAAAAGAAGTTTTAATCAAATTTTAGGAGTTCATGTAATTGATTAGAAGCTTTTCAACACAATTATATTGCAAAACCTCAATTTTGTACTTTTCACTTAGTTAAAATTCCAACGGGTCCATTGAAAGGCCCATTTAGACTTGCTCGTCCGAAACCTCTACAAAAAGGACCGCAAAAATGTTTTATTCAAATATTAGGAGTTCAAATAATTGATTAGGAGCTTTTCAACACAATTATATTGCAAAACCTCAATTTTGTACTTTTCACTCAGTTAAAATTCCAACGGGTCCATTGAAAGGCCCATTTCGACCCGCTCGTCCGAAACCTCTACAAAAAGGACCGCAAAACAAGTTTTAATTAAATATTAGGAGTTCAAATAATTTATTATGAGCTTTTCAACACATTTATATTGCAAAACCCCAATTTCTGTACTTTTTACTCAGTTAAAATTCCAACGGGTCCAACCTCTACAAAAAGGACCGCAAAAATGTTTTATTCAAATATTAGGAGTTCAAATAATTGATTAGGATCTTTTCAACACAATTATATTGCAAAACCTCAATTTCAGTACTTTTTACTCATTTAAAATTCCAACGGGTCCATTGAAAGGCCCATTTCGACCCGCTCGTCCGAAAGCTCTACAAAAAGGACTGTAAAACAAGTTTTAATCAAATATTTGGAGTTCAAATAATTTATTAGGAGCTTTTCAACACAATTATATTGCAAAACCGCAATTTCTGTACTTTTTACTCAGTTAAAATTCCAACGGGTCCATTGAAAGGCCCATTTCGACCCGCTCGTCCGAAACCTCTACAAAAAGGACCGCAAAACAAGTTTTAATCAAATTTTAGTAGTTCATGTAATTGATTAGGAGCTTTTCAACACAATTATATTGCAAAACCTCAATTTCTGTACTTTTTACTCAGTTAAAATTCCAGCGGGTCCATTGAAAGGCCCATTTAGACCTGCTCGTCCGAAACCTCTAAAAAAAGGACCGCAAAAATGTTTTATTCAAATATTAGGAGTTCAAATAATTGATTAGGAGCTTTTCAACACAATTATATTGCAAAACCTCAATTTCTATACATTTTACTCATTTAAAATTCCAACGGGTCCATTGAAAGGACAATTTCGACCCGCTAGTTCGAAACCTCTACAAAAAGGACTGCAAAAAGAGTTTTAATAATATTTTAGGAGTTCATGTATTGATTAGGAGCTTTTCAACACAATTATGTTGCAAAACCTCAATTTCTGTACTTTTTACTCAGTTAAAATTCCAACGGGTCCATTGAAAGGCCCATTTCGACCCGCTCGTCTGAAACCTCTACAAAAAGGACTGCAAAACAAGTTTTAATCAAATATTAGAAGTTCAAATAATTGATTAGGAGCTTTTCAACACAATTATATAGCAAACCCGTAATTTCTGTACTTTTTACTCAGTTAAAATTCCAACGGGTCCGTTGAAAGGCCCATTTTGACCCGCTTGTCCGAAACCTCTACAAAAAGGACCGCAAAACAAGTTTTAATCAAATTTTAGGAGTTCATGTAATTGATTAGGAGCTTTTCAACATAATTATATTGCAAAATCTCAATTTCTGTACTTTTTACTCAGTTAAAATTCCAACGGGTCCATTGAAAGGCCCATTTAGACCTGCTCGTCCGAAACCTCTAAAAAAAGGACCGCAAAAATGTCTTATTCAAATAGTAGGAGTTCAAATAATTGATTAGGAGCTTTTCAACACAATTATATTGCAAAACCTCAATTTCTGTACATTTTACTCATTTAAAATTCCAACTGGTCCATTTAAAGGCCCATTTCGACCCGCTCGTTCGAAACCTCTACAAAAAGGAGTGCAAAACAAGTTTTAATCAAATTTTAGGAGTTCATGTAATTGATTAGGAGCTTTTCAACACAATTATATTGCAAAACCTGAATTTCTGTACTTTTTACTCAGTTAAAATTCCAACGGGTCCATTGAAAGGCCCATTTCGACCCGCTCGTCTGAAACCTCTACAAAAAGGACTGCAAAACAAGTTTTAATCAAATATTAGGAGTTCAAATAATTGATTAGGAGCTTTTCAACACAATTATATTGAAAAACCGTAATTTCTGTACTTTTTACTCAGTTAAAATTCCAACGGGTCCGTTGAAAGGCCCATTTCGACCCGCTCGTCCGAAATCTCTACAAAAAGGACCGCAAAACAAGTTTTAATCAAATTTTAGGAGTTCATGTAATTGATTAGGAGCTTTTCAACACAATTATATTGCAAAAGCTCAATTTCTGTACTTTTTACTTAGTTAAAATTCCAGCTGGTCCATTGAAAGGCCCATTTAGACCTGCTCGTCTGAAACCTCTACAAAAAGGACCGCAAAAATGTTTTATTCAAATATTAGGAGTTCAAATAATTGATTAGGAGCTTTTCAACACAATTTTATTGCAAAACCTCAATCTCTGTACTTTTTACTCATTTAAAATTCCAACGGGTCCATTGAAAGGCCCATTTCGACCTGCTCGTCCGAAACCTCTACAAAAAGGACCGCAAAACAAGTTTTAATCAAATTTTAGGAGTTCATGTAATTGATTAGGAGCTTTTCAACACAATTATATTGCAAAAGCTCAATTTCTGTACTTTTTACTCTGTTAAAATTCCAACGGGTCCATTGAAAGGCCCATTTAGACCTGCTCGTCCGAAACCTCTACAAAAAGGACCGCAAAAATGTTTTATTCAAACATTAGGAGTTCAAATAATTCATTAGGAGCTTTCCAACACAATTATATTGCAAAACCTCAATTTCTGTACTTTTTACTCATTTAAAATTCCAACGGGTCCATTGAAAGGCCTATTTCGACCCGCTCGTCCGAAACCTCTACAAAAAGGACTACAAAACAAGTTTTAATCAAATATTAGGAGTTCATATAATTTATTAGGAGCTTTTCAACACAATTATATTGCAAAACCCCAATTTTTGTACTTTTTACCCAGTTAAAATTCCAACGGGTCCATTGAAAGGCCCATTTAGACCTGCTCGTCCGAAACCTCTACAAAAAGGACCGCAAAAATGTTTTATTCAAATATTAGGAGTTCAAATCATTGATTAGGAGCTTTTCAACATAATTATATTGCAAAACCTCAATTTCTGTACTTTTTACTCATTTAAACTTCCAACGGGTCCATTGAAAGGCCCATTTCGACCCGCTTGTCCGAAACCTCTACAAAAAGGACTGCAAAACAAGTTTTAATCAAATTTTAGGAGTTCATGTAATTGATTAGGATCTTTTCAACACAATTATATTGCAAAACCTCAATTTTTGTACTTTTTACTCAGTTAAAATTCCAACGGGTCCATTGAAAGGCCCATTTAGACCTGCTCGTCCGAAACCTCTACAAAAAGGACCGCAAAAATATTTTATTCAATGATAGGAGTTCAAATAATTGATTAGGAGCTTTTCAACACAATTATATTGCAAAACCTCAATTTATGTACTTTTTACTCATTTAAAATTCCAATGGGTCTATTGAAAGGCCCATTTCGACCCGCTCGTCCGAAACCTCTACAAAAAGGACTGCAAAACAAGTTTTAATCAAATCTTAGGAGTTCATGTAATTGATTAGGAGCTTTCCAACACAATTATATTGCAAAACCTCAATTTCTGTACTTTTTACTCTGTTAAAATTCCAACGGGTCCATTGAAAGTCCCATTTAGACCTGCTCGTCTGAAACCTCTACAAAAAGGACCGCAAAAATGTTTTATTCAAATATTAGGAGTTCAAATAATTGATTAGGAGCTTTTCAACACAATTATATTGCAAAACCTCAATTCCTGTACATTTTACTCATTTAAAATTCCAACGGGTCCATTGAAAGGCCCATTTCGACCCGCTAGTTCGAAAACTCTACAAAAAGGACTGCAAAAAGAGTTTTAATCAAATTTTAGGAGTTCATGTATTGATTAGGAGCTTTTCAACACAATTATATTGCAAAACCTCAATTTCTGTACTTTTTACTCAGTTAAAATTCCAACGGGTCCATTGAAAGGCCCATTTAGACCTGCTCGTTCGAAACCTCTACAAAAAGGACCGTAAAAATGTTTTATTCAAATATTAGGAGTTCAAATAATTGATTAGGAGCTTTTCAACACAATTATATTGCAAAACCTCAATTTCTGTACATTTTACTCATTTAAAATTCCAACGGGTCCATTGAAAGGCCCATTTCGACCCGCTAGTTCGAAACGTCTACAAAAAGGACTACAAAACAAGTTTTAATCAAATTTTAGGAGTTCATGTAATTGATTAAGAGCTTTTCAACACAATTATATTGCCAAACCTCAATTTCTGTACTTTTTACTCAGTTAAAATTCCAACGGGTCCATTGAAAGGCCCATTTCGACCCGCTCGTCTGAAACCTCTTCAAAAAGGACTGCAAAACAAGTTTTAATAAAATATTAGGAGTTCAAATAATTGATTAGGAGCTTTTCAACACAATTATATTGCAAAACCTCAATTTCTGTACTTTTTACTCATTTAAAATTCCAACGGGTCCATTGAAAGGCCCATTTCGACCTGCTCGTCCGAAACCTCTACAAAAAGGACCGCAAAACAAGTTTTAATCAAATTTTAGGAGTTCATGTAATTGATTAGGAGCTTTTCAACACAATTATATTGCAAAAGCTCAATTTCTGTACTTTTTACTCTGTTAAAATTCCAACGGGTCCATTGAAAGGCCCATTTAGACCTGCTCGTCCGAAACCTCTACAAAAAGGACCGCAAAAATGTTTTATTCAAACATTAGGAGTTCAAATAATTCATTAGGAGCTTTCCAACACAATTATATTGCAAAACCTCAATTTCTGTACTTTTTACTCATTTAAAATTCCAACGGGTCCATTGAAAGGCCTATTTCGACCCGCTCGTCCGAAACCTCTACAAAAAGGACTACAAAACAAGTTTTAATCAAATATTAGGAGTTCATATAATTTATTAGGAGCTTTTCAACACAATTATATTGCAAAACCCCAATTTTTGTACTTTTTACCCAGTTAAAATTCCAACGGGTCCATTGAAAGGCCCATTTAGACCTGCTCGTCCGAAACCTCTACAAAAAGGACCGCAAAAATGTTTTATTCAAATATTAGGAGTTCAAATCATTGATTAGGAGCTTTTCAACATAATTATATTGCAAAACCTCAATTTCTGTACTTTTTACTCATTTAAACTTCCAACGGGTCCATTGAAAGGCCCATTTCGACCCGCTTGTCCGAAACCTCTACAAAAAGGACTGCAAAACAAGTTTTAATCAAATTTTAGGAGTTCATGTAATTGATTAGGATCTTTTCAACACAATTATATTGCAAAACCTCAATTTTTGTACTTTTTACTCAGTTAAAATTCCAACGGGTCCATTGAAAGGCCCATTTAGACCTGCTCGTCCGAAACCTCTACAAAAAGGACCGCAAAAATATTTTATTCAATGATAGGAGTTCAAATAATTGATTAGGAGCTTTTCAACACAATTATATTGCAAAACCTCAATTTATGTACTTTTTACTCATTTAAAATTCCAATGGGTCTATTGAAAGGCCCATTTCGACCCGCTCGTCCGAAACCTCTACAAAAAGGACTGCAAAACAAGTTTTAATCAAATCTTAGGAGTTCATGTAATTGATTAGGAGCTTTCCAACACAATTATATTGCAAAACCTCAATTTCTGTACTTTTTACTCTGTTAAAATTCCAACGGGTCCATTGAAAGTCCCATTTAGACCTGCTCGTCTGAAACCTCTACAAAAAGGACCGCAAAAATGTTTTATTCAAATATTAGGAGTTCAAATAATTGATTAGGAGCTTTTCAACACAATTATATTGCAAAACCTCAATTCCTGTACATTTTACTCATTTAAAATTCCAACGGGTCCATTGAAAGGCCCATTTCGACCCGCTAGTTCGAAAACTCTACAAAAAGGACTGCAAAAAGAGTTTTAATCAAATTTTAGGAGTTCATGTATTGATTAGGAGCTTTTCAACACAATTATATTGCAAAACCTCAATTTCTGTACTTTTTACTCAGTTAAAATTCCAACGGGTCCATTGAAAGGCCCATTTAGACCTGCTCGTTCGAAACCTCTACAAAAAGGACCGTAAAAATGTTTTATTCAAATATTAGGAGTTCAAATAATTGATTAGGAGCTTTTCAACACAATTATATTGCAAAACCTCAATTTCTGTACATTTTACTCATTTAAAATTCCAACGGGTCCATTGAAAGGCCCATTTCGACCCGCTAGTTCGAAACGTCTACAAAAAGGACTACAAAACAAGTTTTAATCAAATTTTAGGAGTTCATGTAATTGATTAAGAGCTTTTCAACACAATTATATTGCCAAACCTCAATTTCTGTACTTTTTACTCAGTTAAAATTCCAACGGGTCCATTGAAAGGCCCATTTCGACCCGCTCGTCTGAAACCTCTTCAAAAAGGACTGCAAAACAAGTTTTAATAAAATATTAGGAGTTCAAATAATTGATTAGGAGCTTTTCAACACAATTATATTGCAAAACCTCAATTTCTGTACTTTTTACTCATTTAAAATTCCAACGGGTCCATTGAAAGGCCCAATTCGACCCGCTCGTCCGAAACCTCTACAAAAGGACTGCAAAACAAGTTTTAATCAAATTTTAAGAGTTCATGTAATTGATTAGGAGCTTTTCAACACAATTATATTGCAAAACCCCAATTTTTGTATTTTTTACTCAGTTAAAATTCCAACGGGTCCATTGAAAGGCCCATTTAGACATGCTCGTCTGAAACCTCTACAAAAAGGACCGCAAAAATATTTTATTCAAATATTAGGAGTTCAAATAATTGATTAGGAGCTTTTCAACACAATTATATTGCAAAACCTCAATTTATGTACTTTTTACTCATTTAAAATTCCAACGGGTCCATAGAAAGGCCCATTTCGACCCGCTCGTCCGAAACCTCTACAAAAAGGACTGCAAAACAAGTTTTAATCAAATTTTAGGAGTTCATGTAATTGATTAGGAGCTTTTCAACACAATTATATTGCAAAACCTCAATTTCTGTACTTTTTTCTCAGTTAAAATTCCAACGGGTCCATTGAAAGGCCCATTTCGACCCGCTCGTCTGAAACCTCTACAAAAAGGACTGCAAAACAAGTTTTAATCAAATTTTAGGAGTTCATGTAATTGATTAGGAGCTTTTCAACACAATTATATTGCAAAAGCTCAATTTCTGTACTTTTTACTCTGTTAAAATTCCAACGGGTCCATTGAAATTCCCATTTAGACCTGCTCGTCTGAAACCTCTACAAAAAGGACCGCAAAAATGTTTTTGTTGCGTGTAAAAGAGTCTATCGCAATTGTAGTGCAAGTGTACACGACGCAAGTAGTAAAGTGATACGAAGTATCAGATATCGTCTCCACAGGGATTGGGCTAATAGCTTCACCTTGGTTTACTGCACGAAAGTAAAAGAAATATTTAAGAGTTGTCACGAGAATAATAAAAACGCATATAAAAAGATTTGGAATATCAAGATAGAGAAAACGGGCAGGTATTGAATTGCTCAGTAGTGCAGGTATTGGATTGCTTAGGAATTCCAGTTCTGTCGTCGTGCCCGTCGCGGCAGCACCTGTCGCGGCGGCTGTCCGTTGGCTGTCGCGGCAGCAGACACACCAACTCTGTACTTCAAGTTTGGCAAGAATCCCAGATCTGCCTTGGCCTATCCCTAGGTCCAAGTCTGTCGATGATCACGTCTTTGATGATACCTCCCGGCGTGAATCGAAGGATGAACACCGATGTGTATGAATTCTTCTTTAGCCACTTAACCTTGCCCTATCCCTAGGCATTAGATAGTTCAACTATAAACTAGAGAACTTGCTCTTACTTCTTTCGTATACTTAACTCTCCCGATGCTAAGTAAATGGATAACCTCACAATGCTCTCCCGATGCTCTTGCAAGATGTTAAAACCAAAATAAGAGAACTTGAAGTTTATTTTATTGAACTTGGAAAATCCTAAAACAAAACAACCCTTGCAACTACTTTTACAAAACAACCCGTAGCCCTAGGGGGAATTTTAGAACATGTCGGTGACGGGTGAACGACAGAGGGGTTTAGGTTATCGGTTATGGGGTAGAATGAGGTGTCCCTCTAGGTTAAAACCTATGCCCTTATATAAGCTTTGGGCTCAAGTTATCTAAGGTAACAAGGATTACAACTTTAATGAAAAGTAGGATTCTAATAAATGCTTAATCACTAGGGATTCCTACTTTTCAGCCGCCTCCTTGCTTTATGGGAATTCCTCTCCTCGAGCTTTGGCTTGACATATCTTTTGATCCGGGGCTTGGAAAAATATTTGGCTTTCACACGATAGACGAGCAGATTTTTTTCTATCTATCGAGGTCCACTTTACTTTTCCTCTTCATAGTGCTGCTGTCACCTTGCTGTCACGACAGGTCCATGGCAGCTTCGTCCTCTTCGTCTACTTGTCCAGTTCAGCTTTCCTGCTTCTCTGCCCTGCGCCCGCCTTCTTTATCAACCATGGCAGTTACCTGCAAAATAAGCCATCTTTTAGTAGAATCCGTACCTTTAATCCGTTTGTGATGTTTTGCTGAAAACTAACCTAAATGTAATGCAATGATGCTTGAATGCAGCAGAAATATGGGTTAAAAAGGGTGTAAATAATAGAACTTTTACACACTCAACACACCCCCAAACTCAAGTTTTTGCTTGCCCTCAAGCAATTTAAACCTAAAAGAAAAATGAAAATTTTTGTGTTGGCTTTCAAACAGTGAACTGTCCCTTACCCGTCGCTCATTCTCTATGGCGGCAGCAACCTGTCGGAAAGGTTAGGATCTGTCCGGAATCTCCCTATAGCTCTCGTGCAGTGTGTGCATGCTTGTGAACAGTTATATGCTAAGACTCTCTTAGTTTCACTAGAATATTCAACTTCTTAACTCGAATTTTTATGCCAAAGTTTATTTTCTTAGAAGGCACATTTTCATGCTTCTTTTTCTTCTATTTTCAAGCTAAGTTTTACTAGAGCCAGTTTCGGGCACCTCTAGTTACTAGAGCCAGTTTCGGGCACCTCTAGTTACTAGAGCCGGTTTCAGGCACCTCTAGTTAGCTTCCTAGAGCCGGTTTCGGGCACCTCTAGGTTTTTGAGTTTCTTTTGCTAACTTCTCTCCTAGAGCCAGTGTTAGGCACCTCTAGGGGCTATTCAAGTTCTAAGCATCCTATTCTAGTTTGGCTAAAAGAAATCTAAGCAATATAACAGTCACAATGGTGTTTAAGTTTTCAGAACTATAGAAAGGCTCTAAACTTCTCCTTAAACTGTCCTAAAGATGCTGCCACGACAGAGCTGTCATGACAGGTAAGTTAACTTCACAGTTTTTAAGCCAACAGTTTAAATTTTCTGATTTTTTTTAGAGAAATTAAAAGACACAACAATAATAAAAAGATGTACTTAAGACTCCATTAATGATGGAGGGTTGCCACCCCCAAACTCGAGGGTTGCATTGCCCTCAATGCAAAATGACAGAAAAAACAAAAATATGAAGACAAGTACATCACAAAAGATATAAGCAGGCAGCAATAAAAGGAAAATAAAAACTTAAATTTTCAGTCGCTGTCCTCGCTGCTGCTGCTGAGACGGATCTGATGGCGACGTCTTTGCTGTGGAGGAGGCTGGGCAGGTTCAGGGGCAGGCTGCTCCACAAGCTGGATGTCGGAACTGCTGCCACTGTCCCAAGTGCTGCTGGTGGTGGTGCTAGCCTTGGGCAACCGTTTCTTGTCTGCCACGTGTTTTATCCTCTTGACCGGCATAAATTCTCTCTCCAAATTCCTCCTGATCAGAGGGCTGTCATCGGAGGCAGGCCTTTTTGTTCCTCTGGCAGAGGTGTCGGCCGGTGGACTGTCTGCTGCCGTCGGGGCAGGTGATGTGGTGGAGGCAGTCAAGTGGGAATGTGGGGAGGCAGGTGGTGTAGGTGTGTGGACATGGAAATAATGGGCATGAAAAGTAGGGAATTGAACATCGGGAAAATTTAAAGTTTGGGTAATGAAGTTTACCGTCGAGTTTGCGAAGTCCCGAATGAACGTCATCAATCCCATTTGTCTCTCCTCTACCCGTTGTAGCGTAGCAAGGAGGAGGGCGGACTGGTCTGTCGGAGCGGTGGCGGCAGCAGGTTCAGGGGCAGGCTCCTCTGATGATTCTTCTGGGGAGCCGGCTGGATTGTAAGATGAGACAGGTGTAGCCACGACCAGCTCCATGAGGCTGTTGATGTTGTTGTCTATCCAGCCTCTGCCCTTGATTATTTTTTCGGAGGGTTCCTCGGGGACAGCAGCACAGCGGCATAAGGAGGTTATTGTGAACGGCAGGCAGAGGCGGGAGTCGGAGCGGAAGGTGCAGTCCAGGATGTTGTCCCTCATATAGCGGCCCACATTGATAGGCCTGTCGTGCATGATGGAATGAATGAGGGCGAGCCGCTGTCGGTTAACCGTCGTGTGGTGGGAAGAAGGCATGATACGCTTTTTGATGAAAGCGTTCCAAAGTTTGGCTTCCGGGAGGAGCTGCCCCCTGTTGACGGAGTGGGGGTTCTTTTTGTTGGTTGTCCATGATGTCCCCTCCTTTGTCAACTCCACCATGACAGCATCATAAGCGGCAGCATCGAGGGTGTCGAGAAATTTCTGGTGGGCATCATCATCGGGGCCAAAGTAGAGGCCAAACATGTGGTTGATGCTGTCAGCAGTGAAGGGCACCTTTACTCCTTGAACGGTGACAGATGTTGCCGTTCTGCTGTCTATGGCCGCATAGAACTCCCGGACTAATGTGTCGTTTAGTTCTGTCGGTTGTTCAGCAAAGTGCTCCCATAGTTGAGCCGTGATGGCCTTTACGATGAACAGCCGGAGTCCCATGTTGGGTGCTTTTCGGATGTACACGAAACCACGTTCCTCCCATATCTCCTTTGTGGCGAAGGGCGTCGCTGCTGCTGAAGAAGAGCCTGAGGCAGCACTACGGCGGGTCTGTCTAGACGACATGTTAGTTGCAAGGGTTGTGAAAAATGAAGAAAGCAAACAAAACTAGGGGAGAGCAAGGAAGAATAAGCAGAAGTGAGAAAAAAATGAAAATGAAAACGGGGTTTTATAGCGGTTGAGTTGCTGCCCGTTTAATGCTGTAATGGCAGGCGTGAATAACGGGGTGACGGATGGGTTTTAGCATGTCTGACGCGTCTGACACGCATTTATGCGTCTGTTACGCGTCTGCCGCACGCTTCTGCGTCTGCCGTGTCAGTCTGTTGACAGCCTGTCTTATCCGTCTGCGGCGGCAGCCGAAACGACAGGCTTCAATAAATGGGCTCTGTTGGGCTGGTGGATGGATGGTGGGCTTGGGTCACTTCTCCTTTCCTTCTTGACTCCTTTATTTCCTAAAGACAGAAAAATAAAACATCATTCAAATATAATAACCTAATTCCTAATAAATAATAATAATAATAAAAATAAATAATAAAAATAAAATTTAGGTTAAATTAGGGATGCCTTGTGGGGCATCTCCTAAAGTAACCACTTCCTGTATTCCTGGGGCTTTAGTCCCCTGATAGTGCTTGAGGCGCTATCCATTGACCTTGAATTGGTGCCCGTCTTTTAATGATTGAATTGTGATGGCACCATGGGGAAAAACTTGAACCACTTGGAACGGGCCAGACCATCTAGATTTAAGCTTCCCTGGGAAGAGTTTCAACCTAGAATTAAACAACAACACAAGCTGCCCTGGGCAGAACTGTCGTGGCAGCAGTTTCTTATCATGCCACTTCTTAGTCTTTTCCTTGTAGATTCTCGCATTGTCATAGGCCATTGTCCGTAATTCTTCAATCTCGTTCAGATCTAATAACCTTTTCTGACCGGCCTTGTCCAAGTCCATATTCACTGCCTTGATTGCCCAATATGCTTTGTGCTCGATCTCGACAGGCAGATGACAGGTTTTCCCATAAATTAAACGGTATGGAGACATGCCCAATGGAGTCTTAAAAGCTGTCCTATATGCCCATAATGCATCATTCAGAAGTAAAGACCAATCTTTCCTAGTTGGCTTAACCATCTTTTCAAGAATGTTCTTCACTTCCCTATTGGATATCTCAGCCTGTCCATTGGTCTGTGGGTGGTATGCTGTCGCGATCCTGTGCTTGACACCATATTTCTTCAAGGCGGCAGCAATTACCCTATTATCAAAATGTCTCCCTTCATCACTGATAATCGCCTTAGGGATGCCAAATCTAGAAAAAATGTTTTTATGCAAAAACTTTTGGACCGTCTTGGCATCATTCTTTTGAGTGGTGATGGCTTCAACCCACTTAGAGACATAATCCACTGCTAGGAGGATGTAAAGATTTCCACATGAAGATGGAAAAGGTCCCATAAAATCAATCCCCCAAACGTCGAAGATCTCGACTTCTAAAATGTTCTGCAGTGGCATCTCGTTTCTCCTCGAGATGTTACCTGTCCGCTGGCACCTGTCACAGTTTTTATAAAAGTCTTGTGCATCTTTATATAGTGTCGGCCAGTAGAATCCTGACTGCAGCACCTTGCAGCAGTTTTATTGCCTCCTAAGTGACCTCCATATTGTGAAGCATGGCATTGATGGAGAATGTCTTCTTGCTCTTCTTGTGGTACACACCTCCTTATAACCAGGTCTGCACATAGTTTGAAAAGAAGAGGTTCGTCCCAATAATAATGGTTAACATCATTTTGGAACCTCTTCCTGGCTTGATAATTAAGATCAGAAGGAAGTACTCCGCTAACTATAAAATTAACGAAATCAGCATACCAGGGGAGTTCAGAAGACTTACCTGCTGCCATGGCTGTCGCGACAGCGATTGCGGCAGCAAAGAGCTGCTCATCTGGGAAGGTCTCCAGTATGTTTGTTTCGTCGATTGATAGACTCTGTCCCTTCTCCAACCTCGATAAGTGGTCTGCCACCTGATTTTCTGTCCCCTTTTTGTCCTTGATCTCAAGGTCGAATTCTTGTAGTAGCAAAATCCACCGTATCAATCTAGGCTTTGCATCCTTCTTTGCGAACAAATACTTTAGGGCAGAATGGTCGGTGTGTACTATTACTTTCGTTCCAAGTATGTAAGAACGAAATTTGTCGATGGAGAACACCACAGCTAACAGCTCCTTTTCTGTGGTGGTGTAGTTCACTTGGGCTTCATTCAACGTCTTGCTGGCATAGTATATGACGTGGAACAGCTTATTTCTGCGCTGCCCAAGTGCTGCCCCGACAGCATAGTCACTAGCATCACACATGATCTCAAATGGCTGTGTCCAGTCTGGTGGCTGTACTATGGGGGCCGTCACTAGCTTTTCCTTTAGAACCTTGAATGCTTCAGTACATTCATCATTAAAGTCAAAGGGTCGATTCTGTTCTAAGAGATGGCATAGGGGCTTGGTAATTTTTGAGAAATTTGCAATGAATCTCCTATAAAAACCAGCATGCCCTAAAAAACTTCTAATGCCCTTGACTGTGGTCGGCGGCGACAACTTCTCAATCACTTCTATTTTTGCCCTGTCGACTTCTATCCCACGACAGCTAATCTTATGGCCAAGGACTATCCCTTCGTCCACCATAAAGTGGCATTTTTCCCAATTTAGAACAAGATTAGCTTTTTCACATCTTTCAAGTACCTTTTGAAGATTGCCGAGGCAACTCTCAAAATCGTCTCCAAAGACGGAAAAGTCATCCATGAAAATCTCTAGGAAGTCCTCTACCATATCGGAGAATATGGCCATCATGCACCTTTGGAAGGTGGCTGGTGCATTACAGAATCCAAACGGCATCCTCCTAAACGCGTATGTTCCGTAGGGGCATGTGAAAGTCGTCTTTTCTTGATCCTTCGGTGCAATAGCAATTTGGTTGTAACCTGAATAACCATCAAGAAAACAATAGTAAGGTTTACCCGCTAATCTATCAAGCATTTGATCAATAAAGGGTAAAGGAAAATTGTCTTTTCGGGTAGCTTTATTAAGCTTCCGATAGTCCATACAAACCCTCCAACCGGTCACAGTCCTGGTTGGGATTAACTCATTGTTCTCGTTGGTTATCACGGTCATTCCTCCTTTCTTGGGAACACATTGCACCGGGCTCACCCATTTGCTGTCGGAGATGGCGTAAATAATACCAGCATCTAACCATTTAATTATCTCTTTACGCACTACCTCCTTCATCGCAAGGTTTAACCGCCTTTGGGCATCAATAGTCGGCTGATGATCTTCCTCTAGGAGGATTTTGTGCATGCGTATCGCCGGACTAATGCCTTGAATGTCTGCTATCGTCCATCCAATCGCCTTTTTGTGCTGCCTTAATATGCCGATTAGCTGCCGTTCCTGTTCCTGCGGCAGCTTAGCAGAGATGATTACGGGCAGTGTGTCATTGGAACCAAGATAAGCATATTTTAACTGCCCTGGCAGGGGCTTAAGTTCTAAGGCAGGTGGTTCAACAATAGATGGCTTTTGGATTAAATGGTTATCCGAAGTATAATTCAAAGGTTCGAATAACTTACCTGGACGATGGCCTAACCAGTTTACCTCCTCTTGACCTTCAGTATCGGATGTATCGGATTCAGAGGAGTCGCTGTCGTCGTTGTTGTCGTGACAGGCCTGTAGGTGGCTGTCGCGGCAGTGACCAAATTTTATATCATGGCAGCCCGACCTGATGCAGGGTTGATCAAAGGTCACCTCGATGATGGCCTTGCATTCCTCATCCACATCAGCATGTTTCATCGCTTGGAGAACATTCAACTTAATCTCTTGATCGTTCACGCGCATTGTGAGTTCTCCTTTTTCCACATCAATCAATGATCTTCCCGTGGCTAAGAATGGTCGCCCAAGGATGACTGGTGCGTTTTCATCTGCCTCACAATCTAAGATAAGAAAGTCAGCAGGAAAAATAAGCTTATCCACTCTTACCAGAATATCTTCAATTTTTCCCTCGGGATGAACGTAAGAGCTGTCGGCCAGCTGCAGAGTTACTGTCGTGGGCCGCGCCTTGCCAATACCTAGTTTCTGAAAAACAGATTTGGGCATTAGATTAACACTGGCACCAAGATCACAAAGTGCTTTACCCACAAATTTGTCGCCGATTACACAAGGTATGATGAAGCTCCCCGGATCCTTCTTTTTCTGGGGCAGCTGCCTATGAAGAATACTCATGCAACCTTCTGTCATCTTTACCGTTTCAAATTCCCCAAGTTTAGATTTGTTCGACATAACATCCTTGAGAAATTTAGCATAATCGGGCATCTCCCTAACAGCATCTAACAACGGAATATTAATATGAACCTGCTTAAAAATATCATAAATTTTTTTAAGTTGAGATTCATGCTTAGCTTGATGTATCCGTTGGGGAAAAGGTGGTGGAGGACGATAATCAGCAATACGCCCTTCCCACTGCATGCGAATCTGAGGACGATAATCATCTTTTTTCTCCTCTATCGCTTCTGCTGTCGTGACAGGCTTATCGGCAGCAGTCTGTTTATCACCTGTCGGGGCAGCTTCCTCGGCAGGTTTATCCAAGGCTGGTTCCTTTTCTGTTTCAGCTTCTTTTTCCGGCCCTGGTAGTTTCTTCCCACTCCTAGTAGTAATTGCCTTACGTTGCTCATGTGGGGGCGGTCTAGCATTTTCAGTATTGCTAGGGAATCCTCCATTCTGCCTCGGCTTAATATGTTGAGAAACCTGACGCATTTGTGTCTCTAGAGATTTCAAGGTGGCTTCATGGTTTGTCATTCTCATCTCGGTTTTATCCATAAAGGTTTCCGTCTTCTTGACAAACTGATTCATATTCGCCATATACGTACCAGTCTGAGACATAAAGGTGGCCAGAGTCTGCTCCAATATACTACTCGTGGCAGGTGGTGGCTGTTGTTGCTGCTGCGGCGGCAGGTGTGGCGGCAGGTTCTGCGGCGGCAGTTGCTGTCGCGTCAACAATCTAGGTCCTCCCTGATTCTGATTATGTGCTTGCGGATTCAGGGCATTGTTAGGATTACTCCAGGAAAATTTGGGATCCTTCCTCCAATTGGGATTATAATTGTTGGAATTGTAGTTCGACTTGTAATTTCCAACCTATTTTCCCTCTTCTATTTGTATTGGGCACTCATCCCTACTATGATTTCCCTCACAGATAGCACAAACTTCCTCGACAGCAAATCCTTGTAATTCATCTTCATTTAATAACCGTTTCATTGCTTTAGTAAGGAATGCTACCTGTGATTTCATAGTGCTGTCGGCCTCATAGTCCTTGACAGCAAGTACCCGTTTTCCCCCTCTTCTAGCTGTCAGAAACTGTTCCTCATTCTTAGCCAGATTTTTCAAAACTTGCAAAGCTTCGTCTGGATCTTTATCAGATAATAGTCCATTTGCTGCAGAATCAATTCGAATGCGAGTTTGTAAGTTAGCAGCATTATAGAACTTAGTTACCTGATTCCAGACAGGGAATCCATGCATTGGGCAGTTCCGTAGAAGAGTAGTAAATCTGTCCCAGGCCTCATGCATCGGCTTGTCATCTTCCTGTTGAAAAGTAGCAATTTCATTACGTAATCGCTCAGATAAATGCGAAGGATTAAAACGAGATAAAAATTCACGAGTTAGATCTGCCCAAGTCATAATGGAACCCGGTATAAGTTTATTCCACCAAGTTTTAGCTCTGTCCCTCAATGAATGGGGGAATAACCAAGTTTTAGCTCGTCCGAAACCTCTACAAAAAGGACTGCAAATCAGGTTTTAATCAAATTTTAGGAGTTCATGTAATTGATTAGGAGCTTTTCAACACAATTATATTGCAAAAGCTCAATTTATGTACTTTTTACTTAGTTAAAATTCCAACGGGTCCATTGAAAGGCCCATTTAGACCTACTCGTCCGAAACCTCTACAAAAAGGACCCCAAAAATGTTTTATTCAAATATTAGGAGTTCATATAATTTATTAGGAGCTTTTCAACACAATTATATTGCAAAACCTCAATTTCTGTACTTTTTACTCATTTAAAATTCCAACGGGTCCATTGAAAGGTCCATTTCGACCCTCTCGTCCGAAACCTCTACAAAAAAGGACCGCAAAACAAGTTTTAATCAAATTTTAGGAGTTCATGTAATTGATTAGGAGCTTTTCAACACAATTATATTGCAAAACCTCAATTTCTGTACTTTTTACTCAGATAAAATTTCAACGGGTCCATTGAAAGGCCCATTTAGACCTGCTCGTCCGAAACCTCTACAAAAAGGACCACAAAAATGTTTTATTCAAATACTAGGAGTTCAAATAATTTATTAGGAGCATTTCAACACAATTATATTGCAAAACCTCAATTTCTGTACTTTTTACTCAGTTAAAATTCCAACGGGTCCATTGAAAGGCCCATTTAGACTTGCTCGTCCGAAACCTCTACAAAAAGGACCGCAAAAATGTTTTATTCAAATATTAGGAGTTCAAATAATTGATTAGGACCTTTTGAACACAATTATATTGCAAAATCGCAATTTCTGTACTTTTTACTTAGTTAAAATTCCAACGGGTCCATTGAAAGGCCCATTTCGACCCGCTCGTCCGAAACCTCTACAAAAAGGACCGCAAAACAAGTTTTAATCAAATTTTAGGAGTTCATGTAATTGATTAGGAGCTTTTCAACACAATTATATTGCAAAACCTCAATTTCTGTACTTTTTACTCAGATAAAATTTCAACGGGTCCATTGAAAGGCCCATTTAGACCTGCTCGTCCGAAACCTCTACAAAAAGGACCGCAAAACAAGTTTTAATCAAATATTAGGAGTTCAAATAATTGACTAGGAGCTTTTCAACACAATTATGTTGCAAAACCTCAATTTCAGTACTTTTTACTCAGTTAAAATTCCAACGGGTCCATTGAAAGGCCTATTTAGACCTGCTCGTCCGAAACCTCTACAAAAAGGACCGCAAAAATATTTTATTCAAATATTAGGAGTTCAAATAATTGATTAGGAACTTTTCAACACAATTATATTGCAAAACCTCAATTTCTGTACTTTTTACTCATTCAAAATTCCAACGGGTCCATTTAAAGGCCCATTTCGACCCGCTCGTTCGAAACCTCTACAAAAAGGACTGCAAAACAAGTTTTAATCAAATTTTAGGAGTTCATGTAATTGATTAGGAGCTTTTCAACACAATTATATTGCAAAACCTGAATTTCTGTACTTTTTACTTAGTTAAAATTCCAACGGGTCCATTGAAAGGCCCATTTCGACCCGCTCGTCTAAAACCTCTACAAAAAGGACTGCAAAACAAGTTTTAATCAAATATTAGGAGTTCAAATAATTGATTAGGAGCTTTTCAACACAATTATATTGCAAAACCGTAATTTCTGTACTTTTTACTCAGTTAAAATTCCAACGGGTCCGTTGAAAGGCCCATTTCGACCCGCTCGTCCGAAACCTCTACAAAAAGGACCGCAAAACAAGTTTTAATCAAATTTTAGGAGTTCATGTAATTGATTAGGAGCTTTTCAACACAATTATATTGCAAAAGCTCAACTTCTGTACTTTTTTCTCAGTTAAAATTCCAACGGGTCCATTGAAAGGCCCATTTAGACCTGCTCGTCTGAAACCTCTACAAAAAGGACCGTAAAAATGTTTTTGTTGCGTGTAAAAGAGTCTATCGCAATTGTAGTGCAAGTGTACACGATGCAAGTAGTAAAGTGATACGAAGTATCGGATATCGTCTCCACAGGGATTGGGCTAATAGCTTCACCTTGGTTTACAGCACGAAAGTAAAAGAAATATTTAAGAGTTGTCACGAGAATAATAAAAACGCAAATAAAAAGATTTGGAATATCAAGATAGAGAAAACGGGCTGGTATTGAATTGCTCAGTAGTGCAGGTATTGGATTGCTTAGGAATTCCAGTTCTGTCGTCGTGCCCGTTGCGGCAGCACCTGTCGCGGCGGCTGTCCGTTGGCTGTCGCGGCAGCAGACACACCAACTCCGTACTTCAAGTTTGGCAAGAATCCCAGATCTGCCTTGGCCTATCCCTAGGTCCAAGTCTGTCGATGATCACGTCTTTGATGATACCTCCCGGCGTGAATCGAAGGATGAACACCGATGTGTATGAATTCTTCTTTAGCCACTTAACCTTGCCCTATCCCTAGGCATTAGATAGTTCAACTATAAACTAGAGAACTTGCTCTTACTTCTTTCGTATACTTAACTCTCCCGATGCTAAGTAAATGGATAACCTCACAATGCTCTCCCGATGCTCTTGCAAGATGTTAAAACCAAAATAAGAGAACTTGAAGTTTATTTTATTGAACTTGGAAAATCCTAAAACAAAACAACCCTTGCAACTACTTTTACAAAACAACCCGTAGCCCTAGGGGGAATTTTGGAACATGTCGGTGACGGGTGAACGACAGAGGGGTTTAGGTTATCGGTTATGGGGTAGAATGAGGTGTCCCTCTAGGTTAAAACCTATGCCCTTATATAAGCTTTGGGCTCAAGTTATCTAAGGTAACAAGGATTACAACTTTAATGAAAAGTAGGATTCTAATAAATGCTTAATCTCTAGGGATTCCTACTTTTCAGCCGCCTCCTTGCTTTATGGGAATTCCTCTCCTCGAGCTTTGGCTTGACATATCTTTTGATCCGGGGCTTGGAAAAATATTTGGCTTTCACACGACAGACGAGCAGATTTTTCTCTATCTATCGAGGTCCACTTTACTTTTCCTCTTCATAGTGCTGCTGTCACCTTGCTGTCACGACAGGTCCATGGCAGCTTCGTCCTCTTCGTCTGCTTGTCCAGTTCAGCTTTCCTACTTCTCTGCACTGCGCCTGCCTTCTTTATCAACCATGGCAGTTACCTGCAAAATAAGCCATCTTTTAGTAGAATCCGTACCTTTAATCCGTTTGTGATGTTTTGCTGAAAACTAACCTAAATGTAATGCAATGATGCTTGAATGCAGCAGAAATATGGGTTAAAAAGGGTGTAAATAATAGAACTTTTACACACTCAACAATTTTATTCAAATATTAGGAGTTCAAATAATTGATTAGGAGCTTTTCAATACAATTATATTGCAAAACCTCAATTTCTGTACTTTTTACTCAGTTAAAATTCCAACAGGTCCATTGAAAGGCCCATTTCGACCCGCTCGTCCGAAACCTCTACAAAAAGGACTGCAAAACAAGTTTTAATCAAACTTTAAGAGTTCATGTAATTGATTAGGAGCTTTTCAACACAATTATATTGCAAAACCTCAATTTTTGTACTTTTTACTCATTTAAAATTCCAACGGGTCCATTGAAAGGCCCATTTAGACCTGCACGTCTGAAACCTCTACAAAAAGGACCGCAAAACAGGATTTAATCAAATATTAGGATTTGAAATAATTGATTAGGAGCTTTTCAACACAATTATATTGCAAAACCGTAATTTTTGTACTTTTTACTCAGTTAAAATTCCAACGGGTCCATTCAAAGGTCCATTTCGACCCGCTCGTCCGAAACCTCTACAAAAAGGACTGCAAAAGAAGTTTTAATCAAATTTTAGGAGTTCATGTAATTGATTAGGAGCTTTTCAACACAATTATATTGCAAAACCTCAATTTCTGTACTTTTCACTGAGTTAAAATTCCAACGGGTCCATTGAAAGGCCAATTTAGACCTGCTCGTCCGAAACCACTACAAAAAGGACCGCAAAATGTTTTATTCAAATATTAGGAGTTCAAATAATTGATTAGGAGCTTTTCAACATAATTATATTGCAATACCTCAATTTCTGTACTTTTTACTCATTTTAAATTCCAACGGGTCCATTGAAAGGCCCATTTCGACCCGCTCGTCCGAAACCTCTACAAAAAGGACTGCAAAACAAGTTTTAATCAAATTTTAGGAGTTCATGTAATTGATTAGGAGCTTTTCAACACAATTATATTGGAAAACCTCAATTTCTGTACTTTTCACTCAGTTAAAATTCCAACGGGTCCATTGAAAGGCCCATTTAGACCTGCTCGTCCGAAACCTCTACAAAAAGGACCGCAAAAATGTTTTATTCAAATATTAGGAGTTCAAATATTTGATTAGGAGCTTTTCAACACAATTATATTGCAAAACCTCAATTTCTGTACTTTTTACTCATTTAAAATTCCAACGGGTCCATTGAAAGGCCCATTTCGACCCGCTCGTCCGAAACCTCTACAAAAAGGACTGCAGAACAAGTTTTAATCAAATTTTAGGAGTTCATGTAATTTATTAGGAGATTTTCAACACAATTATATTGCAAAAGCTCAATTTTTGTACTTTTTTACTCTGTTAAAATTCCAACGGGTCCATTAAAAGTCCCATTTAGACCTGTTCGTCTGAAACCTCTACAAAAAGGACCGCAAAAATGTTTTATTCAAATATTAGGAGTTCAAATAATTGATTAGGAGCTTTTCAACACAATTATATTGCAAAACCTCAATTTCTGTACTTTTTACTCATTTTAAAATTTCAACGGGTCTATTGAAAGGCCCATTTCGACCCGCTCGTTCGAAACCTCTAAAAAAAGGACTGCAAAATAAGTTTTAATCAAATTTTAGGAGTTCATGTAATTGATTAGGAGCTTTTCAACACAATTGTATTGCAAAACCTCAATTTCTGTACTTTTTACTCAGTTAAAATTCCAACGGGTCCATTGAAAGGCCCATTTCGACCCGCTCGTCTGAAACCTCTACAAAAAGGACTACAAAACAAGTTTTAATCAAATATTAGGAGTTCAAATAATTGATTAGGAGCTTTTCAACACAATTATATTGCAAAACCGCAATTTCTGTACTTTTAACTCAGTTGAAATTCCAACGGGTCCATTGAAAGGCTCATTTCGACCCGCTCGTCCGAAACCTCTAAAAGGACCGCAAAACAAGTTTTAATCAAATTTTAGGAGTTCATGTAATATTTTAGGAGCTTTTCAACAAAATTATATTGCAAAACCTCAATTTCTGTACTTTTTACTCAGTTAAAATTCCAACGGGTCCATTGAAAGTGATACATGCATGAGAGGGGTGAAACTAATCATCTTGGAAAAGAAGTTAAAACTATTTTGCAAGTTAGAAACGTCAGTAAACTTGCGGCCCCTTTTTGGATGGGATCCAGGCATTTATGGGTCGACATGTCTTCTTGAATCTTGTCCGGCTGTCAATTAGCTTTCCAACGGATCTTGAAACGCCTCAATCGGACATCTAGAACTCAAGATACGTCTATTTTAGCGAAGACAGCGCATGCAGAAATTCCTATACGAGATTAATACGGGATTTTTGGATAATTACGAATTTTCAAGATTTTATTTGATTATTTGTAATTTAAATCAATATAGGATTCTGCAATATCTATTAGGATCAATATTTATTTAATTAGGATTTTATTTTTAATATTTATTTATTATTAGAAGTTACTTATGTAATTAGGAGATTAAATTTCAGCATTTATTTATTGTATTTAATTTCCTAAGTTTACTAGGATTAGAACTTCTCCAAGGCTTATATAAGGAGGCTTCAACCACATTGTAATTCAGATTTGAATGATTAAATAAAGTTCTCTTTTGAGTTCAGACTTGCAAGAAGTATAACTTGTGTTTTTTTATTTTAGAAGCGATTCTTCAAGTTCGTCAGAATTTGTTGTTGATCTTCACACTCCTGCTTGCCTAGGTAACTGCATCTAGGAGGGTGAGTTAGAGCCGCTTGAGGTTGCTTGCTTGGTTAATTGCGATCAAGAGGGTGCCGAGGACAATTTATCCATCTACCTTCCATCTACATCGTCATCGCCTATCTTCATCCATCTTTTCACCGATCCAACATTCGCGCCAACATCCTTATTCGTTTCCGCAAGCTCAACGTTCGCGTATACGGGGCTGAGCCCGTATCATTTGGTATCAGAGAATTTCTGCATGCAGAAATTGATTATGAGCTGCTCGTCCGAAACCTCTACAAAAAGGACCGCAAAACAAGTTTTAATCATATATTAGGAGTTCAAATAATTGATTATGAGCTTTTCAACACAATTATATTGCAAAACCCCAATTTCTGTACTTTTTACTCAGTTAAAATTCCAACGGGTCCAACCTCTACAAAAAGGACCGCAAAAATGTTTTATTCAAATATTAGGAGTTCAAATAATTGATTAGGATCTTTTCAACACAATTATATTGCAAAACCTAAATTTCAGTACTTTTTACTCATTTAAAATTCCAACGGGTCCATTGAAAGGCCCATTTCGACCCGCTCGTCCGAAACCTCTACAAAAAGGACTGTAAAACAAGTTTTAATCAAATATTAGGAGTTCAAATAATTGATTAGGAGCTTTTCAACACAAGTATATTGCAAAACCTCAATTTCTGTACTTTTTACTCAGTTAAAATTCCAACGGGTCTATTGAAAGGCCCATTTAGACCTACTCGTCCGAAACCTCTACAAAAAGGACCGCAAAAATGATTTATTCAAATATTAGGATTTCAAATAATTGATTAGGTGATTTTCAACACAATTATATTGCAAAACCTCAATTTCTGTACTTTTTACTCAGTTAAAATTCCAACGGGTCCATTGAAAGGCCCATTTAGACCTGCTCGTCCGAAACCTCTACAAAAAGGACCGCAAAAATGTTTTATTCAAATATTAGGAGTTCAAATAATTGATTAGGAGCTTTTCAACACAATTATATTGCAAAACCTCAATTTCTGTACATTTTACTCTTTTAAAATTCCAACGAGTCCTTGAAAGGCCCATTTCGACCCGCTAGTTCGAAACCTCTACAAAAAGGACTGCAAAACAAGTTTTAATCAAATTTTAGGAGTTCATGTAATTGATTAAGAGCTTTTCAACACAATTATATTGCAAAACCTCAATTTCTGTACTTTTTACTCAGTTAAAATTTTAACGGGTCCATTGAAAGGCCCATTTCGACCCGCTCGTCTGAAACCTCTACAAAAAGGACTGCAAAACAAGTTTTCATCAAATATTAGATTAGGAGCTTTTCAACACAATTATATTGCAAAACCGTAATTTCTGTACTTTTTACTCAGTTAAAATTCCAACGGGTCCATTGAAAGGCCCATTTCGACCCGCTCGTCTGAAACCTCTACAAAAAGGACTGCAAAACAAGTTTTAATCAAATATTAGGAGTTCAAATAATTGATTAGGAGCTTTTCAACACAATTATATTGAAAAACCGCAATTTCTGTACTTTTTACTCAGTTAAAATTCCAACGGGTGCACGAACCAATTTGACTCAGTGGTTAAGGGAACGGTTGTTGTTCCTAGAGGTCATGGGTTCGAGCACCAGCAGCTGCAGCAGGGTGATTGAACGTTCATTGTCAGATGGTTGAGAGTATATTCAGAATAGATACTACTTGTAATCACCTTAGCTTTGTCAAAAAAAATTCTAACGGGTCCGTTGAAAGGCCCATTTCGACCCGCTCGTCCGAAACCTCTACAAAAAGGACCGCAAAACAAGTTTTAATCAAATTTTCGGAGTTCATGTAATTGATTAGGAGCTTTTCAACACAATTATATTGCAAAAGCTCAATTTCTGTACTTTTTACTTAGTTAAAATTCCAATAGGTCCATTGAAAGGCCCATTTAGACCTACTCGTCCGAAACCTCTACAAAAAGGACCGCAAAAATATTTTATTCAAATATTAGGAGTTCATATAATTGATTAGGAGCTTTTCAACACAATTATATTGCAAAACCTCAATTCCTGTACTTTTTACTCAGTTAAATTTCCAACGGGTCCATTAAAAGGCCCATTTCGACCCGCTCGTCCGAAACCTCTACAAAAAGGACTGCAAAACAAGTTTTAATCAAATAGTAGGAGTTCAAATAATTGATTAGGAGCTTTTCAACACAATTATATTGCAAAACCGCAATTTTTGTACTTTTTACTCAGTTAAAATTCCAACGGGTCCATTGAAAGTCCCATTTCGACCCGCTCGTCCGAAACCTCTACAAAAAGGACCGCAAAAATGTTTTATTCAAATATTAGGAGTTCAAATAATTGGTTAGGAGCTTTTCAACACAATTATATTGCAAAACCTAAATTTCTGTACTTTTTACTTAGTTAAAATTCCAACGGGTCCATTGAAAGGCCCATTTAGACCTGCTCGTCCGAAACCTCTACAAAAAGGATCGCAAAAATGTTTTATTCAAATATTAGGAGTTCAAATAATTGATTAGGAGCTTTTCAACACAATTATATTGCAAAACCTCAATTTTTGTACATTTTACTCTTTTAAAATTCCAACGGGTCCATTGAAAGGCCCATTTCGACCCACTAGTTCGAAACCTCTACAAAAAGGACTCAAAACAAGTTTTAATCAAATTTTAGGAGTTCATGTAATTGATTAGGAGCTTTTCAACACAATTATATTGCCAAACCTCAATTTCTGTACTTTTTACTCAGTTAAAATTTTAACGGGTCCATTGAAAGGCCCATTTCGACCTGCTTGTCTGAAACCTCTACAAAAAGGACTACAAAACAAGTTTTAATCAAATATTAGGAGTTCAAATAATTGATTAGGAGCTTTTCAACACAATTATATTGCAAAACCTCAATTTCTGTACTTTTTACTTAGTTAAAATTCCAACGGGTCCATTGAAAGGCCCATTTCGACCCGCTCGTCCGAATCCTCTACAAAAAGGACCGCAAAAATGTTTTATCCAATATTAGGAGTTCAAATAATTAATTATGAGCTTTTCAACACAATTATATTGCAAAACCTCAATTTCTGTACTTTTTACTCGGTTAAAATTCCAACGGGTCCATTGAAAGGCCCATTTAGACCTGCTCGTCCGAAACCTCTACAAAAAGGACCGCAAAAATGTTTTATTCAAATATTAGGAGTTCAAATAATTGATTAGGAGCTTTTCAACACAATTATATTGCAAAACCTAAATTTCTGTACTTTTTACTCAGTTAAAATTCCAATGGGTCCATTGAAAGGCCCATTTAGACCTACTCGTCCGAAACCTCTACAAAAAGGAATGCAAAAATGTTTTATTCAAATATTAGGAGTTCAAATAATTGATTAGGAGCTTTTCAACACAATTATATTGCAAAACCTCAATTTCTGTACTTTTTACTCAGTTAAAATTCCAACGGGTCTATTGAAAGGCCCATTTAGACCTACTCGTCCGAAACCCTCTACAAAAAGGACCGCAAAAATGATTTATTCAAATATTAGGAGTTCAAATAATTGATTAGGTGATTTTCAACACAATTATATTGCAAAACCTCAATTTCTGTACTTTTTACTCAGTTAAAATTCCAACGGGTCCATTGAAAGTCCCATTTAGACCTGCTCGTCCGAAACCTCTACAAAAAGGACTGCAAAAATGATTTATTCAAATATTAGGAGTTCAAATAATTGATTAGGAGCTTTTCAACACAATTATATTGCAAAACCTCAATTTCTGTACATTTTACTCTTTTAAAATTCCAACGGGTCCATTGAAAGGCCCATTTCGACCCGCTAGTTCGAAAACTCTACAAAAAGGACTGCAAAACAAGTTTTAATCAAATTTTAGGAGTTCATGTAATTGATTAAGAGCTTTTCAACACAATTATATTGCAAAACCTCAATTTCTGTACTTTTTACTCAGTTAAAATTTTAACGGGTCCATTGAAAGGCCCATTTCGACCCGCTCGTCTGAAACCTCTACAAAAAGGACTACAAAACAAGTTTTAATCAAATATTAGGAGTTCAAATAATTGATTAGGAGCTTTTCAACACAATTATATTGCAAAACCGCAATTTCTGTCCTTTTTACTCAGTTAAAATTCCAACGGGTCCATTGAAAGGCCCATTTCGACCCGCTCGTCCGAATCCTCTACAAAAAGGACCGCAAAAATGTTTTATCCAATATTAGGAGTTCAAATAATTGATTAGGAGCTTTTCAACACAATTATATTGCAAAACCTCAATTTTTGTACTTTTTACTCAGTTAAAATTCCAACGGGTCCATTGAAAGGCCCATTTAGACCTGCTCGTCCGAAACCTCTACAAAAAGGACCGCAAAAATGTTTTGTTCAAATATTAGGAGTTCAAATAATTGATTAGGAGCTTTTCAACACAATTAAATTGCAAAACCTCAATTTCTGTACTTTTTACTCAGTTAAAATTCCAATGGGTACATTGAAAGGCCCATTTCGACCCGCTCGTCCGAAACCTCTACAAAAAGGACTGCAAAACAAGTTTTAATCAAATTTTAGGAGTTCAAATAATTGATTAGGAGCTTTTCAACACAATTATATTGCAAAACCTAAATTTCTGTACTTTTTACTCAGTTAAAATTCCAACGGGTCCATTGAAAGGCCCATTTAGACCTGCTCGTCTGAAACCTCTACAAAAAGGAATGCAAAAATGTTTTATTCAAATATTAGGAGTTCAAATAATTGATTAGGAGCTTTTCAACACAAGTATATTGCAAAACCTCAATTTCTGTACTTTTTACTCAGTTAAAATTCCAACGGGTCTATTGAAAGGCCCATTTAGACCTACTCATCCGAAACCTCTACAAAAAGGACCGCAAAAATGATTTATTCAAATATTAGGAGTTCAAATAATTGATTAGGTGATTTTCAACACAATTATATTGCAAAACCTCAATTTCTGTACTTTTTACTCAGTTAAAATTCTAACGGGTCCATTGAAAGGCCCATTTAGACCTGCTCGTCCGAAACCTCTACAAAAAGGACCGCAAAATGTTTTATTCAAATATTAGGAGTTCAAATAATTGATTAGGAGCTTTTCAACACAATTATATTGCAAAACCTCAATTTCTGTACATTTTACTCTTTTAAAATTCCAACGGGTCCATTGAAATGCCCATTTCGACCCGCTAGTTCGAAACCTCTACAAGAAGGACTGCAAAACAAGTTTTAATCAAATTTTAGGAGTTCCTGTAATTCATTAAGAGCTTTTCAACACAATTATATTGCAAAACCTCAATTTTTGTACTTTTTACTCAGTTAAAATTTTAACGGGTCCATTGAAAGGCTCATTTCGACCCGCTCGTCTGAAACCTCTACAAAAAGGACTACAAAACAAGTTTTAATCAAATATTAGGAGTTCAAATAATTGATTAGGAGCTTTTCAACACAATTATATTGCAAAACCGTAATTTCTGTACTTTTTACTCAGTTAAAATTCCAACGGGTCCATTGAAAGGCCCATTTCGACCCGCTCGTCCGAAACCTTTAAAAGGACCGCAAAACAAGTTTTAATCAAATTTTAGGAGTTCATGTAATTTTTTAGGAGCTTTTCAACAAAATTATATTGCAAAACCTCAATTTCTGTACTTTTTACTCAGTTAAAATTCTAACGGGTCCATTGAAAGTCCCATTTAGACCTGGTCATCCGAAACCTCTACAAAAAGGACCGCAAAACAATTTTTAATCAAATATTAGGAGTTCAAATAATTGATTATGAGCTTTTCAACACAATTATATTGCAAAACCCCAATTTCTGTACTTTTTACTCAGTTAAAATTCAAACGGGTCCAACCTCTACAAAAAGGACCGCAAAAATGTTTTATTCAAATATTAGGAGTTCAAATAATTGATTAGGATCTTTTCAACACAATTATATTGCAAAACCTAAATTTCAGTACTTTTTACTCATTTAAAATTCCAACGGGTCCATTGAAAGGCCCATTTCGACCCGCTCGCCCGAAACCTCTACAAAAAGGACTGTAAAACAAGTTTTAGTCAAATATTAGTAGTTCAAATAATTGATTAGGAGCTTTTCAACACAATTATATTGCAAAATCGCAATTTCTGTACTTTTTACTCAGTTAAAATTCCAACGGGTCCATTGAAAGGCCCATTTCGACCTGCTCGTCCGAAGCCTCTACAAAAAGGACCGCAAAACAAGTTTTAATCAAATTTTAGTAGTTCATGTAACCCCCTTAACCCGGCCCAGACGGTTCAACCGAATTAAGAAGTTTACACAGGGAAAACCAAAGTCAACCCGAAAGTCAACCTTGATTAACAACCCTTTTTTTCTTTTTAATCTTATCTAAATGCACATTAACCCTAGACATGTTCACAAGAACAACATACTCAAAGATCACATCAATCAAAGATCATTCAGGGACTCAATTGCACAAATTACAACTTTAGGGACCAAATTGTAAATTCTGAAAATTTTGAGGACTTAACCCAAATTAAAGTTACCAATATGAAATTAATCATGTTTCATGCTTCACTGCCAAATTTCAGCTCAAACGGACATCTTAAACTCATCCAATTGAATATACAAAGTTCAGGACCAAAACGCAAATGTTTCAAAACATTAAACCGTCAATTTCAGTGCCCAACGGTCGAGTGTTCCGAAACAGGGAGAACCTGTTCCGAAACGCGGGACCGTTTCGAAACCAGTTCTGGAACAGGGCTTGGCAGTGGCCAAACCGTTCCGGAACAGTTCCTTCCGTTTCGAAACGCCCAGGCCAATTCAGGCCCCCGTTCCGATACGGTAGCACCTGTTCCGAAACAGGCTGCCCAGATTGCAGAAAAATTGCTGGTTTAACACACGATTGACCCATCAAACATGCCCCAAAGGCAACCAAATCATACCAGCAAGTCATTCAACACTCAAGGAATATAATTGCATCAACCATTCATCAACATGACTTCAAAATAAGAAATACCCAATTCTATAGGCAATCATCCTATAAGGCAAACCATGAAATCCTCAAATCACCAAACCACATACCAAGAGGCCAATTACATGTTCTAGCATTATCAATAACATAAAACCAATCTTGTCCAACATACACAATCTCATTTAACATCAACATAAGAGATTCTCCCCCCATTGCCTTTATTATCTATAGCTATTAACCGAGACATACATCTCAAGTGGAGCTCTCCTTGAATCCCTTGCTTCTCGTTGTTCCAACTTCAATTATCTGCATTGATGGACAAAAAGGAGCGTAAGCACATAATGCTTAGTGAGGAATGCTCAAAACCAAAACACCATCAATGCAACGAGTCATAAAACCACTTTTAAAAGCAAACTCGATTCGATAAAGCAAAGCAATGCTTGAAAACCCTTTTCAACAACATGCTTAAAATCATGCATTGCTTCAAGCATGAAAACCAACCCTTAGCTTGGAAAGCTAAGTAATCCTTTTCAAAGCACAAACTTGCGAAACCATCAAATTAACCATTCCATGCATGCACAACATATGCAAGGTTAAATACAAAAAAACCTTGGAAAACATTTCCACTTCACTTCATACTTTTCCCATTCTTGAAAATCATTTCAAGGCAAGAAACCTTTAAAAACCATTTACCCGTTCAATCTAAAACATGCATTAAACAAATGCAACATATGAACCATATCATCAATATTTGCATCACATGCCTTTAAAAACAATTCTTCGCAAGACTTCAATGCACTAAAGAGATTTCATGCACACATGCACCATTCTCAATAGATAATCAACACTTGTTCAAGCTAACAAGTAAAACATGCATTCATAGATCATTATACACTTCTCATGCAACCATGCATCATTTCAAGCATCTTATGCTTCATTACAATCAAGAACATTATATTGGCTTCCAAGTGATAAACCACATCCACTTTTCAACTCAACATCCAATCGGATACGCGGATCACAAGCGTTGTCCCCATGCTTCATACACATTACCAATCTCAAGGTCCCCAAATGGAATTTTAACCACCGTTTGACCTTACCATACACAAAGCCCTCATATGGAATTTTAACCACCATATGACCTTAACATTCACAAGATCCTCATATGGAATTTTAACCACCATATGACCTTAACATGCACAAGGTCCCCATATGGAATTTTAACCACCATATAACCTTAGCATCACCCATTGGTAGTTGTATAACATCACTAACGAGATCCGGGACATACTTCACAAGATCCACACATGGACTTTACACCACCATTGTGATCTTAACAAGCACAAGGTCCTCAAATGGAATTTTAACCACCATTATAACCTTTTCTTACACAAGGTCCTCAAATGGAATTTCAACCACCATTATGACCTTAACACAAGACCCACCCATGGAATTTTAACCACCATGGTGTTCTTAACCATCTCGTTAGTGTACTTGGATGGAGTTACCGGTTCACTCACAACCACTCCACATCCAAGGCGACTTTATTCACGGTGCACCCAATCCTATAGCCGGCTAACTATATCCGATTTAAGTAACCAAGAACCACTTACATCACTTGCCAATATAACCATCTTACCACATTAATCCATTGTTTTACAAGCATAACCAAAATGCTAAAACCAACATTTACCAACATCAATCCATTGTTTTTGAAGCATTACACAAAGCCTTTAAACAACATGCAACACTATGCAACAATTCCACAATTCCAATGTACAAAACCAAGGATCTCTTACCTTGAGCATCCTTCACACATAGCTTTCAAAACCAGCATTAAACCATGCTAAAATATGCTTTAAAAACAGAACTTAAAACATGCAAATCACATGCATTGCATCCAACAATCACAAGTGCTTCAAAAACCAATTCAACACAAACCAAGAGAGAAATTCCATTTACTTACTCTTGAGCTTAGCTAAGTTGTTTAGACTTAAACTAAGCTCCCAAAACCTTCAAACCTTGGTTTAAAAGCTGAAAACCCAACTTCACTCACCGATACACAAAACAAGGCTAGCCAACAAGCCTTCCAAGCATCCGAAACCTTCAACGACACCTCTATTGCTCACGGATCAATCTCCCCTGTTTCAAGAACACAACAACAGAGGATTAATGCATCATAATGCATTAAAAACTCCAGCAACACACCTAAACTCGCTGCTCTTTGCAAAACCAACATTTCGGCTACCAAACACAACCGAAATCACCTCCAAACACTTCCAAAACTTAACCAAGCCAAGATCCATCACTTGTAATCATTTAAAAACATCAATTAACATCCAAAATGATCCCAATCTCGTCATTATACCTCCAGCAATAACAGATCACCAAAAACACCCCAAAAACAACCAAAAACTCAAGCAAAACTTAGGAAAATCAACCTATTAGGGATTGCATTGATTAAACCTCAACTTCTCATCAATTTAACATTCATTTAACATCAAAAAGACACCTCAATTCACTGCTCAAACAGATCATACGAATTTTACCAAAAATCAACCAAATCTTGCATTTAAAAGCCAAGATCAAGAACACAACCTTAAAACCTTTTATTAAACACAAATCTAGGATTGAGAACTTGGGAATTTCAGTAAAGAACTGAGAGTTTAGAGGAGAAGGACGTTCTTACCTCCAAACTTGAGTTTCTCCCTTTTTGGAACCAAATTCTTGAAAATCCAAAAAGCAAATGCAAAGGTTTTGTTGAAGAGATGATTAGAGATCACAAGAGAATTGAAATGTGTTATTTAGATGAAAAAATCAGAGGGAAATGCTCTGGAGAAATGTGTTTGGTTTGAGAGAAAAGATGAGAGAAAATGAAAATGGAAAAAGTTAGTTAAAAGGCTAAAATATCATTCCCTCCTTTTTACCTTTATTTTAAACCATTAATAAATCATTTAATATTTAAGAAAAATCTGAAGAAACTCCTATTGGGTAAATAGCTCCTTAAAGATTCAAAGTTTCAATCCTTTTTAAAACAGTCACCCAGTTTTCAAAAATTACATTTTGGTCACTAGCCCAAAATGTCACCCTTCCAAACCTCATTTTGTAAAATTGATTTCACCTTTCTTTTATATATAATAAAAGAGGATTTTAGAACATTTTTCCATATTTTTAATGCAACCCGAACTAGGCTTTCCTAAATTCACCCTTTATATTCGAACCGCACTCCAACCGAACCGGTCCAAACCCAAAACTTCTAAGCCCAAAATTGGGGCGTTACAGTTCATGTAATTGATTAGGAGCTTTTCAACACAATTATATTGCAAAACCTCAATTTCTGTACTTTTTACTCAGTTAAAATTCCAACGGGTCCATTGAAAGGCCCATTTAGACCTGCTCGTCCGAAACCTCTAAAAAAGGACCGCAAAAATGTTTTATTCAAATATTAGGAGTTCAAATAATTGATTAGGAGCTTTTCAACACAATTATATTGCAAAACCTCAATTTCAGTACATTTTACTCTTTTAAAATTCCAACGGGTCCATTGAAAGGCCCATTTCGACCCGCTAGTTCGAAACCTCAACAAAAAGGACTGCAAAACAAGTTTTAATCAAATTTTAGGAGTTCATGTAATTGATTAAGAGCTTTTCAACACAATTATATTGCAAAACCTCAATTTCTGTACTTTTTACTCAGTTAAAATTTTAACGGGTCCATTGAAAGGCCCATTTCGACCCGCTCGTCTGAAACCTCTACAAAAAGGACTGCAAAACAAGTTTTAATCAAATATTAGGAGTTCAAATAATTGATTAGGAGCTTTTCAACACAATTATATTGCAAAACCGCAATTTCTGTACTTTTTACTCAGTTAAAATTCCAACAGGTCCATTGAAAGGCCCATTTCGACCCGCTCGTCTGAAACCTCTACAAAAAGGACTGCAAAACAAGTTTTAATCAATTATTAGGAGTTCAAATAATTGATTAGGAGCTTTTCAACACAATTATATTGCAAAACCGCATTTTTTGTACTTTTTACTCAGTTAAAATACCAACGGGTCCGTTGAAAGGCCCATTTCGACCCGCTCGTCCGAGACCTCTACAAAAAGGATCGCAAAACAAGTTTTAATCAAATATTAGGAGTTCATGTAATTGATTAGGAGCTTTTCAACACAATTATATTGCAAAATCTCAATTTCTGTACTTTTTACTTAGTTAAAATTCCAACGGGTCCATTGAAAGGCCCATTTAGACCTACTCGTCCGAAACCTCTACAAAAAGGACCGCAAAAATGTTTTATTCAAATATTAGGAGTTCATATAATTGATTAGGAGCTTTTCAACACAATTATATTGCAAAACCTCAATTTCTTTACTTTTTACTCAGTTAAATTTCCAACGGGTCCATTAAAAGGCCCATTTCGACCCGCTCGTCCGAAACCTCTACAAAAAGGACTGCAAAACAAATTTTAATCAAATAGTAGGAGTTCAAATAATTGATTAAGAGCTTTTCAACACAATTATATTGCAAAACCGCAATTTCTGTACTTTTTACTCAGTTAAAATTCCAACGGGTCCATTGAAAGGCCCATTTCGACCCGCTCGTCCGAATCCTCTACAAAAAGGACAGCAAAAATGTTTTATCCAATATTAGGAGTTCAAATAATTGATTAGGAGCTTTTCAACACAATTATATTGCAAAACATCAATTTTTGTACTTTTTACTCAGTTAAAATTCCAACGGGTCCATTGAAAGGCCCATTTAGACCTGCTCGTCCGAAACCTCTACAAAAAGGACCGCAAAAATGTTTTATTCAAATATTAGGAGTTCAAATAATTGATTAGGAGCTTTTCAACACAATTATATTGCAAAACCTAAATTTCTGTACTTTTTACTCAGTTAAAATTCCAACGGGTCCATTGAAAGGCCCATTTAGACCTGCTCGTCCGAAACCTCTACAAAAAGGAATGCAAAAATGTTTTATTCAAATATTAGGAGTTTAAATAATTGATTAGGAGCTTTTCAACACAAGTATATTGCAAAACCTCAATTTCTGTACTTTTTACTCAGTTAAAATTCCAACGGGTCTATTGAAAGGCCCATTTAGACCTACTCGTCCGAAACCTCTACAAAAAGGACCGCAAAAATGATTTATTCAAATATTAGGAGTTCAAATAATTGATTAGGTGATTTTCAACACAATTATATTGCTAAACCTCAATTTCTGTACTTTTTACTCATTTAAAATTCCAACGGGTCCATTGAAAGGCCCATTTCGACCCGCTCGTTCGAAACCTCTACAAAAAGGACTGCAAAACAAGTTTTAATCAAATTTTAGGAGTTTGAATAATTGATTAGGAGCTTTTCAACACAATTATATTGCAAAATCGAAATTTCTGTACTTTTTACTCAGTTAAAATTCCAACGGGTATCCCTCCGGGAACATTATGGAGGCAAAAGTTGACCACCGAGCCTCCTATGCTTGGCGAGGTATATGGCAGGCTTTGCAACAATTACAATCTGGTTTCTTCTGGAGACCTGGAATTGATAGTCGTCTGCGCATCCATCGTGATAATTGGGGTGGATCCAGTGGGCTCTCCTTCTTTGGTAGTTATCAAGATAATGAGGAAATACCATTGCGATGCGGAGATTTTATGATTCGTCATCATAATGCATGGGATGAACATAATGTACGTCAATATTTTGACGAAGATGACGCAGCCAACATATTGCACGTACCAATATCTGATGTCCAACGCGATACCTTGCTATGGGGCTTTCATGATACCAATATATATTCCGTACGCTCCGGTTACCTATTCTTACGTAGGCCCCCACGACCTCTTGAGCGTCCGAACCCTCTATGGAAGATTATTGCTAAATCTAACACACTCCCGAAGGTCCGCACCTTTGGATGGCGGGTAGGACGGGGAGCACTACCCACAGGTGACCGACTTGCGACTATTGGATTGGGCACCGGCATGTGTCCGTTCTGCCCTTCGATGCTCGAATCTGCACTTCATGCTTTCAGGGACTGTCCAGGCGCTGCTGAGACACTCCGCCTTGCAGGTTTCCCGAGCGCACTTCGTGATAGCAGCGCAACCTCGATGTCACTTTGGCTGGAACAAGGAGCTAGGCTCCTCCCTTGCGCACAATTTGATCTCCTCCTAACTACAATGTGGAATCTTTGGAATAGGAGGAATGAGTGGGTCCATTCTCAGCGTTTGCAGCCCCCTTGGCTCACCTTGATGAACTCACAGGATCTACTTCGCGACTACCTATCGGCCAAAGCAGACATTCCCACGACGAGGCAGCAGACGACGACAGCACTTTCCCCACCTGTATGGAGGCCGCCGCCAGCTGGATCAATCAAAATCAATGTTGATGGTGCTTTTCACCCCTCTACAGGATCGGCTGGAATTGGCATCGTGGCCCGTGATGCTACTGGAGCTATCCTGCTTGGACGAGCTGTTTACTTGGACACTATTGCAGATTCTACGTCGGCAGAGCTACGGGCGATATCGGATGGTGTCCAATTAGGTGTGGAGGCGGGTTGGACTGGGTTTCTTCTTGAATCGGATGCGGCCCTGCTGATCAATCGGTTGTGTAGAGCAGGCGAGGATGCCTCCACTCTTCAGCGACAGTTGCAGAGTACTAGATCTTTCATTAACAATGTATTAGGTCTTAGCTTACATTATGTACCGCGTGGAGCTAACGTTTTAGCTCATTCTGTAGCCAATTGGGCTCTGTATTTTCATTCATCCATGTATTTTGGGTCGGGCTTGCCCGATGCTCTACGAACTTTTGTACCGGTTGTTAACCAACCACCTTGATTTATAATATATTTTAGGCACTCTTTTCCCCTCCTAGGGCCTTGCTGGGCTAGCCCAGTAAGGATTAGTGGGGTTTTTAATGAGGCCCTTTCTTCAAAAAAAAAATTCCAACGGGTCCATTGAAAGGCCCATTTCGACCCGCTCGTCCGAAACCTATACAAAAAGGACCGCAAAACAAGTTTTAATCAAATTTTAGGAGTTCATGTAATTGATTAGGAGATTTACAACACAATTATATTGCAAAACCTCAATTTCTGTACTTTTTACTCAGTTAAAATTTCAACGGGTCCATTGAAAGTCCTATTTCGACCCGCTCGTCCGAAACCTCTACAAAAAAGACTGCAAAAAAAGTTTTAATCAAATTTTAGGAGTTTATGTAATTGATTAGGAGCTTTTCAACACAATTATATTGCAAAACCTCAATTTTATACTTTTTACTCAGTTAAAATTCCAACGGGCCCATTGAAAGGCCCATTTAGACCTGCTCGTCTGAAACCTCTACAAAAAGGACCGTAAAAATGTTTTATTCAAATATTAGGAGTTCAAATAAATGATTAGTAGCTTTTCAACACAATTATATTGCAAAACCTCAATTTCTGTACTTTTTACTTAGTTAAAATTCCAACGGGTCCATTGAAAGGCCCATTTAGACCTGCTAGTCCGAAACCTCTACAAAAGGACCGCAAAACAAGTTTTAATCAAATTTTAGGAGTTCATGTGATTGATTAGGTGCTTTTCAACACAATTATATTGAAAAACCTCGATTTTATACTTTTTACTTAGTTAAAATTCCAACGGGCCCATTGAAAGGCCCATTTCGAACCGCTTGTCCGAAACCTCTACAAAAAGGACTTCAAAAAAGTTTTATTCAAATATTAGGAGTTCAAAAAATTGATTAGGAGCTTTTCAACACAATTATATTGAAAAACCTCAATTTCTGTACTTTTTACTCAGTAAAAATTCCAACGGGTCCATTGAAAGGCCCATTTCGACCCGCTCGTCCGAAACCTCTACAAAAAGGACTACAAAACAAGTTTTAATCAAATATTAGGAGTTCAAATAATTTATTAGGAGCTTTTCAACACAATTATATTGCAAAACCTCAATTTCTGTACTTTTTACTCAGTAAAAATTCCAAAGGTCCATTGAAAGGCCCATTTCGACCCGCTCGTCCGAAACCTCTACAAAAGGTCCGCAAAACAAGTTTTAATCAAATTTTAGGAGTTCATGTAATTGATTAGGAGCTTTTCAACACAATTATATTGCAAAACCTCAATTTTTGTACTTTTTACTCAGTTAAAATTCCAACGGGTCCATTGAAAGGCCCATTTCGACCCGCTCGTCTGAAATCTCTACAAAAATGACTGCAAAACAAGTTTTAATCAAATTTTAGGAGTTCATGTAATTGATTAGGAGCTTTTCAACGCAATTATATTGCAAAACCTCAATTTTATACTTTTTACTCAGTTAAAATTCCAACGGGCCCATTGAAAGGCCCATTTAGACCAGCTCGTCCGAAACCTCTACAAAAAGGACCGAAAAAATGTTTTATTCAAATATTAGGAGTTAAAATAATTGATTAGGAGCTTTTCAACACAATTATATTGCAAAACCTCAATTTCTGTACTTTTTACTCAGTTAAAATTCCAACGGGTCCATTGAAAGGCCCATTTAGACCTGCTCGTCCGAAACCTCTACAAAAAGGACCGCAAAAATGTTTTATTCAAATATTAGGAGTTCAAATAATTGATAAGGAGCTTTTCAACACAATTATATTGCAAAACCTCAATTTCTGTACTTTTTACTCAGTTAAAATTCCAACGGGTCCATTGAAAGGCCCATTTTGACCCGCTCGTTCGAAACCTCTACAAAAAAGACCGCAAAACAAGTTTTAATCAAATTTTAGGAGTTCATGTATTTGATTAGGAGCTTTTCAACACAATTATATTGCAAAACCTCAATTTCTGTACTTTTTACTCAGTTAAAATTTCAACGGGTCCATTGAAAGTCCCATTTCGACCCGCTCGTCCGAAACCTCTACAAAAAAGACTGCGAAAAAGTTTTAATCAAATTTTAGGAGTTTATGTAATTGATTAGGAGCTTTTCAACACAATTATATTGCAAAACCTCAATTTTATACTTGTTACTCAGTTAAAATTCCAACGGGCCCATTGAAAGGCCCATTTAGACCTGCTCGTCTGAAACCTCTACAAAAAGGACCGTAAAAATGTTTTATTCAAATATTAGGAGTTCAAATAAATGATTAGTAGCTTTTCAACACAATTATATTGCAAAACCTCAATTTCTGTACTTTTTACTTAGTTAAAATTCCAACGGGTCCATTGAAAGGCCCATTTAGACCTGCTAGTCCGAAACCTCTACAAAAGGACCGCAAAACAAGTTTTAATCAAATTTTAGGAGTTCATGTGATTGATTAGGTGCTTTTCAACACAATTATATTGAAAAACCTCGATTTTATACTTTTTACTTAGTTAAAATTCCAACGGGCCCATTGAAAGGCCCATTTCGAACCGCTTGTCCGAAACCTCTACAAAAAGGACTTCAAAAAAGTTTTATTCAAATATTAGGAGTTCAAAAAATTGATTAGGAGCTTTTCAACACAATTATATTGAAAAACCTCAATTTCTGTACTTTTTACTCAGTAAAAATTCCAACGGGTCCATTGAAAGGCCCATTTCGACCCGCTCGTCCGAAACCTCTACAAAAAGGACTACAAAACAAGTTTTAATCAAATATTAGGAGTTCAAATAATTTATTAGGAGCTTTTCAACACAATTATATTGCAAAACCTCAATTTCTGTACTTTTTACTCAGTAAAAATTCCAAAGGTCCATTGAAAGGCCCATTTCGACCCGCTCGTCCGAAACCTCTACAAAAGGTCCGCAAAACAAGTTTTAATCAAATTTTAGGAGTTCATGTAATTGATTAGGAGCTTTTCAACACAATTATATTGCAAAACCGCATTTTTTGTACTTTTTACTCAGTTAAAATTCCAACGGGTCCATTGAAAGGCCCATTTCGACCCGCTCGTCTGAAATCTCTACAAAAATGACT
>CAUDLX010000187.1:0-82339 GCA_958450335.1 Hibiscus tridactylites
CTTGTGTGATTTGAGTACGTCTTGTAATAGGATGCGTGCCTCTAGAGTGTATTTGTAAGTTATGTATACTTCTTGGGGTTGTTAGGGGCTTTCGGGATCCTTTGGAGATGCTTAAAACTGATTTTGGGAAATTGCAGACAGTAGGTGTTTCGAAACGGGTAGCCCTGTTTCGAAACGGGTGTGGTTCCAGGGCCCCGTATCGAAACGTGTTTCGATACGTTTTGGCTACTGTGAGCCCTTGTTTCAAAACCAGTTTCGAAACATTTTGGCTACTGGAATTGCCTGTTTCGAAACGGGTATCGAAACGGCTAGGCAACATGAGACCCTGTTCCGAAACGGGGTGGATGCGTTTCGAAACGAGTGTCTGGCTTTTAAAACTGGAGCCCGTGTTTCGAAACACATGCATGTATTTGGGCTTTTTGACATCTCAATGGGGTTTCGAGGGTTGGGCTTAGGCCTTGTTTGTTGTTGGGCTCCCCGTGGGCCTTGTTCTCCGTTGTCGTGATCACTTAGGAATTAATTATGCCTATAGACAAGATGTAAAATAAATGAAAAAATTTAGGGTTGCTAACCGAGGTGGAACCTTAACGGGTTTCACATCAATTTTCCCCGTGTAGCCCACTCGGACTGGTCAGTCAGCCAGACCAGGGCGAGGGGGTTACACACAACGCCTCGAAGTCGAGACCTACTTAAGCGATACCAAGCTGCTTACCACTTGAACCAACCCCGTGTATTTTTCTTTGTTTTTAATTTCAAATAACTCATTGTCATTTTTTCTTGTTTTGTTTGTTCGTATGCCTCTACAACACAAATTTTGTTTGTCTTATAACACATTTTCTATCTATTTCTATGGTAGTTTGACGTTCGGTAGCAATCATTACAACACATCCACTGATCACAGAAAGTCGACAGTCTAATATAATTAAATATCTTTTTGTGATAGTTTGTTGATGCAATTAGAAGTATTAACGGAAAAATTTATAAGATTTATTTTTTGATTTCTATTCACACATCAATATAGCATCTAGCTAGATAGAAGGTTAAATTTCAATTCTTTTATTCGCACTATTTTCATTAGTATTCTTGATAGACTTATTTCCAATGTTCTTTTTACGATTGTTGTATTTATTTAATTTTTTGTTTTAATAATCTTTTTGTGACAAAACAATCGCAATGCTACAAGGGATGTCTATCATTCGAATCCGATTCGATCTGAAGAAAAAAATCGATCCAAATTCGATCGAAAAATGTTCGAATTTGAATTCGTTAAAAAATGTCTAAGTCCTAATAGGAGGTAGATCAGATATGGACATTGTCATGATCTGATCCAAATCTATATTTGATCTGAGTCCGATCCATATATGAATCCGAATAAAAACATTTAAAACTCTTAGATTTAATATATATATATATATGTTGAAATCCTAATTAAGTTGAATTGATATTACATATATTAATATAGTTATAAATTGAAATCCTAATTAAATTGAATTGGGATTGTATATATTTAATATATATATATATATATATATATATATATATATATATATATATATATATATATTTTGAAATCCTAATTAAGTTGAATTGTGATTATAATATATATATATTGAAATCCTAATTAAAGTTAAATTAGGATTAGGGTTTCCTCTGCATATACACTCCCTTTAGCTCTGATTATTTATTTTCCGTTAGGGTTTATCGGTGACAAGGTGAGAGATCTGGGTACTTACGAGTCAGAGGATTCAGCTTGATTAGACATGGTTTTAGGTTTGATTGAAGAGTCGAAAAGAAGAAAGAAGAAGATATTCTAGGGCTTTGGCTACTATTGATTTTTTGGAATCTGTGAAGAAATAGACGATAAAAGGAGGTTGGGTTTGTAGAGCGTCTATGTGTTCTCTATTTATGAGCACAAGTGTACACTCTTGTCAAGTTATAGTATAAAAGATATCGTCTCCCAAAGGGATTGGAGCAGCTTCTATGAATGGTTTCCTGCACAAAGATTTAGTAAATGTTCAATTAAATCTCACGATGTGGAAATATAAAGAAAACACAAATAAAATAAAGATAGTGATTAGAGGGATGATAGGGAGAGATTTGGTCGATAGACTGGGTAAGACAATTGCAGCTCAGTAGCGTGAAGTCTGTTTTGTAAACCTTGAGTATGTTTTGCACTGCCATGAATTACTGCCTCGACGGGTATGGCGGGCGGCAGGCTACGACCCTATCACGCGGCCGCAGCGAGTCACTACCCATGCAACTTTCGCTGTCTCGGAAGGTGGAACAGAAATAGGTCCTGGCAGCAAGTCTGGCAGACATTCCAAGTTCGGCCAGATAGTCGACAGTGATCCTTCCTATTTCTAGACAAGGATGATCGAACACTCACGTGATGTAGACAATACCTAGCAATCTCAGCGTAAATCTAACACAGGCAAGTCCATTCGATTGGTGATCTCTTTTAGCCGCTGAAACTTGTGAGCTTGTTAGGAACCAAGTTAGTCATGCCCCAACATGTTGTGACCGTGCTTAACCCTAGGAGAGTTGGGCCGCGATCCTCAACAACTCCCATCTACCTAACTATATCTTTGTTGTGCGGCTATTCAAGCACGCATCCCCTCACACCTCGTCATGCCCTTATACCCTTACATACATTGGGTATATATAGGGCTCATGGCCTAAGTTTAAGTCCTCCTTGAAGTAGAAGTTCTTAAAGTAATTTACATTAAATACAGACTCTTTTTTGACTTAAATGTGGACTATTTGGACGTTGCCTTCTCCTGCAAGTAAGGATAAGTACTCCTTTATTCTTTCATAGGCACAAGTTTTAAACTAAATATTTCTACTTCATTAAGTGCTAGGAGCAGAATTTACATATGATCCTAAATTAGCCTAAGACAAAGAGGACTATTCCCCCCAAACTCAATGTTGGCATTTTTCTCAATGCCTTTACACAAAACAAAAATTAAAAACAGAAGATAAAACGTAAAATAAAAAGAAAATTAGAAAAAATAAAATAAGATTTAAAAAGTAAAAAGAAAAGAAAGAAAATGGTGTTATAGACGGGGGGTCCCCTCTGTTGCTACCGCGTCAAAGGAGGATGCTGAGGAGACGGGCAGGACTAGGAGGCGCATAGCAGATGGTCTGTCGGCTGGGCTCTTTTTCTTGCTACGCGGCGGCTGGATGCGGCTGGGGGTGGGTTTCTTGACGGGTCCTTCAGGTCCTCCACCCTGGGGCTCTGTTGTTGGCCGCTTTCTTTTCCTTACATCCTCTGCAAGTTCGTTATCGAGGGAGTCTGAGACCTCAATGTCTGAGTTGTTGGCGTCTTTGGCAGCGACTCCTTTTGCTACTGGGGAGGCAGCAGTGGTCTGCTCCTTCTTTTTTGATTTGGATGAGGAGGTGAGGTCATACGACTAGATAGGAGTTGGAGAGGTTCTTCACCTGGGGCGGTAGTGCGGCCCCTCGCTATCGTCAATGGTAGGAGTAGCAGCTGGTCTTGGTGTGATATGGATCGGCTTGGATTCTGCTAACTTCGTTGGGAAAGCGAGCAACTACGGGCCACCGTCTTGGTACTTGTCAAGCAAGTAGGCCACAAAGGCCTCTTGCACATTCGCCACATATTTGGTGAAGATCACATGTTTGTGCTCGATCCTTTGGCAACTTTCGACTAGGCTGTGCAGTAGGGGGATCACGACAGGATGGCAGCTTCAGTACTGCCCGCTGCGGCTGGGGTGGCGGCAGCTTGGGACGACGGCTGGGGAAGAAGAGAGGTCCCTTGGTGTTTGGCTTTTCTGCGTGGGCATAGATCTTATTTAGGATAACTTCGCCAACATTGATTTGTCGCCTCTTCATGATATTGTAAATAAGGTCAAGTTGCGGCCTGTTGACTGTCGATCCATGCATGGTGGGCATCAGACGGCGTTGGACGAAGTTACTCCAAAGGGGCTGCCTCCGGCAGCAAGTCGCGACAGTTTACTGACCCATTGTTCTTGCCTGTTAGCCACTTGGTGTTGGGCTTACATATCTCTTTCTTGATCTTGTTGTAGTCAGCCGCCGTCAGATAGGACTCTCATTCTTCATGTGGGTTGTCGCGGACATCTATGCTGTAGAAGTTGTCGATCATATCCACTGTGAACTTGACACCTTCTTCGCGGACATACACGAAAGGATTTTCTGGTGTAGGTTTGTGGGCGTAGAACTCTCGCACATGGTTGCTATTTATTCCTTCTAGCTTCCGTGCGAAGAGGTCCCAGCCCATGTTGTGTATCCTTTCAAATAGGAAGGGTTCGAGGCCAAAATCCCCATTAGGCTGGGTATATTGGAACCTCATTTCCTCCCATAGTTGCCGCTCTCTATAGTATTCTTTGTAGGTTGCCTCGATAGTTGGGTTCAAGAACCTTTTGAAAAGAGGTTTAGAGGTGGCGGCGGGTTGTCGCGATGTGGCCATAGTTGTGAGATGGTTGTTTTTCCTAAAGAACGAAAAAAAGAACATGAAAGAAAATAAAGTAAGGGAAATCTTGGAGGCAAAGATAGCAGAAAGAATTGAGAGTAAAGGAGAAAGCAAAGTGAAGAACGGGGAGAGAATAGTTGGCCTTATAAAGCCGCTTCTCTCTGCTGCCTTGGCGGGCACGCTGTCAACGGGCGGCAATTATTGCGGCAAATATATGTTCCGCTCGCAGCGACAAATGTAGCCATTGCGGCTAGCCGTTATGAAGCTGCTAGTCGTTATACTCATCTGTCTTGGGCTGCCTTGGCCACTGGTTGGGCTTCTCCTTTATTTTTTCATCTTTCTTGATCTTGCCTTCCTTCCTAACCTGAAATAAATTAAATACAAAAAATAAAATAAAAATTAAATCTAATCATATTGCATAAAAGAAATAAATTAAAAAATAAAAATTAGGTTATGTTGGGTTGTGCTTTTTCCAAACATAACCACTTCCTGAGGGCTTTATGTTTGGCTTTGCGTCTGGGCATGTCCTTCCCCTCCTCAGGTGGATGCTGGCTGCCATATTTGCCGCCCTGACGGGACAAGCACCAAAGAAAACAAAGAGGTTTTTAAGCAAATAAATAAACAGAGATTTAATGTGCAAAAACTAAAATAAAAGTGCGGAAATTCAAATGTAGTTGCTATTGCCAATCCCCAGCAACGACGCCAAAAACTGGTAGAGCGTCTGGGTGTTCTCTATTTATAAGCGCAAGTGCACACTCTTGTCAAGTTATAGTATAAAAGATATTGTCTCCCAAAGGGATTGGAGCAACTTCTATGAATGGTTTCCTGCACAAAGATTTAGTAAATGCGCAATTAAATCTCATGATGTGGAAATATAAAGAAAACACAAATAAAATATAGATAGTGATGAGAGGGATGATAGGGAGAGATTTGGTCGATAGACTGGGTAAGACAATTGCAGCTCAGTAGGGTGAAGTCTGCATTGTAAAGCTTGAGTATGTTTTGCGATGCCATGAATTACTGCCTCGGCGGGTATGGCGGGCGGCAGGCTACGACCTTGTCACGTGGCCGCAGCGGGTCACTACCCCTGCAACTTTCGCTGTCTCGGCAGGTGGAACGAAAATAGGTCCTGGCGGCAAGTCTGGAAAACATTCCAAGTTCGGCGGAATAGTCGACAATGATCCTCCCTATTTCTAGGCAAGGATGCTCGAACACTCACGTGATGTAGACAATACCTAGAAATCTCAGCGTAAACCTAACGCAGGCAAGTCCATTCGATCGATGATCCCTTTTAGCCGCTGAAACTTGTGAGCTTGTTAGGAACAAAGTTAGTCACGCCCCAACATGTTGTGACTGTGCTTAACCCTTTCATGAGCCTTACACTTTCGTGCCCGACAAATGGATTCTCTCAACTGACTGGTGTAGACTAATCGAAAGAATGAAGTGCATAGATTAAGCAAACTTTGGAATTTTATTGAAAACAACTCAAAACTATTACAACCATTTCCCACATCTACTTTACATACAAGCGCCTAAACCCTAGGAGAGTTGGGCCGCGATCCCCAACAACTCCCATCTACCTAACTACATCTTCATTGTGCGGCTATTCAAGCACGCATCCCCACACACCTCGTCATGCCCCTATACCCTTACATACATTGGGTATATATAAGGCTCATGGCCTAAGTTTGAGTCCTCCTTGAAGTAGAAGTTCTTAAAGTAATTTACATTAAATACAGACTCCTTTTTTTACTTAAATGTGGACTCTTTGGACGTTGCCTTATCCTGCAAGTAAGGATAAATACTCCTATTTATCGATCTTGGATTAGCTCTATCGGTCGTTACAGGCTTTAGAAGATTGCAAGATTGGGCTCTTTGGGCTAAGGAAATTGCCCTCTTTCAATCGTGACCCATCTTGGCTAAGTCGGTGTAACTCCTGCCTGGGCGGCACTTGGCGGCAATGCTGCTTCGACAGCATCCTTGGCGGCATCTGGGCTGCTTCAGTACGGCTCCTATTGTTCCAGCTATCATGTCCTCTCCTTGTCCTCTACTCAGCTACAACACCTGAAAATAAAAACTAAACTAAAACAATATCTTTTCTTTACCAAACATAACATATTTAATAAAAGCATGGTGAAAGAGAAAATATTGTTATTATGCATGCAATGCACCTAAATATGCCTAAATGAGCTTAAGAATAGCAATAATAAGGGTAGGAATGTGTACAAAATATAGAACTCGTGGACACTCTACAAGGTTATTTACTTACTTATAATAAAACGAAGGGAATCACCACTTCTTGTTAAGAATTAAAGACTATTTCAAATTGTAGAGAGATGGAAAACCCTAACCCTAGTGTTAAGTCGTTAAAACTCCATTATGAGAACCTGATCGCTCGGCTACCGGAGGGAACGCCTAGGAGTATCATGCATCTTGCGCCAACGGGTATTGGTCCTAAAGTACCATGAGAGAGCAATCCCACCTTGACAGATGACCCTAAAGGGGATGAAGTGATGGAAGCGGTGAATAATAAGAAGGATGGTTTGATAGTTGATCAACAGCGGGCAGCAACTAGCTTTGAGTTTCTCTCTGTGCTTGAACATTCGGGAGCACCCATTCAATCTGAAGATTTACAGGCAGTAAAGAGGGTAAAGGATAAAGAAAGATTAGAGTACATGAACGGCGATGGTGATGGTGTGAGTAGCGAGGGTTTAGGGTTGTATGTCGCTGTAATGGAGATGATGGAAACTGATTTACGGATGTCTCCTACTATGAATACTGAAGGAAAGACAATTGGAAACCATTCTGATCCCAAAGCTTCTTACGCAGGAGTACTACGAGGGACTTCATCATTGAATGCTAGCCAACAGGCTGTTCAACCAGAGGAGGAAATTGTAGTGCGTGGTCTCTTTCGGGCAGTTTTTAGCTAATAGACCTTGATAATGACTACTTCTTGGTCAAGTTGGATCAGGAATGTGATTACTCCAAAATTCTATCAGGTGGACCATGGACAATTTACGGGAGCTATCTAACAGTACAACCCTGGAACAGGTCTTTTTCGACTTCTGAAAAACACCCATCCCAAGTTATCGCATGGGTCAGGCTCTCTGGTCTCCCTTTCCGATATTACACCAAGGCCTTGCTTCGATGGATTGGTAATCTAATTGGAAGAGTGATGAAGGTTGATTATAACACAAATGTCGAGGAACGAGGTCGTTTTGCGCGCTTAGCGGTTATAGTTGACCTAAATAAGCCTCTTGCTCCGAGTCTTAACATAGATGGTTTTAATCAGAGATTGGAATATGAAGGTTTACACTTAATATGCTACAAGTGTGGACTTTATGGGCAAACCAAAGATTGGTGTGGTAAATCAGGGGCTTTGGAAGAAGTAGAACCGGAGCTGACAAAACCAACTGCTACTAATGGGGTATCAAAAGTTTCTGGCCCATAGATGGCAGCGCCTACTAGGAGCCGAAGGCCAAGGAAGGAGAATTTATCAAAGAAATCTGATTCGAGTGAACAAAATGATGTAAGCAACTCTAGATTTAACCCTCTGCAGGACTTAGAGAGGAGACCCCTTCTAATGAGACATCAGTGACTCAAGGAAAGGAATTTACTATTGCCATGAATGAACCGGCTCAAGCTAAGCGCATAAGGGCTAGCAAGGTAAACAAGAATCATAAATAGAATGTGACGACATCAGGTCTGTTATTGCGACCCGGAATGACGATTTCACCTGGAGCTAGATCGAGCAAAGATGCTGAAAATGCTTACAAACGTCCATGTACTATCCCGGAAGTCAATGGCAAGGCAATCCAGAATATGGTGGTTTGATCAGAGATAAAAGGGGGAAATCATACATCTGCTTTAATCGTTGAAGATGGTAAGACTTTCAAATGCAAAGCGGGGGAGATATAGTGAACAATAAAGGAAGAAAACAACGTAAAAACAGAGAACAAGCAAGTAAAGGATTGTGAATCTGAAAATCGTTGGAGTTTAAGTTGTCATCCAAACATGTTATCTCGGAGTGGCTGAGTAAGGTCCCTAGTAAAGGCGACATAGGTGGGGAGTTATTTGAATCTACAATATCTAAGAGTCAACAAGGTGGTGTGCCTGTTGCTCAATTGCGAACTGGTAAACAACAGCTGGGAATAGAAATTAACAAGAAACATGTTGAATCAGGAGGCATGGAACTTCGACAGGGGCATCACAGTCTCAAGTGGAAGCTAGACATAGTGGAACGGAAAGAATTACGGGAATGGACACAGATAGTGCCATGAGTACGCAGTAAGCCTTTAATTTCTCTTGTCCATTTTTAATGATTAAAATTATGTGTTGGAATACTCAGGATCTTGCAGGCCCTTCTTTTCGTCATCATTTCAAGAATTTTGTCAGATTGCATGATCCAGTTAGTTGGGTTAGTGGAGCCTCGTATTAGTGGGGTTAAACTTGATACGGTTATAGCGAAGCTGGTGTTTCCGAACTCTTTTTGGGTCGAGGTTCATGGTTTCAGTGGGGGTGTTTGGATTCTTTAGAGAGATTCAATAACGGTCACAGTATTGCGAATGTCTAATCAATTTATTCATTGTCATGTCAATATGGTTGGATCGCTCAATTGGTTATTTTGTACATTAGTGTATGCGAGCTCGAATGTTACTTCTAGACGGGTGTTGTGGGATCATTTGGAAAATATTAACCTCGGGCATGATGCTCCTTAGATTCTAGGTGGCGACTTCAATTCTACTTTGAATAGCGATGAGCGAAGTGGTGGCGCATGTAGTGGCTTAGGGATTAATTCCCTCTTCTCGGATTTTGTTTTCAACAAAGGACTTATTGATGTTGGGTTTTCTGGGCCTCGTTTTACTTGGAATCGGGGCGATCTCTACAAACGCCTGGATCGTTTTCTCGTTAACGAAGCTTGGCAAGATAAGGTGCAAGGATATTATGTTTTCCATCTGGATCAACTAGGATCGGATCATAGACCGATCCTCATGAAGATATATGAGAATAATAACCCCCCGCTTAATCGGCCATTTTGTTTCATGGCTTGTTGGCAGTAACATCCGGATTTCCATGAGTTCATTGCCTCGTGTTGGGATAAAAAGCAGGACGTAGAAGTTAACATTGAGGAGTTTAAAACAAAAGTGGGGGAGTGGAACCATAGCGTCTTTGGTCATATTAAACAAAGGAAACGCAGACTTATGGCTCGTATAAGGGGCATCGATCGCAAACTTGAAACTGGGGGTCCATCATCTATGGCTTGACTGCGTGGTAAGCTCGTAACACAAGTGGAAATTACTTTAGAAGAGGAGGAATCTCTTTGGTTTCAAAGAACAAGAATGCAATGGATTTCTTATGGGGATAGGAACACGCGGTATTTTCATGCATGCACTATGAACCGTCAAAAACAGAACTCTATCACTGCCCTAAAATTACATAACGACACTTGGTGTACGGATCGAGGGGAGTTACAACAACTAGCAATTTCCTTCTTTTGGGATTTGTTTTCCTCATCCATGAGTCATTTGCCGCCATATCCCATAACAGGTCGATTTCGACATTTAACGGCTACTGAGAAACAATGGATCTCTGCTCCAGTTTTGGATAGAGAGATGATGCAAGCAATTTTTGCTATGAGCCCTCTTAAAGCTCCAGTGGTGGACAGATTGCATGCATCATTCTATCAGAAACATTGGTCTTTGGTAGGAGATGGAGTTTGTACTCTAATTAAAAGAATTTTTACGTAAGGTATGTTTGATAAATCCTTAAACCGCACATTGCTTGTTCTGATTCCCAAGGTAGAAAATTCAAAATTTATATCTAAGTTCAAAGCCATAAGTTTGTGTAATGTCCTCTATAAAACAATCACCAAGATTATTGTGAACCGTTTGAAATTGTTCTTGCCTGACTGGATTACTAGAAACCAAAAAAGTTTTGGGCCGGGAAGAGCTATTACGGATAACATTATCATTGTGTAAGAAGTTATATACTCGATGCGTAAAAACAGGGAATTTAGGTTGGATGGCTTTGAAAATTGATATGGATAAAGTGTATGATGGACTCTATTGGGGTTTTATTTAGGACACACTAGTCGATTTGGATATTCCTGTTGAATTGGTGTCATTGATTATGTTCTGTGTTACTTCTGTATCCACGCAGATTTTGTGGAATGGAGCTGTACCTTCTAGCTTTATGCCATATAGAGGTATTTGCCAAGGTGATCCCTTATCTTCATACTTATTTGTATTGTGTATGGAACATTTGGCTCATGCGATCCAAGTGGGCATTGACTCGGGTGTTTGGAAACCAATTCGTCTATCTCGAGGTGGCCCTGCGTTGTCCCATCTTTTCTTTACAGATGACTTGGTCATTTTTGTTGAAACATCAGTTGATCATGTTCAAATTATTCAGAGGGTGCTGGAGGAATTTTGCACAAGTTCAGGCCATAAGGTTAGTTCATCTAAGTCTCGTATATTTTTCTTGTCTAATGTATCTATGGAAACGAAGAATGATATTTGCCGAGTCTTGGGTTATGAAGAAGTTTCGGATCTAGGAATGTGTCTTGGGGTACCCCTTCTGCACAAAATGGTTACTAGTGCTATGCATGGTTATATTGTTCAAAAAGTTAAGAATAAGTTGTCTGGTTGGAAGGTAAAACATATGTCGCTAGCTGGACGAATCACACTTGCTAAATCAGATTTATCTGTTATCCCAGCTTATGTTATGCAGTCAGTCCTTTTACCTAAGGGTGTTTGCGCAGATATTGAAGGTCTAATTCATAGATTTCTTTGGGTGAATCAAATTCGAGGCGTGGTCACTTTCTGGTTAAGTGGGAAGATGTGTGTAAAGCACAGTCTGATGGTGGCCTTGGTGTTCGCCAAGTTTTCGTACAGAATAAGACTTTTTAATGAAGATTGCATTTAATCTTCTTACGTGTCCAGATAAGTTATGGGTTCAGGCTTTACGAGCGAAGCACAAGTGGAACTCGGAGATACCTGAGTCAATTTTGCGACGGGATTGTTCTAGATTATGGCAAGGACTAACTAATATATGGGAAGATGTTAAAGGTGGTATACTTGGACCATGGGCAATGGTCGGAATGTTAGGTTCTGGTTAGACCCGTGGATAAGCACATCAGGGCCTTTGATAGAGCATGTTATGTACTGGTCTAGGGTAGGGAATGTAGGTTGTGTTATTGCCGATATGGTAGCACCAACATGGACTGGAATTGGCTGGCGTTTAGCCCCTTGATCTCGCCCAACATGATTCTACAAATTGCAGCTATCAAGCCACCATTAGCTTCGTCATCAGCAAGAGTTCCGGCTTGGCGATAGGATCCTTTACACTCGTTCTCGGTGCAACCGGCGTATTTGTCATTAACGCCTACACCATCCATCAATGAAGATAGCGGTTGGGTGCGCATTGCTAAGTTTAAAGGCTCGCCTCGGGTGCACACGTTTTTATGGTTGGTTTACTGGGATCGGATCCTTACAAATAAAGAGAGGGTCTGACGACATATAGCGAAAGGCGAAAGTTGTGCATGGTGTAGTGCTGGAGTATAAGATACACTTCATGTGTTGAGAGATTGCCCAACTGCATTTGCGGTATGGTCCAGCGTGGTAAAGCTAGAGAAAGTTGGAGAGTTTTGTGCATTACCTCTTCGACAATGGATTGTCTCGAACCTATGTGACGACTGCAATTTCCCGCGTGTGTCTTCCAATTGGGAACTTATGTTTGATTATATTATTTGGACGCTATGGAAACAGAAAAACATCAACATCTTTGGTTATGATGGTTGCCTACATGAGCCGGTGTTAATCAAGTATTGTCGAATGGTGGAGGAGGTGCTCCTTTCTAGGGCCCGGGATTTACCGTGTGTGCATGGAAATAGAAGTGGCCATGGACAGTAAGGATCGAGAGTATGGTCACCCCCTCCCGAGGGCTGGGTGATGTGTAATACGGATGGCTCACATCGGCATTCAACAGGGGGTGCCACTTGTAGAGGAGTTCTTTGGAATCATAATGGAGAATAGATTGTCGGCTTTGCCAAGAGCGTAGGATTATGTTCAGCTCTTGAAGTCGAGCTTTGGGGTTTTTATGAGGGATTACATTTAGCGTGGGAACTTGGCATTGGAAGACTGCAGTTAGAGTCGGACTGTGGTCGTACTCTACAATGTATAAACGATTGCATCCATGTTGGGTGCACGGTGTCGATAATTCAACATATCTGGGACTTGCTTGATAAAAGATGGGTGATCGATTTGGTGTGGATACACAGGGATCGAAATATTGTAGCCGACAAGTTGGCTCGACTTGTTTGGGAGCTACCCTTGGGACTGTATGAGTTCGTCGAACCACCGTGGGGTATGGAGAATCTATTGAGCTTGGATGTGCCAGGAGAATCTTTTAATGTACCTGAAGTTTCCTAATCTGTTAATGTCCTATTTTAATAAGGCATGAGAGATCTAGCAGTCATTAATGCTTTTTGAAAAAACCTTTTAAATAATTTAGAGAGTTTTATATGCTCGTTTCAACTAGGCAAACTACGTAGAGGTTGGGACGTTCTCATTGCGGCTTAAGAATCGACATTGTGGAATCGTGATTGTGTATTTATCTTCTCCAAATTTAGAATTTCAAATTTTAAACAGATAATTCTTCACCCTTAACTATCCCGATTCGTTTGATGAAAATTATTTGTTATTTTTATTTAAAGATATTTGTTTGAGTTTACTTTAAAAAGGAAAAAATTAATTGGATACACACTTTCGAATTTGGATTTGGTTTTTAGATATTTTATTGGATCGAACTCGAATTTATATAATCGGACTTAGATTCAGACTTAGATATTTTTGAAGGTCTGATTAGTAATTAAATTGTACTTGGACTTTATAAAGTTCGATCCAAGTCGAATGCTACCTATTCAAAGAGCAATAGATCAAAGGTGAGCTAAAAGGTCATGCAAAATAATACATGCATTAAAGATTTAAAGTGAGTAGTAGATCAACACGTACAACGTTGGATGACAAAGTATGTCACTTTTTTTAATCGGGAATCCCAAATCCAAATTTTTGCAAGCATACAAGCAGGATCCGAATAAATCACTTCCCCTTGTTTCTAACTCTGTGGCATAGCAGCAGCATTCAAGTGCCCGTATTTCTGCATCACTTTCCTAGTTGCCAGCGCAGCTGCCTCACTAGCGCGTAACGTTCCGGCAGCCATGATTGCGGCAAATTCACGGCTTATCTCTTCTTGGACCTTGGCTCGAGCATCCCCAAGAGGGTCCGATGATTTCTCCTGTGCTCCTGTTGGTTCGGCAGACGGCGACGTCTTTTCCGATGTCTTTGCATCCACATGGTTTGGTGGCACTTCAGCCTTCACCTCATCTCGCTTAGCATTATCAGAGGAACTGTCAACATTGACACCTGAGGGCCGAGACGGCTGAGCAGAAACAGATTGCCTGAATTGAGGAACTTGAGGAACAGAACCAGCCCGCAAAGCTGTCTCCAGATTTTGTATCATGGGCACTGTATAATAAATCTATCCACTTCATCAAAGAAATACAATGGATGAAGTAAAATTTGAACACGGATAATAACGACTTACTTAAGAGTGCACCCATCGGACTGCTCATAACTTCGTTTGGAAGCTGCAAAATATAGTCTGGAACGCTAGAACCGACGAGAAACTGGGCAACCTCATTGCTGAAGTTGTTGCAATTGTGGGTGAGCAAACTGTAGGTCTCGGCTGTGTAACGGGGACTAATCTCCTGTAAATACATCTCAAACACATCTTTAGGCACATGAGTGTCGAGTGACACCTAATTCGATCACCCTAATCGGATTCCCATATGGTGCAGTTCCGGCAGGAATGTGTTGAATTCCACCACCAAAATAGTATTCATTACCATAAACCACAACTCCAGTGAGCCTATCAAGAAGCAACAATAAACCGATCGGAGAATCAGTATAGCAAGCAATAACCTTCCCTAATAAGGTTATGGAAAGCTGCCGAGCCAGCCCGCGGCTCAAGTCGTACACATTCAACATGACCTTGTGACTCTCCTGTTATCAACCCAAAATCATTATTAGTTCAAATGTACTATTGATTAAACCTTTATAACAAGTGCAGATAGGCAAACAAGACATAAAGAGCAAAGGAAAAAATCAAACAGAAGTTAAAATGTGTGCAAAGAATCTGAAACCTCAGCCATTCCTGCAGTTCAACCTAAAAGCTCCTGATAGAACAATGGGGGAAAATGCAACCGTCGACGTTATTGATGAAGATAACCTGTGCAAACAGAAATTCAAACAGATCAACAAGATAAATTTCAGGGAAGCACCTTGCCTAGAGTAATTTTTATTACAATCCTATAATGGCCAATGATAATAGAAATTATGCTTGAACACACGTCAACACTCAAAGGTGTCCCTATTAAGGGTGTGCAAAATATCTGATCCAATTGATCCATTTTTTTATTTTTCGGATCGAATACGATTCACAATATTTCATGTTTCGGATTATCCAAAAATCCGAAATATCCAAAAATTCAAACTTTATGGATATGAATCTTGTTATAGTTAACTATATCCGAAAATTCAAAAATCCAAAATTCCTATAGATGCAAATCAACAATTTTCATAGATATAACCGCCAAATCCGAAAAACTCTAAATGGCTAAATCTAACAAGACTATATTTGACAGTTTAATGTTTTATTCCATAATCAAAACGCTAATTAGTAATCACCCAGATAATAGCAGATCATATCTTAAATTAAAATCCCTACTTTTCATCCCAGATACTTCATTGACTTAAAAAACTCTCAATTGCTCCTAATTTTCCTCATTGCAGAACACGACACGTAATTTAAAGCGCAAACAAAACTGAATCGAACAAAACCAAATATATATAATCAAATTTGTTTAAAATTCAAAGTAAAAACACAAAGAAGCAGAGAAACGCACCTGAGAAGAAAGAGCGGAACCGCAAAAGATTACTTCTTCATCTTTAATTGTCCGTTGCGTGAAATCGAAAACTGGACAAAACAAAGGACTGGGCTCGATTTATATTTTAAAGTTGGGCGGTCAGGTTTATTGGCGTCCAAGATTCTACATGAAAACGACCGGGATTCGCCATCTTCTATGACCTTCTAGAACTTACTACCAACTGTAGTTTTGACACGTGTGAGCTATTTTAACTTTATTTTTCAGGGTGAACTACATAAATGACCATCATACTAAGAGTTTGGTCTCGATTTAACTATCATACTTTTTTCGAAGCAATTAGACCAACATACTATTAAAATAGACTCAATGTGACCATCTGCCGTTAAAACCTAACGAAGGGAATGACATGGTAGTTAGTAAAAATTTGTATAATTACACATTTGGTCCTCATTACTTATATATTCTATTAATTTGATCCTAATTTTAATTTAATAAAATAAATTAATTATTTAATTATGTGATGACATGTATCGCCACCTTATTGGAAGACTTTAGTTATTTATATTTGATTTAATAATTTTTTTTCTCCAATATGGCGACACTTTTAGGATGCATAAAAAAGAAAATAAATATGGATTAAGGGGACTCCAACATGACACTTTTGGGATGCATAAAAAAAGAAAATAAATATGGATTAAGGGGACTCCAACATGATACTTTTGGGATGCATAAAAACATCTAAAACACTGAAATAGATTTAATAATTTTATTATTTTTTAAATATATATAATTTATGACGTGTCACCGCCTAATTAAATAATTAATTTATTTATTAAATTAAAATTAGGACTAAATTGATAGAGTATATAAGTAACGATGACCAAATGTGTAATTATACAAAATTTTACTAACTGTCGCGTCACTCCCTATGTTAGGTTTTAACGGCAAGTGATCACATTAAGTATTTTAATAGTATAGTGGTCTAATTTCACTGATAAGTTCACTTAAAAACACAAATTTTAACACGCAATTTATAATTTCACTGAAATCAAAATGTCGAGTACATTTTTTTGGCCGCCGCGACAAGTGAATTACAATACCGATTGAACAATAAAAAGTTATACTATTTAAAAAAAATGTCACTTAATTTTATTTTAAAAAGTTATACTACCATTTTTAAAATTTTGATCTCATTTTAAATTTGATATTATTTTTAAAAATTTAATACTATAATTTATTTATTTTTACTCTATCTAAATTTCTTTTGTTGAATCAATGTCTATGAATTCTTTCAAAATTGTTTGATGAAATCATAGATGACCTTCTATTGATTAATTTAATCATAACTTTATATATATATATATATATAAACGCAGTCTCGAATAAAAATCATATGTTGCTTTTCGGTGCTCTTATTTATACTCCAAATAAAAAAAACTTAAATTTAAGGTTTAGGGTTAAAGATTATGATTAGAGTTTAAGGAATTCAGAGTATGATATATTTTTAAAGTTTTAAGAATTATAGTCTAGGATTTATAATTTAATGTACGGCTTAGAATTTGATGTTTTAGTGTTGGGCTATAAAAAAGAACACCAAAAAGGACAAAAGATTTGTATCACCCTCTAAAAATCGAGAAATTATTAGATGAGTCTGTCTGACCACGTTATCTATAGTCCCATCCAATAATTTTATTTCAGGTCATTTTTTTCCAACGAGTAGTGAGTATTACTTAAAAGTTATACTTAAATGGGTGAATATTATTGCATGAATCATGAATGATGTGGTAAGTCAGACTCATCTAATAATTTGTCCTAAAAACCATTTATCAATCGTTAGAAGCGATTTCATTGGCAAGTGCAGTCCACGCCCCAATTTAGCGCTTGGTCTCACATTTTCGACTAAAAAAAGAAGCGGGAGGACATGAAAAAATTATTAAAAGTAGTTAAATAGTATACAGTAGAAAGAATTTGGAGATCTGAACACTGACGTGATTAGGCTAGGCAATCACACGCTCGGGAAACATGAAACCCTATGATTTAAAAATGTATATATATAATTACACTGAAATAAAGGAAACGTGTACTTAAAGTGTTATTAAATTTGGATTTTGATTTTTAAATTTAGAATTAGTTGGTAAAATATTTAACACCTTGTGGTTGAATTGAATTAAGTGAGTGAGAAAGTCGGTCCATTTAATTGGTTGTACAGTACTTTTATTTAACCAATAATTCTTACCACCAAATGAAATCAAACAAATAATGACCACTTTTATAATAATAAAAAAGGACCACAAGAAATATGCTAATGAGCCAAAAAAGGTAGGGTTTTAGGGGTTTGTACTTTATATTATAGCCCATAGGGTTTTAGGGCTGTCAGGATATTCTTTTCCCTCTTACACGAAATCTCAAGGAGTCCGATTAACCTATTTGGGTTGAAAATAAAATTATTTTTAAAACTTTCAGTTATAACAATGTGTATAGTTACAATAAAAAAATTAATATGATTTATAAATAAAATTATAAATACTCATTAAATTCATTAATTAGTCATTATAAAATAAAGGGTAAACTATAAAATGATCACCATACTATTGCTAAAGTCGCGATTTGACCACTTTACCTTTTTTTCGAAGCAATTAAACCGTCATACTATTAAATTGGGTGCAATTTGACCACCAGCCGTTAAAGGTTAACGGCAGGATGACGTGTCAGTTAAAAAAATAAAGGTATAATTACACATTTGGTCCTTACTACTTATATATTTTTTCAATTTAGTCATAGTTTTAATTTAATAAAATAAATTAATTATTTAATTAGGTGGTAACACGTCACCACTTGATTGGAGGGATACGGGGGGTTGAACTTGTGTCTCATAGCAAGCAAGAGTAATGGCTTACCACCACACCAAATGCTATATTGTGATATAATTCCTGCACAATATTATATGTAAATAACCATAAAAAATTGAAAAACTCCATCATTGTCGTTAGCAACATTTTTGGTCTATAGATTCTTTATTAAAGTTGGATCGAATTTCTTGGATACTAAGCCCTTCTGAGGCAACCTCAGGCTCACAGGATGATCCTTCATTATTGGTTTGCAGTGAAGGAGATCCGGAGAATTGGAACGTTCAGGTACAACTTACCACATGCCTCTTGAAGCAAACTACTTCAATTTGATCTAACCTTTTGCTGGTTCTTTAAACGGACAGGTTTTCCGGTCTATAGATTCAGGATCTGTGAAAGGATTCCCTAAGGATGTTTATCAAGCAGATGCTGAGGTTTTAATTCCTACTTCTTTTATTTATGTCTGAATAACCATTATCATTATTTTAGTTTGAGTTACTATAATAGACAATATATTTTTCATTTTTCTGCGACATGGATGGTTTGATTCCTTCCTCTTACTGCAGAATCTTGTTTGTGCAAAGAATCTGGTTATAGACAAGAGCATTCAAACATCATACATCTAGGCAATTCGAACCGCTCAACACTTCATATACATTGAGAACCAATATTTTATTGGATCATCATATGCTTGGCCATCTTACAAAGCAGGTTTCTGCAACCTCTTATCTTCTTGTTTTTATTTTTATTTTTATTTTTCCATAATTTTCACACTCATGCGTCTCATTCTGTTCGTCACAAGTAGATATGTTGTGAATCTAACAACTGGTTCAAATTATCACTGCTTTTTTAGGAGGTTTGGACCTTTGTGATGGACCTCATCTTGCAGTGCATATAATCTTCAATTAGTTTAAAGAATCTTGACATCAATTGCTGTTACTGATTCTTGGTTTCTCTTTTAATTGTTAGTCAGGAACTAAGTGCCCAACAGATCGAAAATGTTGCTAACGACGATGATGGAGTTTTTCAGTTTTTGATGGTTATTTATATATAATATAGTGCAGGAATTATATCATAATATAGCATTTGGTTTGGTGGTAAGCTATTGCTTTTGCTTGCTATGAGATGCAGGTTCAACGCCTCATACTTGCATTTGAGATGTTTTTCATTTTCTTCCTTTAATTAGGTGGTGACACGTGTCATCACCTAATTAAATAATTAATTTATTTTATTTAATTAAAATTATGACTAAATTGAAAAAATATATGAGTAGTAAGGACCAAATGTGTAATTATACCTTTATTTTTTTAACTGACACGTCACCCTGCCGTTAACCTTTAACGGTTGGTGGTCAAATTGCACCCAATTTAATAGTATGATGGTTTAATTGCTTCGAAAAAAAGTAAGGTGGTCAAATCGCGACTTTTGCAATAGTATAGTGGTCATTTATATAGTTTACCCTAAAATAAAAGCAAACGAGCTGACAATTCAAATATAACATAAGATTATTTTTTCTATATTGAGAAGCAAATAGTGTGGCTGATAGATTGGCAAAGCAGGACACAATGCAATACATGGCAATCAGGGTTTTTTGCAACTGTCAGATATGGTGTTAGGAGTTAGTGCTATTCAAATTCGGGTACCCGAGTTTTCGGGTATTAAATTTGTCAGCCCGTGTTTCAACCTATGAATATTAGGTATTCGATAATCAGGTACCCGTTAAATTTGGGTATCCGTAAAATCGGGTACCGGGTACCCGATTTTCATTTTTTTATTTTTTTATTTTAAAATAAATAAAAAACTTTAAAAGTTTATAACAAATGAACCAAACAAAAAAATAATAATGATTTGGAGTTTATAACCATAAGAAAGACATTAAAAATATTAATATCGATCGTGATTTTTTTTCGAATCTCATATTTTTTAAAGAAACCTACTAATGCATAAATGCAATAGAGAAACCTTGTTGTTTGTTTCATATCGAATCTTACATATTCACAAATTAATATTTTTTTGAAAAATTTAAAACATGAAAGCATATAATACAAATATAGAATGAATTTAGGGATTTAAATATAATTCTAAAGTAAAAATATTAAGTAATCTAATAAAATAAAAAATAAAAAAATAAGAACCGGATACCCGAAAAAATCATATTTTTTGACCCGAACCCGACTCGGGTAAAAAAATTCCAAATAAATACCCGATTATTTATGTTCGGGTAGTCGGGTCGGATAATTTTAAATACCCCTATTAAGAGTATTTCATGAGGACTTTAGTAGATCTTATGTATGAGGATACGTTGATTTAGGAGTGTATCCATTGATTTATCTCCTTGTTTTTTTATCAAATGTTTTTTTACTAGATTTTCGTTTGGCGGAGCTGTTAAAACAAAGAGGGGTGCAAAAGCTGTGATTGGGGAGAAGTTAAAATTTGCAGTTTTTCCAAAAACAACGTTTGAGACCAAAAATTATGAAAATGTTGGGCAAAAATAAAGAGAAGCTAGGTGCTCGACAAAGCTTCTCCAAACGCTAGGTGAAGAAACAACACATAATGAAGTTAAAGCGTTTTTAATGAGGCACGTGATAAAAATATCTTCTTTATCAAAAAAATATATAACATAGATTATAATAATTTCAAATAAAACTTATAAATAATAATGCTAAATCAAAATTAAAAGTTTAGATAGAATAATTATGCACAGCGGGCAGAACTGGAATCTAAAACATACAAATAATGGGATCAATTGGCTAATTTTCTTAAATATACTCTTATAAAAAATGAATTAGAAAATTACTTAGAGAAATATCTCATTTCTGAATGTGTAGGATGAACTGTCAACTACGATTTTTTTTTAGAATATGCTGGTGTGATGCAAGGATAGCATCTGTTCAACTTTCTTTTAGCCTTTTTTTCAAGGAAGGCACACACAACATGCAATACTGATGCTCGATCCCGGGTGCCAAGGGATGATGAACATCAACCTTTGCCACCAGGACACAAGGGGATGAGCGTCAACTACGATTTTTAAAAAAACACATCATATCAATCGCGCTTTTAGAAAGCACACCACGCCAGCCGTAACTTCTATGTACTAAAAGCTAAAAATGAAAAAAAAAATGAATTACTAGAAACAAGTTTTGAGATTTACCTCCATGAATTGTAAGACAATAATGATAACATTAGTTGATATAGGCATAGTTAGAGTGTTAATCTTCGGTACATAAAAGGCACGAAATGTGTTTGTTGGGATGATCAATCAGTGTGATTTGGCCAAAAGAGTAGCGAATTAGCAATTTAAAAATTAAAGGGGAGCAAATAAAAAGATAAAAATAAGACACAAGGATGGTTCAACCTTCTAACAACGTCTACATCCACTACATTAGCTTTCAACTAAGTATTTTCACAAATTCACTATGAATTTATTCCCCTTTTCTAGGCTAAGGAGACAACCCTTTACACAATCAAAGCTTTTTAACTCAAAGCTTTGATCAAACACTCTCTTTTACAAAAAAAAAAAAAATTGAATAGCAAACTGAAAATACTCTTAAAAGTAGTTTGTCTGTCAAATTACAAGTTCACTCAACCCAAAACTTGAATAAAATGATTACAAGAAAGATCACTCAAGTGGGTTACAAAGATTTGGCTCTAATAGGCTCAAGAATGTTGGATTTGTGCTTGAATGCTGAAGACTTGTTGAATAGTTGTTGTGTAGCTTTGAAGACTTGAATATATACACCTCATTGATTTCTAACCGTTTTGGTAGCTGAGATCATAAATATAATCGTTTGAGATCATTTTTCCCGCAATAAATGATGTCCGTCAACCCTCGGTATCGGTACTTAGTCTTTGGTATCGGTACATGCTATAAGAAAAAATAGTCGTTGTACAAGAGGGTATCGAAACGCGAAAGAGCGTATCGATACGAGAAGTTCATTTTACAAAAGCATACCGATACAGTCCGTACTGTATCGGTACCAATTTTACTCACTGGAATCTGAAGAAAAAAGTCTTTGGCAAATTGTATCGGTTTAGGCATACTGGTACGATATAACCAATTTTTAAAGTTATGGTTCCAATAAAACTGACAAGATAAAGGCTATATCATGAAATGCAAAGATCTTTCAAATCTGAACACCCCGTATCAGTAGGAGTAAAGTCGAGTAAAGTCGTACCGATACTCAAAGCATATTTGGTTTTCAAGTATGAATGGCGTACCGATACAGTTATACACGTACCGGTACCCAATAGCTATTTTGTATAAAAATATTTTTCAGTAGTCAAAACTCGTATCGGTACAACCAAGTGCGTATCAATACTCCTAGACCAAAATCAACTATTTGAGTATGAACACTTAGAAAATATTTGAGGTTTTAATTTTTTACTTAGAAACAATTTTTAGTTCGAATCCTTGTCATTTTGTGAGATTTTTTAGCACTTAAAAATTTATTCAAATTTACAATCAAGTCCTTTAAAATCATTGTTATATCAAAAATCAAATGTTGGTTTTACGATGTTCTTACTAGTTTTTTTTTCATCTTCGTCCTTCAATATACTGAAGTCGCGGTTGACGTGGTGCGTTTTCTAAAAAACGCAAATGACGGAACACGACTTCATTCTGCGTTATCAAAAAAGGAGTATTTCTCTAAATAATTTTTTGAGAAAGTTATTTGTCTAATTAATTTTTTTAAAAGAGTACATTCGAAAAAAATAGCCGGATCATTTTTTAACAGTTTTTCACAACTAGGGTTTTCATTGGATGGTTGAAATATTATTTAGCAATAAGAAACATTGAATAATATTATTTTTTTTAAAGTAATTTAAAAGTGTGAATTTATACCATTATTGCTGGATGGGATTTGGGCACTAGGCAATTGAGTAAGGGGCCACGTTCCATGTACGAAATGTTTGCAGTTGTATATTAATTTGTTGGGATGTATGCATGAAATGATTGCAAATACTGCGTAAAGTTCCCTAATAAATAATAATAATAATAATAATAATAATAATAATAATAATAATAATAATGGTTACGCTGTTTGTTTTGTATTATTATAGAGTTAAAAACCAATAGCTAGAGGTGCTTATCGATCGCGAATTGAATAGTGTTTGATTTGTGCTTATTAAAAAAATTTATTGCTCGATCCGATGCTCGTTAAGTTCAATAAATTTTGGTCTAAATGTAACCCCCTAGACCCGCCTATGCGTTACAACGGATCCTAGGAAGTCACATTAGGGTCACAAGAGCGACCCACAGTAAAAATACACATAAAAATATTTTTATTTCTTCAAAACACTTATTAAACTGTAAAACCAACTTCTGTTTAAAAATATCATTTCGGTATGTCATTTAAACACGTAATAAAAACTTCATAAAATATTTTACAAACACTGTCATAAAACAGTACATGACATACATGCCCACTAACTATACAGTACCGTACTCCATAAGCAACGCCGAGAGAACTCCGAACACTGCTGTCAAACGTTATACCATGATATATTCCTTTAACTTGCGATGGTAAAAACATCGTGAGCTTGGAAAAGCTCAGTAATACAAAACTACCAAAGGATGCTATAAGCTCATGCAGATATATGGTAGGCATAACATTTTCAGGATGTTCCACGTAGTAACAGTCTCCATTTCTGTTCTACTATTTCGAGGTAGCATCATACTCGAGAATAACGATACTTGCTCTTTATTCATACATCGAGAATTAGACGATAATTATATAGGCTAGTAACATATGAGGTAGGAATCAGAGAGTTTGGTGCCTAGTGTGTTCCAACGGTGCAACATTAATGCATGAAACATAATAATGCAGTAAACCTTTTTATTTCAAATACATTTGTTTTAAGTAGCAGTAAAATTCTTTTTAATTCTTTATTTACCCTCCAACCATACTCCAGTATTTAGTTTCCCCCAGTGCGGTATCATGTACAGGCATTAATCCGAGCCCATTGGGCATGGGTACCATCCTAAGGATATACCTTAGAATACGGGCGGCCCTTGCCAAAGCATAGGAACCGAAAACGGGCGGACCTGACCGAAGCCTAGGATCCGAAAACGGGCGGACCTGGCCGAAGCCTAGGATCCGAAAACGGGCGGACTTACCAGCTGGATCAGGGCTGAGCCGATTACAACTTCATACCATGTCCCAAGTACCCAATGAATTAGATCATCAATAGTTCATTAATCATTAACTATATTTTTAGTAACTCATTATCCATATAGCATGTTTTCCATATCGGGTGCATATGCATATATCAGAAATATAGTACGGTCATACTTAATCATAAAACATATCATGTGAGTTCAAATATGTCAATCAAGTATTATAACATGTAAAACAGTATGCAAAACAGTCGTGTGGCACACATGGAACACACTAGGTGGAACATTTTGTTTCTTGGAGATACTTGGCATTTACGGAAGAGAACACATTAAACTTTTGACAAAAGAACGAATCTTTGAAACAAGGCCCCTATTAAAAGAGGGGTTTGTATTAACGGTTCAACTAGATATTCAGGAGATGACACATCAGAATCTTTGAGAGTTTAGGCACATCATGAGTGATTTAGCCATTCAAGCCTACTAGGGCATTATGGTCATTTTATCATATACGAGCATTTTTGGTAGTTTATACCGACAGGGCGTAAATAGTGGCTCAAAAAGTGATAGTTGCTCATCAAGTTCCCAACCAAGCATTCAAAGGTTTCCATGTCAAGATCTCTCACGATATTCAGAGCTATTTTGATCATTTTTGCCATTGAGGGCATTTTGGTCATTTAACTATTATAGGAGACTTGTAACTTAGCCCATTCATGAGGAAATTATGATTCACAATATTTGAAATTTCCAGAAGTTTATCGAGCCTCTAAATCCAATCGATCAACATGTCTCAAGTCCCAACCTTACAGTACTATCCAAACCTTCTGATGTATGCACTTCACGGGTATCATTTCCAAATACTGATTATATCGTATATCTGAAAGGCTGCCTTCATATTTCACCACAAGACTTGCCACAGAGTAGTCGAACTAATACTTTGTGCGAAAAAAAAAACTTTCATCCTTATATTAATATCAGGAGTGATTGACGTACATGGGTCATGCTTCAACCCATAAGGGCATTTCGGTCATTTTCAGCTTTATTGGCAAATTTCTAGAATTTCATCAAAGGCAATTTACCTTATTTCCGACAAGGGGGTATTTCAGTCATTCTGAAGCTTAGGATCTCTATCATTTCTGTCAATTGAATCATTTATAGTATTTCAATTATTTAAGTACTCGTGGGTGTTTCAGCCATTCAAGAAATTTCGGTACCCTCCAACCACTTCATTCATTTCAGACTCAAGGGTTTGTCCATCATTCCAGTTAATTTGCAAACTTGGGTGTCCGAAGATACTTCAGTCTTCTTGGTCACTACGATCATTCTGATTAATTAGACCATAACAATATTCTCAATACTTTTGGTCATTACAATCAATTCAGTATTTGAGCCAGTTAATTTATTCAGAGGTATGGATAGTTTCTCGTGAACCTATATTCGGAGATTCGTTCCAAAAATCAAAGAAACCTAACGCCTTACAATCTCGAAAGATTAAATCTTGTTACCATAACTTTCCAAGTAGATCGTGGTTTTTAGATGAATCGAGTCGTTTTACCATATCCAGTATAAATTTCTAGATCGCTTCCAATTCCAAGGGTATTTTAGTCATTCTCATACTTTAAGGGTGTTTTCGTAATTTTATATCCGAGTATTTTTAACGTTTGATCACTTGACACTGATAATCAGATTTGGAGATTAGCTGCTTTATTAGTTATTTATTGAACTCCAGATCCTTACATTTATTCACTTTCTCGTTCGAGCATTTAATCTTATCCAAGTTTCATATCCGGTGTGACTTAAGCAGAGCTAACATCACTCCTCATCATATGTATGCATGCATTTACCGAATATCTACATGTTAATAAACCATACTAGAGGTAGTAGTGTATTACCTTTAATACTTGCTATATCGGTCGACCATGATACTCCGTTCGATCACTCTCGAACCCGAATGCGATGTCCTCAACATCCCGAATACAAGGAACTTCGAATACCTTCAATAAAAATATTCCACTTTCAGTCTTTAATCACCTTACTCATAATTAATTATTAAAATATATAAATGGACTCGAGTTCAAGGTCCAATTCGGAGGCTTTCGGGTTAGAATTTCATGAAACGGGCATCAAAAACGGACTTAAGACGTCGAAAAACATAAAATAGGACTTTTCGGAAAAAGTTGACTTTTTGGTCAAAGTCAACGCTGACGTCATGCTGACGTCACTGGTTGACCGGGTTGACTCACTGGGTTGACCGAGTTGACTCACTGGGTTGACTCGGGCGAGTTGACTCACTGGGTTGACTCGGTCAACGGGTCGGGTCGGGTCAGGTCAACGGGGCTTGGCTTACCACTGGGCTTGGGCCGGTTCGCTTGGACCGGTTCGGGTGGCTCGGTTCACGGCTAGGTCGGGTCTGAGCCGGCCGGTTCAACGACCACCGTCCAGGGCGGCCGGAAATCGCCCCGGACGGCGCGTGAGGCCCACGCGCGGCCTAAAATAGCCGGAAAACATGCACAAAACTCAAAAATTACCCAGAACCTTAGTTAAACCAGATTCAAGCCGGAATCATACCGGTTCTTACTAAATCCGAAGCGGTAACGCTAGGATCGACGTAGCTCCGACGACGGTCAATACGACGGTGGATGGGCTCTCCGATAACTGGGTTTTTCTTGGCTCAACGCAAGGAGTTCAACGGCGGAGGCGGTGCCACGAACGGCTAACGGAGGCAGCCGGAAATCTCGAAAATAAAAGGGGCGACGCATGGGGTTTCTTGCCGAAACATTGAGTCGTTCTCCACGACAGGCGGCGCACAACGGCTGCGAGTGATCGGCAAGGTTGAGCTCGGGTTGCGACGACGGAACCGTCGGTGTTGGCGGTGACGCACACCGTTCGGCGGTGGCGTAGATCGGGGAGGGTGGCCGGTGAAAAAGGTGAAACGTTAAGATCGTTTCAGAACCTTCTGGGTTCTTTCAAGTCTCCAACACGAAAAAAAGGGTAGCTGGGGAGTCATCAAACCTATTTATTTTTAGTTCGGACCAAAAAAACATAAACTAAAATATAGATGGTGCAAGCTTTGAACAAGAGTTATCCTTAGCTCGATCGGTTAAGGCTTGGGTTCACTTAACATAAGGTAAGGGGTTCAAACCCCATGGACAACTTTTATTCCCTTTTTTATTTTCATTTCATTTTTTCCTCATATTTTATTAGGGGTGTTACAACTCTCCCCTCCTAAAAGAAATTTCGTCCTCGAAATTTACCAAAGTCGGTGTAATGCAGAAATCGCTCTTTCATCCATTCATGTATTGAAACTTACCCATCAAAGTATCTTTATTTCTCGAGATTTTTTTTTTGCGGTCACCTATCAATTTTGGCTGTGTCCTTAGTCGCTCAGCTATTCTTTTAACGCAATGTCATCTTATCATGCAACTCATACGAACTAATCATATTACGATATTTGAATCCATACAGAACTTTAAATGAAGCCAAACGGACACTTGTCTTGCAACTTTCATTATATATGGTGTCAGACAAGGATGCGAAACCTTTCCAACAACCACATAAATGATCATATCTCCCAGAAGCATCTCCTCTAGGATCTGAGTTAGTCTACTAAGTCGACCATCAATTTACGGATAAGAATCTGTACCTGAAATCCAAACAAGTAATCCAAACTTCCAACAGAGCCTTCCAAAATTAAGACGTAACACTGAATTTCAGTCAGGGGTGATATGTATAACTATACACCATGCCACATTATTGCAGAAATAACTTCCTCCATGGCAATCAATCATAATCAAGATTTTATACGGATATCACTTACCGTTAATGAAATTTTTAGACAATTGCTTCCTTCGTATATCACAGAGTCACCATAGAAATTTACACTTTCGCCACATTCACAAACACCTTTCTTTTAAATTCATAACACTTTTATCAAATTTCCATCAGAATATTTTCAAACATAATCATTATCACCGAGCTACCTTACATGTGATCTTATACCGGTTACCACATATGATCAAACCTTCATTCTCTATCTAATTCATATCTTCAATTCCACACGCATTAACCATCTCAGTATCTTTATCTAGATTCAAATCCATCAATTTAATCCAATTCATAGACAAACATTATCGATATTCCTTTCCAAGACAGATCAAGCTATTATGGACAGAAGTGTTAGATGCACTTATTACAGGGAAGGATTCAACATTGGAGTTTCGGCCCGAGGAGTACGGTTATGATCTAGGGGCATGTACAAACCAGACGCCCTATAACAGACGATCGGCCGATCTACCCAGAATGACGCAACTCTAAGCTCTGATACCACTAAATGTAACCCCCTAGACCCGCCTATGCGTTACAACGGATCCTAGGAAGTCACATTAGGGTCACAAGAGCGACCCACAGTAAAAATACACATAAAAACATTTTTATTTCTTCAAAACACTTATTAAACTGTAAAACCAACTTCTGTTTAAAAATATCATTTCGGTATGTCATTTAAACACGTAATAAAAACTTCATAAAATATTTTACAAACACTGTCATAAAACAGTACATGACATACATGCCCACTAACTATACAGTACCGTACTCCATAAGCAACGCCGAGAGAACTCCGAACACTGCTGTCAAACGTTATATCATGATATATTCCTTTAACCTGCGATGGTAAAAACATCGTGAGCTTGGAAAAGCTCAGTAATACAAAACTACCAAAGGATGCTATAAGCTCATGCAGATATATGGTAGGCATAACATTTTCAGGATGTTCCACGTAGTAATAGTCTCCATTTCTGTTCTACTATTTCGAGGTAGCATCATACTCGAGAATAACGATACTTGCTCTTTATTCATACATCGAGAATTAGACGATAATTATATAGGCTAGTAACATATGAGGTAGGAATCAGAGAGTTTGGTGCCTAGTGTGTTCCAACGGTGCAACATTAATGCATGAAACATAATAATGCAGTAAACCTTTTTATTTCAAATACATTTGTTTTAAGTAGCAGTAAAATTCTTTTTAATTCTTTATTTACCCTCCAACCATACTCCAGTATTTAGTTTCCCCCAGTGCGGTATCATGTACAGGCATTAACCCGAGCCCATTGGGCATGGGTACCATCCTAAGGATATACCTTAGAATACGGGCGGCCCTTGCCAAAGCATAGGAACCGAAAACGGGCAGACCTGACCGAAGCCTAGGATCCGAAAACGGGCGGACCTGGCCGAAGCCTAGGATCCGAAAACGGGCGGACTTACCAGCTGGATCAGGGCTGAGCCGATTACAACTTCATATCATGTCCCAAGTACCCAGTGAATTAGATCATCAATAGTTCATTAATCATTAACTATATTTTTAGTAACTCATTATCCATATAGCATGTTTTCCATATCGGGTGCATATGCATATATCAGAAATATAGTACGGTCATACTTAATCATAAAACATATCATGTGAGTTCAAATATGTCAATCAAGTATTATAACATGTAAAACAGTATGCAAAACAGTCGTGTGGCACACATGGAACACACTAGGTGGAACATTTTGTTTCTTGGAGATACTTGGCATTTACGGAAGAGAACACATTAAACTTTTGACAAAAGAACGAATCTTTGAAACAAGGCCCCTATTAAAAGAGGGGTTTGTATTAACGGTTCAACTAGATATTCAGGAGATGACACATCAGAATCTTTGAGAGTTTAGGCACATCATGAGTGATTTAGCCATTCAAGCCTACTAGGGCATTATGGTCATTTTATCATATACGAGCATTTTTGGTAGTTTATACCGACAGGGCGTAAATAGTGGCTCAAAAAGTGATAGTTGCTCATCAAGTTCCCAACCAAGCATTCAAAGGTTTCCATGTCAAGATCTCTCACGATATTCAGAGCTATTTTGATCACTTTGGCCATTGAGGGCATTTTGGTCATTTAACTATTATAGGAGACTTGTAACTTAGCCCATTCATGAGGAAATTATGATTCACAATATTTGAAATTTCCAGAAGTTTATCGAGCCTCTAAATCCAATCGATCAACATGTCTCAAGTCCCAACCTTACAGTACTATCCAAACCTTCTGATGTATGCACTTCACGGGTATCATTTCCAAATACTGATTATATCGTATATCTGAAAGGCTGCCTTCATATTTCACCACAAGACTTGCCACAGAGTAGTCGAACTAATACTTTGTGCGAAAAAAAAACTTCCATCCTTATATTAATATCAGGAGTGATTGACGTACATGGGTCATGCTTCAACCCATAAGGGCATTTCGGTCATTTTCAGCTTTATTGGCAAATTTCTAGAATTTCATCAAAGGCAATTTACCTTATTTCCGACAAGGGGGGGTATTTCAGTCATTCTGAAGCTTAGGATCTCTATCATTTTTGTCAATTGAATCATTTATAGTATTTCAATTATTTAAGTACTCGTGGGTGTTTCAGCCATTCAAGAAATTTCGGTACCCTCCAACCACTTCATTCATTTCAGACTCAAGGGTTTGTCCATCATTCCAGTTAATTTGCAAACTTGGGTGTGCGAAGATACTTCAGTCTTCTTGGTCACTACGATCATTCTGATTAATTAGACCATAACAATATTCTCAATACTTTTGGTCATTACAATCAATTCAGTATTTGAGCCAGTTAATTTATTCAGAGGTATGGATAGTTTCCCGTGAACCTATATTCGGAGATTCGTTCCAAAAATCAAAGAAACCTAACGCCTTACAATCTCGAAAGATTAAATCTTGTTACCATAACTTTCCAAGTAGATCGAGGTTTTTAGATGAATCGAGTCGTTTTACCATATCCAGTATAAATTTCTAGATCGCTTCCAATTCCAAGGGTATTTTAGTCATTCTCATACTTTAAGGGTGTTTTCGTAATTTTATATCCGAGTATTTTTAACGTTTGATCACTTGACACTGATAATCAGATTTGGAGATTAGCTGCTTTATTAGTTATTTATTGAACTCCAGATCCTTACATTTATTCACTTTCTCGTTCGAGCATTTAATCTTATCCAGGTTTCATATCCGGTGTGACTTAAGCAGAGCTAACATCACTCCTCATCATATGTATGCATGCATTTACCGAATATCTACATGTTAATAAACCATACTAGAGGTAGTAGTGTATTACCTTTAATACTTGCTATATCGGTCGACCATGATACTCCGTTCGATCACTCTCGAACCCGAATGCGATGTCCTCAACATCCCGAATACAAGGAACTTCGAATACCTTCAATAAAAATATTCCACTTTCAGTCTTTAATCACCTTACTCATAATTAATTATTAAAATATATAAATGGACTCGAGTTCAAGGTCCAATTCGGAGGCTTTCGGGTTAGAATTTCATGAAACGGGCATCAAAAACGTACTTAGGACGTCGAAAAACATAAAATAGGACTTTTCGGAAAAAGTTGACTTTTTGGTCAAAGTCAACGCTGATGTCAGCAGTCAACGCTGACGTCATGCTGACGTCACTGGTTGACCGGGTTGACTCACTGGGTTGACCGAGTTGACTCACTGGGTTGACTCGGGCAAGTTGACTCACTGGGTTGACTCGGTCAACGGGTCGGGTCGGGTCAGGTCAACGGGGCTTGGCTTACCACTGGGCTTGGGCCGGTTCGCTTGGACCGGTTCGGGTGGCTCGGTTCACGGCTAGGTCGGGTCTGAGCTGGCCGGTTCAACGACCACCGTCCAGGGCGGCCGGAAATCGCCCCGGACGGCGCGTGAGGCCCACGCGCGGCCTAAAATAGCCGGAAAACATGCACAAAACTCAAAAATCAACTCAAAAATTACCCAGAACCTTAGTTAAACCAGATTCAAGCCGGAATCATACCGGTTCTTACCAAATCCGAAGCGGTAACGCTAGGATCGACGTAGCTCCGACGACGGTCAATACGACGGTGGATGGGCTCTCCGATGACTGGGTTTTTCTTGGCTCAACGCAAGGAGTTCAACGGCGGAGGCGGTGCCACGAACGGCTAACGGAGGCAGCCGGAAATCTCGAAAATAAAAGGGGCGACGCATGGGGTTTCTTGCCGAAACATTGAGTCGTTCTCCACGACAGGCGGCGCACAACGGCTGCGAGTGATCGGCAAGGCTGAGCTCGGGTTGCGACGACGGAACCGCCGGTGTTGGCGGTGACGCACACCGTTCGGCGGTGGCGTAGATCGGGGAGGGTGGCCGGTGAAAAAGGTGAAACGTTAAGATCGTTTCAGAACCTTCTGGGTTCTTTCAAGTCTCCAACACGAAAAAAAAGGGTAGCTGGGGAGTCATCAAACCTATTTATTTTTAGTTCGGACCAAAAAAACATAAACTAAAATAAAGATGGTGCAAGCTTTGAACAAGAGTTATCCTTAGCTCGATCGGTTAAGGCTTGGGTTCACTTAACATAAGGTAAGGGGTTCAAACCCCATGTACAACTTTTATTCCCTTTTTATTTTCATTTCATTTTTTCCTCATATTTTATTAGGGGTGTTACACGACTCTTGCTCATTAAAAAAAACTCATTGCTTGTTAAGCTCGCCAAAATTTTTACCTTACTTTTTTAATATAGGTAAAATCTAGTGATACTATTAGAGCTTATAAACATAGAAATTCAGAATAAAAAACGTGAGGTCTAAGAAGATAAATAAACGAACATGCCATGACCGAGTTATATATAAGTTGATATTCGAGTGTGAGACTTTTTTTTAGTTTCTCAACAATCTTCGATGGATAACAAAGGAGTGAATGTCTTAAGAATTTCGAGTTTTAACTTTCAAACGTATTTTTTATATGGGAAGTGGAAACTAAAATTTTCCATTTTTCTACTTTCATACATAAAATAATAGTAAAAGAAAAAAATTCTTTAATAAAAAAGGAAAGACTCATTATCATAATTTATATTCTTATTAATACAAATTAATTTTTTTTAATTCACGGAAAATGCAAAATGTTTTAGAAATTTGAAACTAAAATTTTATGAGTAAATTATCTAGCAATTCACTTAATTTTTTTTTGAGTTTTCAACTAGTATTTAAACTTTTTGAAACATAATTTTTTAAGACGGACATCAAAAAATCATAAAAGAATTTATATAAGAAAATAACGAGTTGCTCACGAACTTATCGAATTGAGTTGAACCTTGCTTTACTCGGCTCGTTAAGATCTCGAGTCGAGCTCGATTTCGAGTCGAGTCAACTCAAATCAAGCGCTAACCAAATTTTTATCGAGCCGAGCTCGAACTATTTGCGAGCTGCTCAACTCAATAAACACCCCTAGTATTTTCAAGAAAAAAAAATGAAACAGTAGTGATTTGTTTCAATTTGCTTAAACAAACAGCAAATTCTTCACGAGAATGTCACATCTTCATAAAGTTTCATCGTTTTATAATATTAAAAAAATAAGAATTATGTTTCAACAAGTTTATAATTTGATTTTATTTATCCCAATTTTAATTCGTTCCTTATATCATATTAAGAGCGCATTTGGTTAGTCGAATTTTACGTACGACTCGTAATGATGTAAGTATTTCAGAATAAGATAATACTTTTTAGATTCATAATATTTTGACAATATTATAAATTTTAATGTATAAACATCTATTGTTTCACTATTACGAGAAAGAGAAGTTATGAGAGAATGAATGTTTTTTTAAAGCTTAAATGTAACACTTCGATTCCCATCCGAAGTGGTATTTTTGAGTCGCCCAAAATTACGACCTAATTTTTTATTTATTTTAAAACTATATATTTAGCCTTTATTCAAAACATTATAACATATGTTAGCTCATATAGATATAATTAAATAAGCAGTATAAATTAATTTACAAAATAAGAGCTCCAAGTTAATACGTTGTATATCAAAATAATATTTCAAAAATAAAAATACAGACTCTACCACGTAAGGTCCTATGGATACACAACCCACTAAATACAAGTGCCGTACTCTGATGATCTCCGCTTGCTGGTATCCCATACTGATAGTTGTTCCTCGAGCTCCCTATCTGTTACCCCCTAGACCCGCCTATACATTACCACAAATCCTATGAGGTTACATTAGGGTCACAAGAGCGACCCGCGGTAAAAATCCACGTAAAACATTTTTCTTTAAAACACTTATTAAACTGTAAAAATCAACTTCTGTTTAAAATACTCTTTCAGGAAATTATTTAATCATATAATAGAAATTTCAGAAAGTGTTTTACAAACACTATCATAAAACAATACATGATATACATACCCACTAACTGAACCAGTACCGTACTCCAAAAGCAACACCGAGAGAACTTCAAACACTAATGTCGGTCATTATCATGATAAATCTCTTTTAACCTGCGATAGTAAAAATAACATGAGCTTGAGAAAGCTCAGTAATACAAACTACCAAATGATGCTATAAGCACATGCATGTATATGGCAAACATAACATTGTCATGGTATTTCATGTAGTAACAATCTCCATTTACAATTTGCCATTTCAGTGTAGCATTATACTAGGATAACGGGATTGGTTCTGTATTCAATCATTGATTATCAGGTGAGAGCTTATCGTTCAGAGAGTCAGTAGTGTGGTTGTAACCTCCTCGTTTCGATCTAGCCAGCAGACCGAACCGAACGGGTTACACGGGGAAAATTGAAGCGAAACCCGCTAAGGCCTCACTCCGATTAGCAACCCTATTTTTTTCATTTTATTAACCTTGTCTAAATGTCACGTTTAATCCTATGTGTGAAGGCAAACAACGGAAAAATGAACACGGATACAAACCGAGCAGAGGTATGAAGGTAACTTAGTCTTACCAAGTAGTTATTAGTCAAGTTCCATGCATACGAGACAAAACCATCACAAAGAATACATATAAACTCATTTAGGAAACATACAAGCATTAGAGACTAAACCGTAACATTTGGAAACCTTCAAGGACGCCCTTTAACCGTTTTAACTACCTGCGTTTCGAAACAGGACTACCCGTTCCAGAACGCGGGCTTCATTCAAAAAGTAACATCAGGTCGTTTCGGAATGGCTCCTCATGGTTCTGGAACAAGAGCCTCTAGTGGCAAATCGTACTGAAACGGCTTCTCATGGTTCCGAAACAGGAGCCTCCAGTGGCAAATCGTACCGAAACGATACCACCTTCGCTCCGATACGGGTGCCCCTGGAGCTTGGTTGTTCCGAAATCACATTAGACGTTCTGAAATGTCTGGACACAGTTTGGCCCGAAAGTACATTTTAGCATCTCCAAACGTTCCCAAACTTACCCCGAAACATCACAAACCACATGACAACTTATTAAACAAACAATCTAGAGGCAAAACACCCTAAAGACAAGCTTCAAACATGCATACACGCAAAAATGGATCTCAAACCCAAATGCTCATAAGAACACACTTTAGTTCAAAAACACCAACAAGTCAAAACACATAACAATTGACCCAAGGCCATAACGAGCCTCAACATATCATGGTAACAACATTTAAAACATGTTAGCAACATTAACAATAGCCAAACATAGGAGTTTGAACACCAACTGCCTAACACGGTCTAGCATTCCCATTGTCTAAGTATTATTATGACTAAGAAAACTATACTTTGAGCTAGCAAAGAACTTCAAGAACTCCTCCCTTGCCCGCTTGTCTCTGAAGCTACTAATAATCTGCATTGTTGGAAAAAGAGAGCGTAAGCTTAGTGAGCGGAGCTCTAAAACACAACAACAATGCAGTTCAAAACATATATCTTAGTTTTAAAAGCAAAACCATTTAAGAAAGAGATACAATAAAACAAAAACATAAACGAAACGTTGTATGCACATGCACAACCACCCCTGGTGGGACTACACGTCATCGTACTCATCTACTAGTCACTATCGGTGGGACTACACATCACCGTACACAACGACTAACCATCACGTGAGGCTTGACATCAACTATGACAACACACCAACATTAAAATGGGGATAAAAGCATTCTGTAATCAACACCGCAACACACATAAACACGAACGCCAACAATCAACTAAACAAGACAAGAATAGACAACTAACGCTTGGGTCTAAGTTAGCCTTTAAGGCTCCACCCAAACCCCAAGAAACTTTCATTGAACATATTAAAGCTTCAAACAATTTTCACTCACCGATAGAGCCCAAACGATAGCCGAATCCCTGATTCAAGCCTCCGAACTACCCGGCCTCGCGTCCAAAGGACCCAAACTCGTTTCCCCTGTTCCTAGTCAATCCAAAAATGATGCACTAGACCCAAAACAAACCCCCAAACTTGCAGCAACACAGAAACTCATCATTCAACATCAAAACTTCATCGATTCACACTTAGAACACTTGGAAACACCATCAAAACGTCCCAAAACAACTAGCAGCCAAGACCCAACAAATTCTCCATCAAAACTACTTCTTTAAGCATCCAAAGCACTTACCCAAAGTCTACAAACCATCAGCCCAAGATTCCACACAAGGACAACCCAAAAACCCACATTTTCCACTCCCAAACCCCTCCTTTATACTAGATTCGGGTTTCCTATCTTTAGCCTCTATTTTAACATTTTTAGGACACGAAAATAAGATTAAAAACACCCTTGAACATGACATTAAAATACCCAAACGAAAATCCCCTCATCCTTCCTCTTTTCAATCTCATGGTATTTTGGAAAAACTTTAAACAATGAGTTTTAAGGAAAAATTTAAACAACAACAATCTAAAGAAAATAAAAATCGAAACAAAGGGGAAATTACCTTGTAAACTTGTGTGGCTGAGATGATTGCTCCAATAGAATAGTTGAAAATGGTGGTTTTTGGCAAAGTAACATGAAAAAAGAGGAGGAGGAAGATGATGATTTCTTTTTGAAAAAAAACCCCTTTTGTTTTAAAATCTCAAATTCCCCTTTTTGCCCGTATTCAATAAAAAACTCTTCAAAACTAGCACTGAACTTTAATATTTGAGTCAAAAATGCCACTCCACCATTAACTGTTAACTCCTCCATTAAGTCAAAACGGCGTTATTTTGGTGCGGCTGTTTTGAAGCCTAATTTAGCCCAAAACGACGTCATTTTGCAAGAGGAAAAAAAATTAAAACCATGCGCTTAGGGTGCTTTGAACCCAAGACCTTTAGGAGAAAGAGCTAAGCCTTAATCTCTGAACCAACATAACATTATGTAATATTTTATCATAAATATTATATATCTCAAACTAATTCAGATTAATTCAAATTATTTTATAAAATAAATAATATTATAAACAATATCAACATATAAAATAATGTTGTGAATAAAATAAAGAAGAACAAGAAGAACAAAGAGATGAGAGGAAGAGAGAGATTTGTATTATTCTCAAAATATAGAATTGTATACAATGCCTTCAATGAATCATCTATTTATAGGCATAAGAAGTACATAATACATTAAACTCTAATTCATAGAGATAATATTCCTAATAATAAATAAATCAAACTCCTTTGATAAAGTTCTAATCATGATAGACATCCACATAGATAAATATTCATAACACTCCCCCTTGGATGTCTATGAAGATAATGTGCCTCGTTAAAACCTTACTAAGATAAAAACCCAGTGAGAAAAAATTCTTTAGTGAAGGAAAAAGAGTACACACATCTTTGATACGCATAACTTGTTGCCTCATTAAAAACCTTACCAGGAAAACCCATTGGGACAAAACCCCGGTTAAGGGAAAAAGAGTGCAACGCGTATTTACTCCCCCTCATGAAAACATCATAGAAGATCTTTGAATCTTCATAATTTAATCTTGAATATCATTTTTCTAAAGATCGCGAGGGATGAAACTTTGGAGTAATATGTTCCATGATGTATCAACTTTCAAACTGAGATATACATCTTACTTTATCTTCACACAAGATAGCTTTTATCATATCTTGTAAAAGTAAATCCACATATCTTTTGGATATGTTGGGTCAATAATCTTAGCCAAACACATTTTTTTGGCTTGCCTCGTGCATAACAATTATTTCTACGACATTTGAGGAGGCATCAACGAATATTTGAAGATCTAAATGTAATGATCTTTGTATATTCATAGATATTTCTTGACCAACTAATATATAGTGCTTCAAGACCAAGAAAATATATAATTATCTTTATTCACATCCAACAATCTTACAACTATTGGGATACTCAATAGATATGCTCTATTCATATTGAATCTTCTTTAAGATTCTTTCAGCTTATGTCTATTTATAGACAAAAGAAATATATAAAAATGCTTGATCTTCAAGTCGAGATAAACTTGATGTCAAGATTCAAGTACTTGTATTGAAAGTACTTCATGAGTTTCCAATTTGAAGCTCTTTAGGAGTTCTAAAATTATCATAATGGATCTTGATCCAAACTCCTTTATAAAATACATAAGAAAATCTGATCATTCTTATAGTATTTTCTCAATTAGTATTCACTAAGGCGATTATACCAAATGCGCCAAAAATATTCATGAGACATGTCTAAATAAATTTCCTCAGAAATTTCCAAATGCTTATAGCATTTTAGATCCTTCAAGGATAAATATGGATCTACAAATAATTAGACGCATGTAAAATTTTCAAAACTGCCAAAGTAATTGCATCCACCATGAAGTAATTAAAACTTTTCATAAATCACAATTCAAGTCGTATTTACGACTACTTATTTGTGCCTCACTTGCATTACACCTTTAGGTGTTTTGACTGGTGGTCTAAATACTTCTATTTTAGAAGTTCAAAGCGTCTTTCAACATTGGCCAATTCAATATCTATACTTCTGGATAGATTTTATACAAGATCCTCGATTTCTTTCTTTACTTCTATAGAAGTATTTTATGTAAAATTGTTTGTAAAATCGTTGTCGACAACTTTCCAATTTTTCTAGTTCCATTCTCGTAATGACATAACTCATCGAGATCTCTTCAAGATTTCAATCTTTATTCAGGTACCTGAAACTCTTCAAGAGTTTTATTATTTGTTATGTCTTGGGTCTCTTCAGGAGCACCCGCCTCCAATATATGACCATCTCATATTACTTTCTATTTACGAGAATTTTGATCATTGGAACCATTTAAACTATCATGCTTCAGGCATGATTTACATTCTCTCGCTCTAACATGTAATTTAAACTTAGAGCATTTCAGTTGGTATATGAGACTTAATTACTCTCATTGGGTCAGTAAATATGTCTGGCAGTTGACATGTAATAACATGAATTATCTTATGAACTTCTAGTTCATATACGAGGATCTAGATAATGATAATTCATTTTCCTCTATCCAGCTGATTATTATCTCCCCCTGATGTTGAGAAAAATCATGTCATAAATGATTCTCCAATTAATGTTTAAGAATTTAAACATAAAAGGAGACTCGTACTCAATATATATTCTCAACCCTTTTTATTTACCCATTTTGTGCGTTGTGGTGGAGCAATTCATATCGCACATTCAAAAATCATAAAATGGGAAATGTATGGTTTCTGACCAAAAACCAATCATAACGGAGAGTTTATTATAACTCGTTGGCTTGATGCGTATAAGTGTTGCTATATGGAAACACCATATAAATAATAACTCTTTTGTTATCATAGTTTAGCTATTAAATAGGAGGCATCCAATTGAAATTTTGCTAAACTATATTTTTCATAATCAATAGGCTTTGTAACAACTGATATAGCCTAAAATATAAACCCACTAGCTTTTCAAGACGAATAGTCTAACTGCATAATCTGAATATTTTTAGAATCAATCTCACAAACTTCTGGTTGTAAGTCGATAAAACAATGTAGATGCATCTACTAAAATCATATAAAACTTTCCACATTTGTGGATATATGGGCCCATATTTCGTTCAGATATGCAAGACATACAGTCTAAACTTCAATACAAGAACTTTAAGTTCTAATTCTTTTGGTAAGTGGGATCATCTATATCCTTTGAGAACAAACAACACAAGAACTTCAGGTTCTTTTAGTAAGTAGAATTTAATCAATTCCTTTAAGCAACACAAGAACTTCACGTTCTTTAATAAGTGGAATTTAATTCATTCCTTTGAGAATAAGCACCACAAGAACTACAGGTTCTTTTAATACATGTGCATGTAAATCTCAATAATTTCTGCACCATTGATCAGGATGGTCTAACCGATCTTGCCAACTATATATATATATGTGTGTATATATCTCTAAATTTGTAAACTCCTTGTTTACCATAACATGTAATTCAATCTCACTCGTACATGTCTAGTACGGCCATCAAAATTGTTCCTTTAAATAGGAATATATTTAGCTCTTTCGAAGCTTTCAATTGAAATTATCTTTTGGTAGTAATATATAGCTCTTCTAGAGCTTTCAACTGACTTTTTGGCTACCAAAACTTATATCAATATTGGCTTATTTCAAATGCCAATTGATAACATATGTTATCTATAATTCCCAAAGGGATAGTTTGCGAACTCATATTGCTCTCTTTATGATTTTGACGAGTATAACGCACTGTGAATATGGAATAAAGTTCCATTTGACAATAACATATTTGCTCAACCAGAGCTTTTTGTGATATTAGTACTTCCGGATATAGTACTCACATTATTCCCTTGCATTTTAATCGAGAAATGCATAATTGTGCACCTTTCAAAATGTGCTTTGTTTCATTTACTTTAGGTAATGAAAATATGTACTTTGTATCATTCACTTCGAGGAATGAAAAATATAAAATATAGCACATCATATCAAGTCGATTATCTATCAGAGATAAACTTTCAAGTGCTCTTCCGGAGTATTGATATTTTAGTACTTTGAGAAATACTACTCATATTTCCCCTTGCATTTAAATGGGAAAAATATTTCTTATGCTTAAGTACAATATGAGTACTTGCATTATCTGCTAGGCATAAATCGCCACAATTCTAGGCATAAATAGCCACAATTCATTGTATATTTTATTCCGGAAGTAATCATATTCTTCAAATAATAAATTAACATAAAACGTAAATAAATAATATGTGAAATAAATAAAGATAAAGCAAACTAACATAAATAAATAATAAATGAAACGAATTAACATTAAAAAAATAAAATAAAAAAATAATTATTCCTGTTAGAGGTTATAAGGGAAATAAAATAAATGGTAAATTATTCCCTTCAAGGGTTATGAGAAAAATAACAATATCCAATTGAGTTGGACCAATAACGCCATAATTATTTTCGCCATAAACAAATTTTGTTTATATTTTATTTCATTTATCATCCATGATTATGGATAAAGTCCATAATACTTTGGCGTTTGACAAGTACGAAACCAATGGTTTATAACATCACATTGGTAAAAGGATTTCACTTCCTTAGAATGATCTTTATCACTCTTGTCATCCTTATAACTTCGCTACCAGCGGGTAGAAGTATTCTTAAAATGACTATATTTTTCATGTGTATATTCATAGCCTCGACCACGACCACAACTTTTAATGTGATTTTTTTATTCCTTCCATAATATAATCTCACATTCACTTCAGGGAATGGAGTAGAGCCAGTGGGCCTTTAAAACCTTTTTCACATATCCTTATCACAGAGAACAAAGATTTAATCCTCGTACGCGGCATTGTTAAACCTGTCCACAAGGTCCTTTAAAACCTCCTTTTAGACCAGTAGCCTCGCAGAACGGGATGTCCAGCCAATTATACTTGGATTATATCGAAATTATGTCTATAATTGAATAATGATTTATCATGTTTGCATTCACTTCAGGGAATGAAACGGATCCAATAATTGCATGGAATAAACATCATGCTTGCATTCACTTCAGGGAATGCCCCATCATTGATAATTGCATGGAATAAACATCATGCTTGCATTCACTTCAGGGAATGCCCCATCATTGATAATCACATGGAATAAACATCATGATTTGCATTCACTTCAAGGAATGCTTCCCATAAAACTTTTTGGATCAAGACGAATTTTCGTAACTTAAAATTGGGAGAAGTCTATGGTCGAGTTTTTCAACGAAGAAGAAATATTGCTTTCAAGCAAATATAGACTTTATAATAATCTTCTTGTAAATCCAAAATCATAATGATTTATCGCACTTTAAAATTGTATTTTAAAAGATAAAAATAAAATAGAGTTTACCGATATTGAATTTCGTCTCAAAGACAATGATGACGTAGCAAATGAACCAAGGCATCTTCTCATAATCGTTTTTACACCATGTCTCTTTCCAGCTCATTTGAATACATGTAAAACTCAAAACACGGTTAAAAGCATCGACTTTTATCAATAGAATAAAAAAATTTTATTTGAGACTAGATCAAAAAGTATAAAAGTAGTCATAGATCAAGTTGAATAAACATAACTATAATTGATGTGATCAAATTATAAACAACCATAGTTAAAATCAAGCGACATTTTGATGAATATATAAACACATCAAAGTAACGTATTCCTTTTGCCTTTGATTCACATACAAAGTAATTGATACAAATAATAAAGTTGTTTTATATCTCGAATTTATTCATATAAATTACCATAATAATAATAATAATGATAAAACAAATATATAACAATCACATGACAACACAATCCTTGAATTGAATCAATTATAAATTAGAATGGAATAATAAAAACTTTGAATAAAACTAATATACTGTGTAATAAAATGTTCCAACTTGTGCGCCCAATAGCATTTAGCCGAAATCCTTGAGGGCTTTAATTTGGTTTGCTTTATCAATCCATCTAATGAAGTACGACGATAATTTTAATTTTTTTTAATTCAAGAGTTACTTCAAGTATGAATAAAATAATAATAAATTAAAATAATAATCAAATAATAGATATGAATATACTAACTTTTGGAGAATGATAAACCAATCATTATATTAGTATATAAATAAGTAAAACATACCATACTTTCCAAGGTAAGCTGAATATATGATAGATGTAGTCACCAATATCAAATTGAAATTCTTTTCGAGAACCGCCAACAATAATCACAGTAATTGAGCGAGCGAGATCGTGCTGATAACGTGTTGTGAATAAAATAAAGAAGAACAAGAAGAACAAAGAGATGAGAGGAAGAGGGAGATTTGTATTATTCTCAAAATATAGAATTGTATACAATGCCTTCAATGAATCATCTATTTATAGGCATAAGAAGTACATAATACATTAAACTCTAATTCATAGAGATAATATTCCTAATAATAAATAAATTAAACTCCTTTGATAAAGTTCTAATCATGATAGACATCCACATAGATAAATATTCATAACAAATAATAAATATATATTATTTGCACATATATGTATAAATAAAAATATATTATTTTTATATATATTTAATAATATAAATATATTATTTAAAAAACCCAAAATATTTATAAAAAATATTATATTATATTATTAATAATAATATATAAAAACCCTAAATCCTAAATTGTTAACCCACAAACCCAAACCCTCAAACTTAAATTCTAAACTTTAGAGTTTAGGATTTAAGGTTTAAGAATTTTTTAGATTTAAATTTTATATTTTTTAAAATAATATATTTATATTATAAATAATATAAAAATAAAATACTTTATTTAAATTATATAAACTTATATATTTGGTTCAACCAAATTATTTTATAAAAATTAATTCTATGAATGATATAAAATATATTGTTTTTACATATATCAATAAAAATATATTATTTTTAAAAACAAAAAAATATTTATAAAACAATATATTTATATTACAAATAATATATAAAAAGCTATAAACCAAAAACCTCAAATCATAAAGCTTTGGGTTTGAGCTTTGAGCTTTGTACTTTAAAGTTTAGGATTTAGAGTTTAGAGTTTTATATAGTATTTATAATATAAATATATTAATTTTATGAATATTTTAGAGTTTTTTAAATAATATATTTATATTATAAATATTATATGCAAAATAAAAACAATACACTTTATTTTTATATATTTATATATACAAATAATATATTTTAATATTATTTATTTTATAAAATAATTTAAATTAATCCGAATTAGTTTGTGATATATAATATTTGTGGTAAAATATTACACAATGTTATGTTGGTTTAGTGGTTAAAGCTTAGCTCTTTCTCCTAATGTTTTTGAGTTCAAAACACCCTAAGTGTGCATGGTTCTAATTTTTTCTTCTAGCAAAACGACGTCGTTTTGGGCTATATTAGGCTTCAAAACAGTCGCACCAAAAATGACATCGTTTTGACTTAACGGAGGAGTTAACGTCAGAGTGACATTTTCGACTCAAAGTTAAAATTCTGACTTGTTTTGAAAAATTTTAAAATTTGATAGTATTTTCGACTCAAATACCATAGCTTAGTTGTATCTAGTATAGTTTAACCTATTAAGAATGAGAGCTATAAATTTCAAACCTAAATCGTAAATTGAATATGTACTACACCAGAAAAAGTCGGCTCTTGAAATGAAACCCTAAAACTACTTTTTGCCGGATCTTGGAGAGAGAATAGCGTTTTTCCCCCGGTTTGTTTGTATTAAATGAAGCCCGAAAAAGGTGAAAAGTGTTTTGGCGGGAAAAAGATTCCCCATAGGATCGTGGTGTTTGTTAGTACATAGAATAACATATTTTAGGGCAAAAGTTTAGCATTAATTGAGGATGATGTAATGACTATTGAACATTGTGCATTAAAAAAACCTCTAAATTTTGTATTTCACACCTACACAGAGCACTAGACTGACGTAACCTCATAATTTGTACACGTAAATCATCATAATATATTTTCGTAAACTAAGCAAATATCGATATAATATAATTAATCAACAAAAAATTAAAGTAGTTATATTATTGAGCGGGAAATTATCCGGATATTGTAACGGGAAAAAATATTTTTCTAGCACTAGAGTTTATATTTTTCAATCTATTACATTTGTTACAATAAATAGTGAAGTTAATTTAAATATATATCGATTTTACTGCACTGATTTTACTATGCATTGTAGAAATGTCATATTTTAAGTTTGTGATTTGTGAGGCGGATTAAAACTAGAGAAGATAAACTTCATGAAGTCTGTATGTATTATTGGCGATTCAAATATACTTCCTCTGTCCCACTAAAACTGTCACATGTTGACTTTTTGGGGTAAAACTTTTCAACTTTGACCTCTTATAATTTAAAATTTATTATTAATAAAAATATGAAAAAATATATTTTAAAAACTTTGAATCAACTAATTTTTAAATATAATTTTTATAATTTTTAATTAATTAAAATATTTAAATAAATTATAGTCAAAGTTGAAAATTTTTGACCAAAAAAAGTCAACATATGACAATTTTAATGGGACGGAGGGAGTATTTAATATAAAAATATAAACAATGAAGTCAACATGCACTCAAACCGGCTTCACATCTCACTGTAGCAATTATTATAAATTAGAAAATAAAATCCTCAGTGCAATACTTTTGGAAAATATTTTTTTCCTACTACAAGTTAGCCTTATATTGAGTATCGTATTTGTTAGATCTAATATGAATCTGTTATTAGTCTGTTATGGAATTTGTTAGATTGTTATAGCATGGGCCCCAATGCAACCGACTCATCAGGTAGTCACATGGGTTGGATACATTGGGCTATATAAATCATTGTATGGGTTTATGTGACCCAGTATCACATATACAATTTTTCATGAATTAATAAAATTCTCTGGTTTGACTATCTTAAGTCAAAATCCCCAATTCTCTTTTCAGAGTTTATTTCGTAGGTTTAACATGGTATCATTCGCCTCTTTCCGATCCTGAGTTCCTTTTTCCGGTGGTCCTGTTGCGATCGTTCCAATGCCTTCTGGTAGTGCTGATGCAGCTGAGCCGACTCCCGAGTCTCTTTCCATGGACGACGGTGTTTCTGCCCATGTCTTTGCGAATAAACAGATTAGCGTCAAGCTCGATGACGACAATTTCCTTCTTTGGCGGCAGCAAGTCAAGCTTCTTGTTCGAGGTCTGGGCTTGGAGCACTTCCTTGATGAGGATACCCCGGTGCCGGCGAAATTGGTTACTAATTTCGGTGGCGAGCGTGTCTTGAATCCTGCGTATATCAAATTTGTTAAGCAGGATAGCTCCCTCGCCTCATGGCTTCTTTCGACAATCACCTCCCGGCTTCTTTCTCACTTTGTTGGCTCCGATTCATCTGCCTCCATCTGGACTGTTGTCTGTCGTAGATACTCTAAGCTCACGACCACCAGACTGATGCACCTCCATTGTCGTTTACGCTCTCTACAAAAAGGTACACTCTCCGTTGCTGAGTACGCTTCCCAGATTAAAGAAATCTACGATTTACTTGCCAATTGCGGGAATCCTGTCTCGGAAATTGAGCAGGTTGCTACTGTGCTCAATGGCTTACCGTATGAGTTTGAGCCCACTGTTGCGGTGATTACGGCTAGCAAGGAACCTTATTCCTTCGATGCTGCCGTATCTTTACTGGTCGATGCTGAGGTTCGTGTTACTGACCCTTTACGTCTTCCTGCTGGTATTCATAACACTACGTTTCGTGGTTCTTCTGATGATGTTGCTGATGCGGTCCCTGATAATTCCCGTTGGACTAATTTTTCTGGTAATTCTCGTGGTGGCTCTCGTGCTCCTACTGGGGGAAGGTTTAGAGGTCGTTCTTCGAAGCCTCAATGTCAGAACTGTGGAAAGTTTGGCCACTTGGCCGATCGGTGCTGGTTTCGATTCAATGATAAGGTTAAAGGTTCTTCTCGTCCCTCTGAGGCTTAGGCTCACTCTTGCTGTTGCCATCATGATTTTTCTCCAGAACATTCATATTCTCCTTTTGTTTCTGGTCACACTAATTCCCCTGCTGAGTATGCCCAGGTTAATGTAGCTTGTGCAACATCTGGATCGTCCTCTACCTCTTGGTGTCCTGACTCTGGTGCAACACACCACGTGTCTAATGATCCTGCTCATCTCCAGCAAGGCCGTTCCTACACTGGTCAGGGTAAGGTCCACATTGGTGATGGTTCAACACTTTCTATTTCTGGTATTGGTCATCATCTTGTTCCTACAATTTCTAAGCCATTGGTCCTTGATCAGTTATTATTAGTTCCTCAAATTTCTCGTAATTTGCTACCTGTCTCGAAATTTTCTGCTGACAACAATGTGTATTTTGAGTTTCATTCTTCCTACTGTTGTGTGAAGGATGATACCACATGATCAGTTTTGTTGGAAGGATCTCAAGATCAGGGCCTTTACAATTTCCAGTTTCCTGCTTCAGTTTCTGCTCACAACTCAGCTTCAGTTCTTGCTTGCTCAGCTTCCAGGACGACTGATTCAGAGTATCATCTGTGGCACCGGCGTTTGGGACATCCAACATCTGACGTTGTAGCTGTAGTGCTCAATAAACATGTTTCGTTTGATAGATCTTCTCTTTGCAATGCATGTCAACTTGGCAAGAGTCATGCTCTGCCTTTTCATTGTTCTTCTACAATTTATAATAAACCATTTGAGTTAGTTGAAGTGGATGTTTGGGGGCCTGCATCAATTGCTTATGCTGGTTATCTTTATTATATTTCCTTTGTTGATCTTTACAGTAGAAACACTTGGGTTTATCTCCTGAAACATAAGTATGATGTTGTCACCGCCTTTCATATGTTTTATGCCCTAGTTAAAAATCAATTTTCTGCTACATTGCTTGCTGTACAATCTGATGGTGGAGGAGAATTTCATTTCCTTGATACACTGTTAGCCTCTTTAGGGATACAACATAGGGTTACATGTCCTAGAACATCTCAGCAAAATGGAATTGTGGAACGCAAACATAGACATATAGTGGAAACTGCATTAACTCTTCTGGCTCAGGCTTCACTGCCCTTAGATTACTGGTCCTATGCCATTCTCAGTGTTGTTTATTTAATTAATAGACTCCCTACCAAGGTGCTTACTGGCTTATCACCATTTCAAGTTCTTTTTGGTCGAGCTCCTGACTACAAGTTTCTTAAGGTGTTTGGTAGTCTTTGCTATCCTTACTTGCGGCCTTACAATAGACATAAGATGGACTTCAGGTCAAGGCCGTGTCTCTTTTTGGGCTATTCGCCAAAACACCATGGTTATTAGTGTTTGGATAGGAGTACTGGTCGAATATTTGTTTCTAGACATGTGGTTTTCAGTGAAAATGTTTTTCCTGCTGCTGAGTTACCTGTTGATACCAGTGCTGCATCCTCTGAAAGTTTCTCTTCAGCCCCTTTAGTTGTTGAGCCTCATACTTCTTCATCCACTGTGCAGCAACCTACTCATATTTCTGTTGCTACAGATACTATTGTTGAGCCAATTTCAGTTTCTTCTGAATCTCCTGTACATCCTTCTACTGAGCCTAATTTATGTACTTCTTGCCCTTCTAATTCATCTCCTACAGTTGCTGCATCGCCTATAGTTGATGATCAGTCTCAACCTGCTGCCCCTCCTCATGATGCATCATCAGACTCTCCTGCATGCCCCTCACCTGCTCAGTGTCCCTCTGTTCAGACATCAGATAAGCCTCCTCTAGTAGCTGAGGTTTCCACTGAATCTGAGTCTATTCCTGCACCTGAACAATCTGTAGTTGGTTCTAATGTGTGTAATTCCCACTCCATGATGACAAGAGGAAAATGTGGAATTTTTAAGCCTAAGGCGTTTCATCTACAAGTTGATGATGCTGTCCCTCGAGATGTTTATGCTACATTGGCAGATCCTGAGTGGAAAATTGCAGTTGAAGCTGAGTATAATGCCTTGTTCACTAATGATACTTGGGATATTGTGGAACTTTCCTCTGATCGGAAAGCTATTGGTTGTAAATGGCTTTTTAAAGTCAAAAGAAACACTGATGGTTCTGTGCACAGGTTGAAGGCAAGATTGGTTGCCAAGGGGTATGCACAAGTTGCTGGTTTCGATTTTGTGGATACATTTAGCCTAGTAATCAAGTCCTTCATAGTGAATGTTGTTATTTCTATTGTTGTTGTCAATCACTGGTCAATTAGACAAGTAGACATTAATAATGCCTTCTTGAAAGGTGACCTTGATGAAGCTGTCTACATGCAGCAACCTGAAGGTTTTCAAGTCAAGAATGCAATTGGGTCAGTATTAGTGTGTAAACTTAAGAGAGCCTTGTATGGTTTAAGGCAGGCACCACGGAATTGGTTCACCAAACTTAAAGGTTTTCTTGGAGGACTTGGGTTCCAAGCCTCAAATGCAGATGCTTTTCTGTTTGTATTCAAGTCTGATTCCACAGTTACATACATTGTAATTTATGTGGATGATATTTTGCTTACTGGCTCGTCCACCTCACATGTTGATGAAGTCATTCGACTCTTACATCAGAAATTTTCACTTAAAGACCTTGGAGCATTGCAATTCTTTTTTGGGATTGAGGTTAGATCTGTTCAGGGAGGTCTCTTTCTCACACAAAAAAAGTATATACTTGAGCTACTTGTTAAGACTGATCACAGGGATCTTAATTCAGCTGCTACTCCTATTGCCATGACTCCTAAATTAACTAAAAGTGCTGGAGTTCCTTTGGCTGATGAACATGAATATAGGAGTGTGGTGGGTGCCCTCCAATACATCTGCCACACCCACCTAGACATTAGCTTTGCTGTGAACAAAGTGGCTCAATACATGCAACAACCTTCTGATATACATTGGCTAGCAGTTAAGCGTATACTTCGATACCTTCATGGTACCTTGGATTATGGTCTTTGGTTTTCTTCTCAGCCTTTCTAACGTCTTCATCTTCATGCCTTCTCTGATGCTGACTGGGGTAGTGACCCCGATGATCGACGATCAGTTTCTGGTTACTGCACTTTCCTTGGCTCTCATTTGCTATCTTGGAGTTCACGTAAGCAACGCTCTGTCTCCAGGTCTACTGCAGAAGCTGAATTTCGCAGCCTTGCAGATGCATCTTCCGAACTTAGCTGGCTGACTGCAATATTGACTGATATGGGTATTGATCTTGATGATATACCCACCATTTGGAGAGACAATACGAGTGCCGTTGCTATGTCGGCTAATCCAGTTATGCATGCTAAAACAAAGCATGTGGTACTTGACTTATTTTTTGTTCGTGAACGTGTTCTTTCTCAGAAGCTCCAAGTCAATTATGTGCCTGCATGTGATCAAGTGGCTGATATCTTTACCAAGCCAATTTCTGTTGAAAAGTTTGCTGAATTTCGTCACCAGTTAGGTGTTCGTAATTTTGCTGATTTAAGAGATTGAGAAAGCGAGGGAAATGTTAGATCTAATATGAATCTGTTATTAGTCTGTTATGAAATTTGTTTATAGCATGGACCCCAATGCAACCGACTCATCAGGTAGTCACATGGGTTGGATGCATTGAGCTATATAAATCATTGTATGGGTTTATGTGACCCAGTATCACATATACAATTTTTCATGAATTAATAAAATTCTTTAGTTTGACTATCTTAAGTCAAAATCCCCAATTCTCTTTTCATAGTTTATTTCGTAGGTTTAACAGTAATTAATATTTATTTTTTAAATAATATATATTATACTGATTTTCTTTTCATTTCAGTGAATTTTTTGAGTAAAGAAATTATAAATCCTTAGGTTTAGGTGAGATATACTGAATTCCATAAATTCGTGTGATTTAATTTCAACAAATAATATAAAGTTTGACTTAAATTTAAAATAAAAATAAATTAAAATTTAATTTAGTTGATATTATCATTATTATTATGTCATAAAAATAATGAATTTAAAATATTCAAGAGTATAATGATTAATAACATTCAAATTCAATCTAATAAATTGACATGCAATTCAATTTCGATGCATTTATTATCAGTCCTCACTTTTCTTAAAACAGTTATATTTATATAAAATGTATAGGGTAAATTACACAAAATGCCACCGAAGTTTATCATGTGTATCGAAAATACCACTGAACTATAAAACAATATTATTAATAATCGATACTATTTTAGTACTGAATTTTAATTTAAACTTCAATTATATTACTAGACCCTTAAAATCGATGATGTGGAAGGATCTTAACGATCCTCTTTGCGATGACGTAGAAGGATTTTAACGGTTTCAATGATGTAATTGAAACCTAAACTGAAGTTCAATGGTAAAACAATTTTCGATTTTTAATTTAGTGTAGGTATCATTTTAAATATATTAATTTCCAAAAGTGGTAATATGATCAATACGGTCTTAAGCATGTCTTAAGTTCGACGTATTATGTATATATAAAATTTTCACTGAAAAACTTGTCTACTAAAATAAAATGTTCAACACGAGTCGATTTTAATTAGTCAAGACAAAGTTTTAGGAATCCAACAGAGTAAAAAAAAACATTTTTCTTGACATGTATAAAAATAAAAAGGAAGCCCTTAACAGAAACAAAAGGCTATTTGTAAGTTGCAGATAAAATGACTGACCGAATCCAAATGGCGTTGCTCCCTCAGTCGGTGGGCTGTTGCCTCCATTGGAGAAACATAACTTCATCACACATAAAAAAGGAAAATAACTATTTTGTAATTTTTATTAGTCAAGTGACCATTTGTAACATATGATGAGTCGAGTGATCATTTTGTATTTTCTGATTAGTCGAGTGATTATTTTATAGTGTTTGATTAGTTGAATAATTATTTTGTAATTTTTAATTAGTTGAATAATATTTTTTAAATTTTCATAGTCAAATAATCCAACTAAAAAACTTATCGAGTGACTATCTGAATATTTTACCCTTTATATACACTACACCAAACTTAGTATATAGCGGCATTTGTTAGACAAACTCCGCTAAAGACTCATATATATAGTGGTATTTTTGCTAAAAACGCCACAATACTTGCACTTTAACGGCGTTTTGCTTGAAATGTCAGAATTGGTCCTGTACTTTAGTGGCGTTAGTGTAAAAAATGCTACAATTGTCGAGTCTTTAGTGGCGCTTTTAACTACAAACGCCGCAATAGATCTCGTTAATAGTGGCATTTTTTATTAAACGCCACAAATACTCATACGTTTGTGGTGTTTGTCTTAGAAACGCCGCACTTGTTTAGTTCTATGGTGGCGTTTGTAGTTACAAACGTCGCAAAATCTCGTATTTAACCCTTTGTTTTATTCGTTAACTTTAATTTCCCAAATATTCATGATCCCCCGTGCCCCCTCCTCTCAATCTCTGATGATGTATCATCCGACATTTTCATTGGAGCAGCTTTCTCGTTGCCGCTCATCACCGCTCGTCACGAGCTTGTTTTTTGCTTTATTTAAGGTATGTCTCCATGAAACAATCTATTTTTTTTTTTTGCTTTCTCTACAAACAACAAAATTCCTCTGCAAATTTTCAAATCTTATTCCTTGATTTGCATGTTTTGATTACATTTTCGTTTTCTTCACTAAATTCTCGTTTTATTTTTCTGCCTTTTCTAATGGCAATTCTCATCTCTCTTGATATATAAAGTCGACTCATTTGCAGAAGGTATCAGTTACAGCTTCAACCTTTGTTCTTTTCTGTCACTTTCTCTTCAATTTCCTTCTCCAAAATCTTATTTCTTTGTAAATCACAAGATTTACAGAACACCACTAAAGAACAGATCATTTGCGGCATTTGTAAATAAAATGTCACTAAAGAGCATATCATTCGCGGCATTTATAAACAAAAACGCTACTAAAAACATGTCTTTAGCGGCGTTTGTTTTCACGTGCCGTCGTATCTCATAACCTTTAGCGGCGTTTGAGATACAAAACGCCGCTATATATCCCAAGAATGCCGTGAACAATTGTGGCGCTGCTTTTAACGGCACTTTATTTAGCGTCGGGAGAATTTTTAACGGCACTAAAAAATACAGCTATAAAACTAAAAAACGCCACTAAAATTTGTTCTATTATAGTTATAGGTTCATTTTTGTATAAAGTATTTTAAAAAATGTAGGGTGAATTGATTATTTATGTAAATTATTATTTTTTGTTTATGAAGTTTTTCCTTTTTTAATTTTCGGATCAACTAATTCAACAATCATATATGGCCATGCAACTGTTAAGTCAGTAAAATTAGTTTACAGAACTTGCTTTATTATACTTAAATATAAATGAATACTAGTTTTTGAATTAGCCGCCACATGCTATTCCTTTTCATTTTTGAATTAGTCGGTGATCGGAAATTATCTCGATGTTAATTGTCGATAGTTGGTATTCGTTATTTTTTTTTTGTTTTTGTTTGTTATATTTTTAATTTTTTTTAATTTTAATAAAAATTTCCGCTCTTGTGGCACACTTTTCATCTGCCTTTGTGGTACGTTTTTTTTTGTTTTTGTAGTTTCGTTTCATCGGTCGTTTTGACATGATTTCAACATACGTTAGTGGTCGTTAAGTGCTCGCACAGAGATCTTCACGACGCTAATTTCTAATTATGATTTTGTCGGTGGTCATTGAAAGATAGATCCTCACTCAGTTGATGGTTGTTTGCTGATGTAATCAGTCCTAGATAGCGGAGCAATCTGCCTTATAGTTTGGCTCGCTCACCACTCATTTTTCATCTCGTAATGCGTCTTGTTTGGACAGAGATGACGAGATTCAGAAAGGCTATTGGATTTTGACGGTATGCTAATCTCTATGAAAATATTTACTTTTCTTTGCACTTTTAGGCTTTTGTACGAGAGTTTAGTGAACTAGTCTCATTATTCTCTCTCCTGGATGTATTGTATTTGTAATATCTTCCATGATTTTTTAATAATATTCAGTTGCCATTGTTAAAAAATATAACTGAATACTTATTTGATCTCAATTTGATTTATTTAATTTAATTCGAATTTCTTTTCGTTTGATTAAATTAGGTATGGTTATAAATAAATTTGATTCGTTAAAAATGTCTTGATTTATTCAAAATTCACGAACAGGAGTGGATCAAATTTTGGATGTATCATATTCAAGTCGATTTGAACTATGTATAGGTGTCCTAAAACCATATTCACTGATCCAAAAATAATAAATATTAAAAATAAATTTATGTTATATTTATTAGGGATGAAAAAAATGATCGGGTTAAAAATTGAAAAAAAACGTAATGCTAGACAGTTTATAGAGTACAAGTGCAAAAAGTGTGGTTATCTTAACCAAGTTCAAAATTTAATTTAATTTATAATTAATTCTTATTTTTACAATAAATGTTATATATTTCAAATAATGAAAATAAAGTAACATTATTATATAATAAATACTATTCGATCAAATTACACTATTAATTTCGGGTCGATCGAATTTTTCACCCTAAAACTCGAACTCAATCTGATCTCAAATTTTTCTCTCATAAAAATATCGATCCAGTCGGGTCGGGTCAGGTCGAAACCCATCGGGCCCGGTAAAATGCTTCCATCCCTAATCATTAGGCATTAACAAAAAGATGATGGTAGAGGAGAGTTGACGAGGCTCGCCCGACACCCGACCACGTTAGAACTTTCGAAGAAAACTAACCTAAAATTCCTAAAACGAGAGAAAAATTTTAAACTTTAAGATTTTCTCGTCTTATATTTTCCATATTTGACTCTATTATGATAATGCCTTAATGAACTCATGTTTCGGGATAAAAAAAAGTTAAATAGGGCTCTGACAATTATTTTAATCTTAATTATATCTAAATTAAATTGGAGGGTAAAGTACAGTAAAGTTTATTTAGTTATTGATTTAGTAATAAACATATCATTTTTTTTTTTAAAAATAACAATTGAGTTATTCAATTATAAGTTTCGAAACAAACAAGTCGATTTTTTTTTAAAAGTAACAATTCAATTACTCAATTACCTGTTTAAGAACAAACATGTCACTCAAGTAAATTTTGTGACAAACAAGTCAGTATGTCATTAAAACTGAAACAAGAGCTTGATATCATAACAATTTTAGTCCCCAAAACTTATGCATTTGATAATTTGGTCATAATTCGAAATAATTCAATAAACTTAATCATTTATATTTAAAATTTTCATTTGTGAAGTGACCGTGTCTACTAGTAGACGATGTTAAGGTCATAACGAGTCTATTTCATTAGTCTGTCAACTGTCCAATAGTAGTGAAGTGACTATGTCTGTCGAGCTATCACATATATTAATTATCAGACTAATGGACAATAATATGGAGTGTGCTAAGTGGTTGAAGGGTGTGATATGATGGTGCAATGTCGAAATTTTTTAAATGTGAAAGATTAAGTTTATTGAATTACTTTGAATTAGGATCAAATTAATAGAATACAAAAGTTTTGGGGACTACAATTGTTATGACATCATGCCATTGTTTCAATTTTAATGATAGAGTGACTTGTTTGTCACAAAGTAAATTGAGTGACATGTTTGTTCTCAAGCCTATAATTAAGTGACTGGATTGTTACTCATAAAAGAAGAGTGATCTATTTTAGAAGAAGAGTGACATGTTTATTCCTAAACCTACAATTAAGTGACTCAATTGTTACTTTTTAAAAGAGACTGACATATTTATTACTAAATCTATAACTAAGTGATCTTTAGTGTATTTTATCGTAAATTGAAAAATTGGATCAAACATTTAAATTAAAAAAAATAACAGATTTTTATAAAAATTATTGAACATTTTTTGAATAATTTAAAGGTGACTACTAGGTAGTATCTATTCATATATATTAGTAACTCTTTAATAATGCACACGCCTTGTAGACAGAACGATTAAACTTAAATTTCTAGAACGAATATCATCAACTTTTTCACTTGTATAATTAATAATATTCCAGGTTTTTACTAATAATTTTGTGTGAACAAAAGTGACATTAACAACCACACCATCCATAGGGGGTTAGAGATAGATCGATATCAGTCAATCGGACAAGAATCGATTCTAGTTTTTTTTTTCACTCTATCAATAACAATATTATAATTACGAGAAACAGAGGAGAAAGGAGAAAGCTTCAAAACTTTTTAACTTTTAACCTTTTTGTTTAAAATATTAGTTTTCGACCAACCGACTGATTAATTCAGATTGAGTTTTACAGATGTCTTCTATGAGGACATTCCTTCGAGCCTAATTTTCTACATTTAGAACTTTAAGATTCGAAATTATAACATTTTTAAAGAATCTAATGTCTCATCCTGCTGGTCCAACCAGTTGTTGGTTCAAAATTTTAACTTTAATAATTGGTATAGTATAATATACACACTATATTTTAAAGTTAAATTACATAAATCATCATTGAATTTTACGCTCACATCTATTTTGGTCACTGGAGTTTCAAAGAATTCAATTTACTCACCGAAATTTAAATATTAAACTTTTTTGTTCAATCATCTGTTAACTTTTTGACAACTTCTATTTACTGGCTAACGAAGGAACTTCTTCAAGATAGAAACAATGAAAAACTTCATTGGCACGAGAGAAATAACATGCTAAGAAAAGAACTCCATTCGACGACGGGGGGGAGACCGACTAGAGAAAAACTATAAAATTTTTGGTTAATTTGTGAACTTTAAAGCACTTTTCGACAAAATAGAGGTCAAATTCAGGATGTCGAAACGAAGTGGCTGGTGAAATTTAAGACCAAACGATCATCATCTATGATTATTTGGGGTTTAAGAGTGACAAAAAACGTTCAATATCTAAACTTTAGTGACAAAACATTCGATGTCTAAATTTCAACGAGTAAATTGAAAGTTTTAAAACTTCAGTTACCAAATTAAATTTAAAAACAAAGTTCAATGACTGTTTACGTAATTTACTCATATTTTAATACAAATTTAATAAAAAAATGATCACATAAAATAATAAAAATATGTGAAAGGGCCAATGGGGCCGCCAGACTAGCCAATCCAAATATCATTGATTGAGAGAAACTTTAGAAAATGGCAGCATTTCCCCAAACCCCCAAATCCTAACAATTTTTTCTCCCTCCCTCTTCTTCCCCTCTTTTCCCCTGTCAGATTACAAAAAAAGTTGGTCCCTCCATTTTTCTCCCCTTCTGTTTCTGAAGAAGAAAGCCCCCTCCTTTTCCTCTCATATTCCCACGTTTTAGATTCTACAAACACCTTTGGTGACAACATTAAAACCCCATATTTCTCACTCAAAAAGCTTCCATGAAGAAGTCTAAGATAACTGGTGACATAGCAGTGATGGAAGTTTCTCATCACTCCACAATGGGGTCCCGTACCAGAGCTGCCAAGACTCTAGCTTTGCAAAGACTTTCCAAAACAACACCACCTTCTGCTCCGCCGGCACTCGGTGTTGGTTTGAACCCGGACGTGTCTTCGTTTTCTTATCTTCAGCTCAGGAGTCGTAGGCTTGAGAAGTTGGCTTCCCCTGTTTCGAACAAGACGAAACAGAGTCGAGAGAGGAAGGGAAGTGGTTTCCGAGAAGTAGAGAAGAGTGAAGGGTGTTTTGGAAACAAGGAGATTATTGTTGGGGTCGAGATTTGTTGTGGAACAACAGATGAGGCTTGTTTTGGTGGAGAACTCAGACACAGGTCTGGTTTTCTTTTAAAAAAATGACACTTTTTTTTTGTTCTTCCAGCATTGTTTTGACTTGTGTTCTTTTTGGAAAAATCCCTCATTTTTTTTCTAGCTTGCACGAGTTTTCTTCCATTGTTTCTTATGTTTGACGCTTTAAACATGGATTAGGGTTCTCTCTGCTGTACATTCTACTGTTTTGCTTAGTTTTTAAGAATATGACACCTTCATTACTAAAAATACTTGATAAAAAAACATGTTCGTTCTCTGGTTTTGCTTTTGATTTATGAAAATAATATCATAAAAAATATTGATATATTGACTGGTTTTTGACCCTCAATTTAAGAACATTAGGTGCAAAGTTTAGCTTTCTATACGAGGAATTGACAGTACTTTGTTTATTTGTGTTTTTCTCTGCTAATAATGTAGTGTAAGAAAGAAAATAAAAATCTTTTGGCAATGCCGAACAGCAATCTGTCTTGTTTTTGGTAGCTTATGTTACTCTCGAACTTGAGATGAGAGTGTTTTTTTTAGGTGTTAGCATTGATATATCATATTCACGGGGCCTATTTACAGACATGAATGTGGGATTCTCTGTGTAGCAGCAACAAGTGGCAAACTCGTTGCTTTTGTCTGCTCCCGGCCAAGCTTAAGCTTGTCTCTTCATTATTTGAGGGTTTTGTTCCATTTTAATGGAAATATTAACTTTTCTTTTGTTTCTAATTAAGTGGTCATTTGTTTTTGCTGAGATCATTTGTTCTTTTTTCCCCATGCAGGAACACTAGAGAAAGCTTGTCATGTGGTTTGATAAACGACTTAGAGACCATTGCAGCTCCGGGTTCGACCACAAAGCCGAGAATCTCCCCTTCGACTCACCGGAGAGGGCTGGGGAACAACGAGCAGAGATCCGTCCCAACAGCACAAGAAATGGAGGAGTTTTTCGCCTGCGCAGAACAACAACAGCAGCGGCAATTCATGGAGAAGTAAGTTCATTTTGGAGTTTGTTTTAATCATCCAATGTTAGCAGCCACGTCTTATGAATACATATGCCGGATTCCTGCAGGTATAACTTTGATATCGTGAATGATTCGCCTCTTCCGGGACGTTACGAGTGGGTGAAAATAACCCCATAAGCCGAGTCCACCGTTGATTCCGAGCCGATGTAAAGATTGATCGAGCCTTGACTAAGATGTGTAATTTAAAGATCTGTAACATAACAGAGCTGATGAATTACACTAACCCCAAATTACAAACCTCAAATCAAATGTTCAAATAAAAAAAAAGATTAGTCTGCTAGGAATGTGCTGTTTTTTCCTCATTGTAACTGGTTTAGGACTACATTAATGATCAATGCTTCTTTCTGGCATTTAATTTTCCTGTTTTTTTTCTCCATCCCATGTACTTTTCTTTCACTTGTGTCTAATGTCTATATTCTTGTAGGGATGGGCCTGGTCTGGTTGATCTCTGGAAATAAATGCAAGTCATTTGTTATTTCTATAACTTGTCTTTTCCCTTGTTTTTTGTTTTAACAATATCCACCTGCAATTTGGATTCAAGTTTGCTGTTCATGAATCCAACTGAAAAGTTTCATTTCAAAACGCAAAAGAAATCAAATTTGTCTTTGCTGAATCCGCTCCAAATTTAATGTTCCAAGGACAATTGAACAGTCAAGGTTAAACGTCTATTACAAAGAACAAGACATGTTTCAATATTGTTTCCAAACATTATGTCCTAGAAATGGACTTAAATTCTCTTTCAACCCCAATTTGTTGATTTGGTCCCCCATTTTTTTTGTTTGCTTCAACTTTGCTGGTGTAGCACTAAAGCTGTTGAGTGAGGCATTAATTGAGTGGTACATCAATGTCAGAAGGAAGAAGACCTTTGTTGTGTGAGTGAGTGTAATAGGTTTCTCGGGAGGTTTGCGGAACAACAGTCTAATTTAAGGCTAAAAACATTAAATTTTAAAACTTGTTGAAAAACCAACCACCTAAAAAATAAGTTTCCAACCTAAAAATGTTATACGTTTGGTCAAATTTTTAAACTTTTCGTTTTTTAATCTTAAATTAGACTGTTGTACCGTAGACTCAGTTTTCTCTAACATCTTCAACCTTAGATCTGATGATGTGTGTTTTTGTTTTATATTTTGGCGCCTGTGATAGGCTAGCTGGTGAACCAAATTTCATGGTTTTTGTCTGTCTGCTCTGAATTTTCTTTTCCCTTTTCAGTTGGCAAACAAATAAATGAAACAGGACAACGGATTCAAGCGAATGGCAGTCCTAATTTGCAGACATGTTGCCTTTAATTAACTTTTAGACAGATTTGATGTAATAAAATTGTGGTTTGAAATGAAAAGCCTTGAATCCAGAAAGACAAAATTGAAATTCGAATCATTGCTGATGGAAACAGTATACTACTATTTGACATTGACGTAAGCCTGAAGAAAGCATCAATGGCAGTAATGGCAGAATTGAGGGTCTACGGGATGACTTAAAATCCAAAAAGAAAGAAAAAAAATGGTCTGAGTTAGAACATCTGATTCAGAGCTCCTTTTTCATGACCGACAGGCAATGGCATATGTAATAAGAGACCAGCAGGCACCGGCAAGTTAATGTTGGAGCGGTGATGCTTTGTGGACGTTGGAACAGTTGTTAACACCATGCTACTGCACCCAGCTGCCTGCATGTTTACAGTTTGATAATTTGCTGTTCCATTTTTGCAAAAAAACAAACTCCACTGCTGTGTGTAGTGTAGGTATTGGGCTTATTTCTTCTGATTATCTGCTTACATGCAGCAGATGGGTGAACCAATAATTGAAGTTACTTCAGTTGCAGAATTCTTCACAATGCTATGTTTTTTTTTGGTAAATTACGTAAATCCTCATTGGACTTTACTCTAAAACTTATTTTGACAATTAAAATTTCAAAATATTCAATTTTTTCACTGAAGTTTAGACTCGTTAACTTTGTGATGACACCTATTTATTGACGAACAAACGAACTTCTTCAAGATCCGAATGATAGACAATTTAATCGGCATGAGAGAAGCAACGTATCGAAAAACGGACTCCGTTCGACAGAGGAGGAGGGAGATCGACGATAGAGAAATCAGAAGATTTTTAACCGATTCGTGAACTTTAGATCATCTTCCGACAAAATGTAGGTCGAATTCAAACTCATGGGGCCTAGACGAAGTGATTGATGAAATTTGAGAATGAAAGACCACTATCAATGATCGTTTGAGATTTAAGAGTGACAAAAAATATTTAATGTCTAAATTTTAGTGACAAAAAATGTTCTATGTCTAAATTTCAGTGAGTAAATTGAACATTTTAATACTTTAGCGACCAAAATAATTTTAAGAGTAAAGTTTAGTGATGCTTTATGTAATTTATCTTTTCTTTTAAGTAAAATGTTTTTTTATTCATAATGTACTGCAATGAAAATAGAAAATGGTTACTTCCGAAGTAATTTTATTATCTTGGTTACGGAGGTAAACCAGTCGAGTCGAGTTTGAGTAGTGCTGAGTTCGACTCGACTTGTTAAAAACTCAAGCTGAATTTAATTTTGAGTCAAGTCCAATTTAAACAATTGTTGACCAAATTTTAATTAAGTCGGACTCGAATAGCTCGCGATTTATTTCGTATGTCTACAGACTAATCTTTATAAATCTTGGATCATGATTAGTGGTGGCACGAACTAGTGAGATAGACCCAAAAATCCTCACATGGAAAAGGGAATACTGGTAATTACTGAAAAGTTTCCTACGCTGCTTCTGTCAAGGCATGTGCAGCAAGAAACGATTTACCATGACACTCGATGGCAAACAACTTCTCCATTTCTAAAACATTTTGGGTACTACTCACTACTAATTCATAATCCGTTTTGTTCGAACTTTTCATTTTTCATAACGTATCTTAATTCGACATATATGTTTGCTACTTACAATCGAGTTTTCAAAAGGCTTAATGGTAAAAATGATACCCAAACTATACATTTTTTTTCCAGATAAATACTTAAAATAATTTTCGGCCGAAGTAGGTGTTTAAGGTTTTCAGCATTATCATTTTAGGTGCCTTACTGCTAACGACCGTATAAACACGACACACGACATGCTTTATTTTATTTTAATTTAAATTTTTTAATAATATCCTAAAATACTTAAAAATGTCTAAAATAGTCCTAAAATCTCTAAGTCCCAAATCTCGATTGCAGCTGTTGCCGCTGCCAATCGATGACGAAATTTCCACCACTTCCGTCGCTGAACTCCCACAATAATTTCTCACATCCTCCCATTGCCGAAAGTCAACGGTCGGCGTGCCTAATGTCGAAACAATATGACGAACAACATGCGGATCTTGCGACGAGAGGATGAGGTTTTATTCCGTCATCAACAACATAAGAAACGACGACGACAGTGGCCAGATTTGAGGATCTAGGAATTTTGTGTTATTTTGTGAATTTTAGAAAATTTAGGGATTTTTTAAAAAAAGCTTAGAAGAAATAAAAAAATTAAAATCAAAGTCACATGTCATATTTTGATTGGTTAAATTAATATTTTTGAACAGCCGTTAACACTCAGACACCTAAAATGATAGATATATTTGGGCCGAAATTTTTTTTTAAACAGATATCTAAAAAAAATATATAGTTAGGACATTTTTTCTTTACTATTAAGCCTGTTCGAAATTAGTCCAGAAAATGGGTTGAACAATTTTTTTTTTTTTTTTGCAGATGATGATGGTAGGTCACCAAACAGTTAAAAAAAAGGGGGGTGTTGGTTATTTGGTAGCAGCTAGCTACAAAGCAGCAACGGTGGTGCCTGACGTTGGACCCAGCAGTGGTGTTAAATTTACCAGGGAAGTAGCAGATTTCTTAAAGTGGTGACACAAATAAGAGATGTTAAAAAGTGGGTGGTCAAAATGTTAAAAACAATAGAATTGTTACTGATCATGGAGGTAAATGGGCCATTTTTACAGGCATTTCACTTCCTTTCTTTCGATTTCAAACAACAAAAACCTGGTACTTTTCATTTATATGTTTTCACAATTGCATGTAAATAAATTGCCAGTGTCGTGCAATAGGAAAAAAGTTCAAACACAGTAAAGATAAATTTGTTTCAATTGTGGACTGCATGGTTTTATTACAAGAAATTATTTTATTCCGTGAGTTCCCATGGCTGTGGAGTGCATGGTTTTGAGCAACTATTTGCCAGCTTCCATTGTACTCGCTGTTTCTGCCTCTTTCGTCAGTCACTAGTCACCTTCCAGGCTTGAAGATGCTGAATTTCGGAGGATTAATTCATTAAAGGATTTGTCTGTTGGCTAGGGTATAAATGAACATAGCGTTCGACAAATTGTTCATATAACGTTTGTTTATTAAGTTAAATAAATGAAGTATGAACAAAATTTTATGTTCCTTTAATAAACGAACAAACACGAACGAAAGTGTGTTCGGTTGGTTTATGTTGACGAACAAGCTAGTTTATAGGATGAAAATGCTTGTGGATGTATTTAAATATTACTTTTTGTTGTTATCAAAGATGTTATATAAGTTCACGTTGAAATTATGTAAGTTTTATTTTGTTGTTTTTGTTTTATTTATTTATTGTTAATTTAGTTAACATTGCTTAACATATAAATGAACATGTATGCGAACGAAAAAACGAATATGTTCGCGAATACTTAAACGGGTACATTCGCGAACACTAAACAAATGAACATCTTCAAAAATAAATAAACGAACACGAACACAATATTAAAATTTTAAATGAACACGAATTGAACATGAACACCTTTAAAAATAAACAAATGAACACGAACATAGTCTTATTCGTTCAAGCTCGGTCCTTGTATCTATATTTTGTTGAGTCTTTTGTACGTATCTATCATTTGTTCGAGTCTTTTGATTATGTTTCTAACATTTTCATTGTACGGTCCTTATATGATTCAAGTGACTAGTTTTTGTTTAATGGTTATGGGAAGATGTCTAGATTATGAGTTTAATTTACGTTTATGTTTGAAAATTATTATTGTAATTTTGGATATTTCTTATTTTTAATAAAGGGTTTATATTGAATAAATTTACGGTGGAAATTAGAAGTTTCTACAAGCGCTTTAGTTTTAGGGTGTAGGGGTTAGAAGTTTATGTGCATAAATTTAAAATTTAAGGATGATAGTTAGTATTTAGGGTTTGTGGTTAGAATTCAAGGTTTAGTGGTTATAGTTTAGTTTTTAGGGTAATATGTTAATGATTTGGGTTTTAACCTATAAAGCCTAATTTATAACCCTAAACTCTAGATTCTAATCACTATTCCTAAATTATAAACCCCTAAACCCTAAGACTAAGACATTTGATAAGTTTTTAGTTTCCGGTACCTGTGTATAAAATAATTCGCTTTAATAAAACCAAAGGCTTTTATAATATATATATATATATATATAGTTAAACTACACCATTCATCACTCAACTTTTTTTTCACTCTTATTTTGGTAATTAAAGTTTAAAAATTTTCATTTTAATCACTCAACTTTTAAATTACTCCTATTTTGGTCATTCTAGAATGACATAATTTATTTTATTAATATTTTTTATGACATGACATATTTTAAGAATGTCAAATTTAAACTAAAATCTTTAAACCCTAATAGTCCATCTTCAAACCCTAAATTCTAATCTACAAACCCTAATCCTTAATTGGCACTGCAATCATTTAGCTTTTTTATTATTGTCTTCATGCTTGGTCTGTCGTTAGGCACTTCATGGGTGCAATTAAGTGCAATTTCCCCCAGCTTAGCTGCCATTGATTCCGAATATTCTCCTCTAGAATTTTTATCAACAAATCTTCAAACCTCCCCCGACCTTCTCGAGCTTGTGAGTTGAAGTTTACTATTTGGAGAATAATCACCCCAAATGCAAATATGTCGGCCTCTTCTGTAAAACGGCCGGTGGTAATATACTATGGTGTAGGGGTGATAACGAGCCGAGCTGAGCCTGGTCAGACTCGGGCTCAGCTCGGAAACAATATTATTGGGCTTGGCTCGAGGCTCGCCGAGCTCAAAATTTTAGGCTCGAGCTCGTCTCGAAAACAATATTATTGAGCTCGGCTCGAAATGGACAATTTTTTTATAAAAGAAGAGGCATCGTTAAAAGCCTTTTTCATAACCAACAGTGAAACGAAATTCAATATTGTCAAGAAAGGAAAAAAAAAGAGTGCCCAAAATTAGATTAATCTAAATAACCAAGAAATATTTTTACAATCCAAACACATAATCAAAGAAAATACAAAATCAAATAATAATCAACTAAGGAAAATGCCCAATTTATTTTCCTTTTAGCGGATTTATTTTATTGATTTTCGTTTGCTAAACAAATTACTTTTAGTGCATATGTAGCATTTATATAATATATATAATTATTCTGAGCCTATTCACGAGCTTTTCGAATCGAGTTTGGGTCAGCTTGGCTCAGCTTGTTAAGGTCTATAGTCGAGCCCGAATCGAGCTCACTCAAGCCGAATTTTAATCGAGCTTTGATCGAGTCGAGCCCGAAAAGCTCGCGGACCAGCCTGACTAATTATCACCCCTATTCTTGTGCTTAGATAACTCAGTCTGCACTCACTTTTAGAGTTGAGAAGATTAAGCCTTGAGGGTTTGAGATTTGTAGATTAAAATTGAGAGATTTTACTTTTTTTTTTTATTTTTGAGCTGGCCTAATATTAAAATATTAATAAAATATGTCATACCAGAAAATATTAATAAAACAAGTCATCTCATTCCTTTTTTAAAGAAAAAAATCATGCCCTTTTAGAGTGATTAAAATAGGAGTAATCTAAAAGTTAAATAATTAAATCAAAATTTTTTAAACTTTAGTAACCAAATAGAAGTAACAAGTCGAGTGATGAACGGTGTAAATTACCCTATTTCTATTTAGGTTAAGGTTTTGTATGGAATTTATCTGTTTTTACTTTTTATTATTGATTATGAAATTATGTATTTTATAATTAAGAAATTCCATACCTTACTATTTACAATTAATTATTATAATTGATTAATAATTTATGAATGAATATTCTAAAATCATAAATATCGATTAAATTTTATATTTACATATATCACAATTTTTATTTAAGGTTTTAATCAATTAAGTATTTGAATATATAAAATCTGTTAATCTTTAAAATGATAGCACAATAGTATCACAGGGTCAAAGTCTTGGTGCATGGACATCTCCCCGTGCGGCACCTCAGGGCTCCCACACGCCCGAGGCTAAGCCTTTTCCATCTCTGACGCTTACTGGTTTCGCCCTCACATGGGCTCATCAGGGAAGCGGGGACAACTCCCGACCAGTGTGGTGCCTAACCAGCACGCCCATCCGAGGACTGGACGACTGTACGATATGTGCTACACCCTTATTGCTATCCCGCATCCCGCATTAAGCACAACCAGAAAGCATCTCGTGCGGTCCTGCCTGTCACGACGAACGGACAGTGAGAATCTCCCCCACTCAATTCATGCATGCCCTCGTGCATGAGGAGAAAGATCTTTCCCTCTTCTCTTTTAATTAGCCCGAATCTCGTGTGCAATTCCTTGCCTGCTCGCCCTCTTCACTGAGACTCAGACACATGCGGCTACGAGTGCTTGGCGAACTTTCGCTGCGGCTTCCTGCCTACCCGTCCTCGTCTCAATCTCTTTCTAGAGGACCCACTCGCGAACACGCCTTCATTAGGGTGCGAGGCACATGCTCGTCCACTTGACTCGCTACGCAGCACAAGGAGCGCTTGATAAACTCACAGCTAGCACACAGTCTGGCTCTAATACCACTTGTCACGGGGTCAAAGTCTTGGCGTAGGGACATCTCCCCGTGCGGCACCTCAGGGCTCCCACACGCCCGAGGCTCAGCCTTTTCCATCTTTGATGCTTAATGGTTTCGCCCTCCCATGGACTTACCAGGGAAGCGGGGACCACTCCCGACCAGTGTGGTGCCTAACCAGCACGCCCATCCGAGGATTGGAAGACTGTACGGCACGTAATACACCCTTATTGCTATCCCACATCCCACATTAAGCACAACCAGAAAGAATCTCGTGCGGTCCCGCCTGTCACGACGAACGGACCGTAACATTCTCCCCCACTCAATTCATGAAGCCCTCGTGCATGGGGAGAAAACTCTTTCCCTCTTCTCTTTTAATTAGCCCGGATCTCGTATGCAATTCCCTGCCTGCTCGCCCTTTTCACTGAGGCTCTGACACTTGCGGCTATGAGTGCTTGGCGAACTTTCGCTGCGGCTCGCCAAGACCATTAGACTTGGCCTGGCATTTGGAGAATGCTAGAAAGCCCGCAAGCCCATCAGACTTAGTAGAATCTATGGAGGATTTACCAGGGTAATTTGGGATGGTAACTGTGATAAGCCATCGCGATTATCACTTATATTATTATGTAATTATCTTGGAGATAATGTTGGTGACAATTAAAGATTTAACCTAAGAGATATGATAGATCTCGTCCGTCGATGTAATTCAAACTGTACCGTTAGATCTAGGGGAGTTCAACTATAAATAGATCCTCCCCAGCTCAGTTGTAATCATTCATTCCATTCATTCTCCACTTGAGTAATAGAAGAAGCATTTACTCTACTCTCTGAGTGTTCTTATTGTTCTTAAGTGTTCTTCGTGTTCTTGTTGTATATTGCTTCCAATTCCTTCTAATTGTTCTTTAAAGAGCTTCCGCTTAGAACGATCTTGCGTTCGTAGGCTCTGGGAAGTGTTTGATCTTCCAGAGCGTGAATCCAAGCAGACTTAGGCGTTTTCTAGGAGAGCTTTGCCTAAGGTCGTACGGTCTAGCTACCAGGAGTCTAGCACTGTAACGAGGGATTCAGGTGACTTAGTCGTAGCATTTAGCCGAGAAGGCGACTAAGGCCGCACGGTTAGCCTAGCTGAAGTCTAGCCCCGTGACAAGTGGTATCAGAGCGTGTTCGGTCAGGGAGGTGATCGAAGCGTGTGGGGACCGGGGAAGTGGTCATAGCCATTTTCTGTTCAGGGAAGTGGTGATCAGTGCGAGTTGAGGAAGGGACTTGCATGCGTTTGGGGAAGCAGCATCAAAGTGAGTTAATGGAGTGACTTGCGTTCGAGCCAGCTTGCAAGCAGAGACAAGTGTTGGTGGATTCCAAACTTGCTGGTGTAGTCAAGCGTGGTGGTTTTTGTTCGAGTTAGTCAAACGGACTTGACTAGTTCGTGGCAAAGAGTGATCGAGATTACGCAACAGAGAAAGGGAGTTTCCGCACGAAGAGGCAAAGACTTCCGTGGTGGGAAACATGAGGAGACACTGACGATGGACGGGATAAGAGATGCTCTCGATGATTTTGACGAGAGAAGTGGTTTCTTTAAAGTCGAGATAGAGGACTTGAGGGAATCTATAATGTCGTTTGAGGAAAGGATCGATAGACTTGAGGAATCTAAGGAGGAGTCCAAGCAGATCTAAGGTGTTGTGGAGTCACGTCTTGAAAAGTTAGAGTCCAAGGTGGACAGGTTCAAGGACGAGACGCAACGCATCCTCACTGAGTTGAACATAGTTCGAGAGAGTTGTGCTCGTGAAGCTGAGGTAAAAGCTTTGCGGAAAGAGGTGAATGAGCTAAGGAGTGAGCTGCTCAGTTGCAAGACCACAATGAGTGAATGGGGCGTGCTCAGACCTTTCTTAGAGGGACTTAAGCCGAGGGCAAAGCTCGCAGTGGAGCAAGGTGATGCCCAGGGACTTTCAGAGGCCGACGATACTGAACCTTTGAGTGTGCTTGTAGAACAGAAGCAAGCAAGTGTGGAGTCAACCATTTCCAGTTCGAAATACAAAGGGAATGGTAAGGCTAAGTCCGTGCCGGAAAAGAAAGTGAGCAAGAAGAAGCTGAAGTGATACTTTTGCGATGGTCCTCATCTGATACGAGGATGTCCCGAGAAGAACCGCCTAGCTGCCATGGTCAAGACAGCAAACGAGTCAGAGGGAGAAGTAGCGAGACTTGAGGCGATTGTTTCTGTTAGTGCTGCCAAGGTGAGTGTGAGTCGTGGTTCGACTACAAGTGCCATAGTAGTCAAGCCAGGGACGAGACTTGGTGCGATAGCGAATCAGAAAGCTATCAAGCCGAGGGTGATGAGAAAGCAATTGGAGTGCTACCGCTGTAAGGGGCCTCACAAGTTGCAAAGATGCCCAGTTCGAGCCAAGGAGTCCAAAGGGTTGGGCAAGGCCAAAAGCACCGTGCTGATCAAGCTTGGTTTAGAGTTGTCTAGTTGTAACCCCCGTAGCCCGGCCTAGACGGTTGACCCGAACTACGAAGATTACACGGGGAAAACCAAAGTCAACCTGAAAGTCAACCTTGATTAACGACCCTTTTTTTTTTCTTTTTAATCTTGTCTAGATGCACATTAACCTTAGATGTGATCACACAAACACCATGCTCAAAGATCACAAACATCAGAGATAAAACAGGGACCCAATTGAACAAAATACAACTTTAGGGACCAAATTGTAATTTCTGAAAACTTTAAGGACTTAACCAGATTTTAAGTTACCAACTTAAAATTAATCATGTTTCATGCTTCTCTGCCAAATTTCAGCTCAAACGGACTTCCCAAACTCATACAATTGCACAAACAAGATTCAGGACCAAAATGCAAACATTTTGAAACATTTAACCGCCCATGTCAGCCCCCAACGGTCACCCGTTCCGAAACAGGCCAAGGCCGTTCCGAAACACGGGCCGTTTCGCAACGCGTTCCGCAACGGGGGTCTGGTAGAATGCCTTCCGTTTCGGAACGGTGACACCCGTTTCGGACGCCTGGGTTCATGCAGGGCACCCGTTCCGAAACGGTGTTGCCTGTTCCGAAACACCTAGCCCAGAATGTTGCATTTTGCTCATTCAAACACACAATTGATCATTCAAACATGCTCCAAAAGCCACCAGACTTTGCCAACATGCAATTCAACATAAAAGAGACATACTTTCATCAACAATTCAACATATGATCAACACATATGAAAAGCCCCAATTCTATAGGCATGCTTCCTACTCAAGCAACCATTTAAGCACAAACCTTTCAATTCAAACACAATCAAACCAATTCATGATTCAACATCATTAACAACAGTATTTAAACATTCTTGATCAACACATACGATCACAATAACAACAATCCGAGAGATTCTACCCCATTGCCCTTATTAACTATAGCTATTCACCGAGACATACATCTCCATTGGAGTCCACCTTGAATCCCTTGCTCCTTGCTGCCCAACACTCAAGAATCTGCATTGATGGACAAAAAGGAGCGTAAGCACATAATGCTTAGTGAGGAATGCTCAAAACCAAAACACCATCAATGCAGCGGGTCTTTAAAACACTTTAAAACCAACCCGATTTGCTTTCCAAAACCATGTTTGAAAACTCTTTCAACATCAAGCTCAAATCATGCATAAACACCATATGCAAAGCTTAGAATAAAACCATGGAAACACATCCTTTCCACAACATACCTTTCTTTAACTTGGAAACCACATCAAGCAAGAAACCATTGAAAACCATAATTCAATTAAACCATTTCATGCATTTAACCAAGGCATCATAAACCATAACATCATATTCACATGCCTTAACAACAAGTCATACATGACTCCAATGCAACATAGGTAATTCATGCTCACATGCATCATTTATCAAATGATAACCAACACTTGTTCAACATACAAGTAACATGCTTTCACTAGCATCAAACACATTTCATGCAACAATGCATCTTACCAAGCATCTCATGCTTCTCATGCAAACATGCATCAACTCAAGCATCTCATGCTTCACATGCAACCATGCATCATTTCAAGCAATCCCATGCTTCACATGCAACCATGCATCATTTCAAGCAATCCCATGCTTCACATGCAACCATGCATCATTTCAAGCAATTCCATGCTTCACATGCAACCATGCATCATTTCAAGCAATTCCATGCTTCACATGATCAAGAACATTATATTGGCTTCCAAGAGATCAACCATAATCACTTTCCAACTTTACAACCCGATCGGATACGCGGATTACAAGCGTGTCCCAACGCTTCCTACACACTACCCAATCCAAGGTCTTCCCGTGGGCAACAACCTCCACTGACCTCAATCTCCTAAGGTTCCCATGTATGGACTTTTAAACACCATACAACCTTAGCTTTTCCTCAAGGTTACCATGTATAGACATACACCCTTGACATGCACAAGGTCTTCCCGTATGGACTTTCAACCACCATACAACCTTTGCATAACCGATTGGTAGTTGTAGACATCATCTAACGAGATCCGGGACATCACACACAAGATCCACACATGGACTTAACCATTGCCATTGTGATCTTAACAAGTACAAGGTTCTCACATAAGGACTTTTAACCACCTTATAACCTTTACTTAACCAAGGTCTACCGTGGGCAACAACCTCCACTACGACCTTAAGCAACCGAGGTCCTCCCGTGGGCACACCCTCCACTGACCTCATCTCGTTAGGAATACTTGAGGGGAGTTTATCCGGTCCACACTTGACCACTCCACCATCAAGGCGACTTTATTCACGGTGCACCCAATCCTATAGCCGGCTAATTATACCCGATCAACGAACCAAGAACCATTCACATCTCTTGCCAACATAACCATCTTACCATAATATCCAATGTTCCACATGCATAAACATAATGCAAGGCCATCACATCATTAGCTCAATGATTCACATGCATACACATAATGCAACACTATCACATCATTAGCTCAATGATTCACATGCATAAACAACATGCAAAAGGGTACAATTATCATCATTAATCATCATCAACTCACTGTTTTTTAAGCATCATACAAAGCCAATGAACAACATGCATCACTATGCATCAAAATCACAATATCCATAAACATAACCAAGGATCTCTTACCTTGAGCATCCTTCTCACTTGACTTTCAAAACCAGCATTAAACCATGCTAAACATACTTACAAAACAGAATTTAACCATGCAATAACACATGCAAATCAATCATCAACCACAATTGATTTTAAAGCCAAAACATACACAATCCAAGAGCAAAAACCTCTTCACTTACTCTTGAGCTTAGCAAAGTTGTTTAGACTTAACTAAGCTCCCAAAAACCTTCAAACCATGTTTCAAAAGCTGAAATCCCAACTTCACTCACCGATTACCAAACAAGCTAGCCAACAAGCTTTCCAAGCTTCCGAAACCTTCCGAAAACACCTCCAAAGCTCAAGGATCAACCTCCCCTGTTTCAAGCACATAAAAACAGAACATTAATGCATCCATATGCATTAAAACACCAGCAACATCAACACAACTCGCTGCTCATCACAAAACTAGCAATTTGGCTACCTAACACAACCGAAATCACCTCCAAACACTTCCAAAACTTAACCCAGCCAAGATCCATCACTTCTAACCATTTTTATACATCAAATAACATGCAAAATGATCACAACCACGTCCTTATACCTCCAGGTATAACAGATCACCAATTACACTCCAAAAACAACCAAAAACTCAAGCCAAACTTAGGAAATTCAACCTATCCGGGATTGCATTGATCAAGACTCATTTCCACATCAATTTAATGATCATTTAACATCAAAAACACTTCTCAAAACACAGATTTAACAGATCAAACGAAAATCAAGTGAAATCATCAAAATCTTGCATAATTAGCCAAGATCCATAAATCAACCTCAAAACCTTTAATCAATTATCAAATTAGGATTGAAAACTTTAGGAATTTCATTAAAGAACTTGAAGTTCAGAGGAGAAGGACGTTCTTACCTCCAAACTTGAATTTCTCCATTTTAGAGCCAAAATGCTTGATGAATCGACTTGTAAATTGTGAGGTTTTGATGATGAGATGATTAGAAATCAAATAAGAATTGAAATGAGAGTTTAGGATGTCAAAATCAGAGAAAGAAATCTGAGGAAATCTTGTTTGGGTAGAGAGAAAATGAGAGAAAAGAGAATTTGAGAGAAAATAGAAAAATTAGTTAAGAATTGGTTAAAATGATTTCCCTCCTTTTCATAACCTTTAAAATCAGATTTTTGACTTAAAATATCTTAGAAAAATCTGGAGAAATCCTTTTTGGAATAATAGCTCCTTAAAGATTCAAAGTTTCAATCCTTTATAAAACTGTCCCGAAACTTTCAAAAATTACATTTTGGTCACTAGCCAAAATGTCAACCTTCCGAACCTCATTTTCCAAAATTGATTTCACAGTTCACTTATATATATTAAAATATGATTTTAGAACATTTTTCCATATTTTTAATGCAACCCGAACTAGGCTTTCCTAAATTCCCTCTTTTATATTCGATCAGCACTTTGACCGAACCGGTCAACGCCAAAACTTCTGAGCCCAAAACCGGGGCGTTACAACTCTCCCCCCCTTAGGAAATTTCGTCCTCGAAATTTCAACCGGCAAAAGAGAACAACAACCTTTTCAAGCAACACACAAGGCAACACAAAAGCCTTAACCAACACCACTGATCACTTTTCACACAAAACTTCCACCACTCACTGTTCATAAATCCACACTCTCAAGGGTAACCACAACCCAAACTTCCACACAACCAGATTATGCACAATCCCAACATCAACCTAAAAAAAACTTCAGCTCTTACAGCAAACAACACTGTAACACACAACTCCCAAGACTTGTCTACACAAAGACAACAACCAAACCAACTTGACCACTAGGCAACCTCTCAGCCTCTAAAACTCTTGCGATTCCCAAACCTTTTCCAAAGATTTTCCCAACAAGCAGAAATCCTTAAACATCAACTGTTCACACAAACTCTCTAACGAAGCTGACAATCCTTTACACCCATCAAAAACATTACCATAACAGCTCACCAGCACCAAAAACCAGAATCACATCACAACCTCAACTTGAAACCTTCAGCCGTTCCACATACCATCAACAGACTTCAAACAAAACTTCTTAACCACAACTAGCCAACCACTGCTCACACAAAAACCCAACAACCAACAAAAACCTTCGATCTTTCACAGCCCTTTCACTACATACTCAACCAGAACACTTGCACTACCAGAACATCACTGAACCAAAACACACACAACAGCTTCAGAACTCTTCAAAGATTGCCAAGAAGAAACACAACCCTTCACAGCAACTTAAAAGCTAAACCACTTCAGCACTTGGAAACTCAACCACCAAGCTACAACAACACTTAGTACCAAGGAACTACCACTTCCTTTAAACTAAACAAACCACTTAGCAGATACCAACCTCAAACAGATACCCTTCACCACCAAACCACTAAACTCTCAGAGCATCCAACACTAACCTTTTACCAACAAGCCATTCCACTCTCACCATCACAAGCAACTGATTTAACAACTCCAGCACTTCTAACTCACACTCTTAGCACCAAACACCTCCACAAACCCATCATCCCACTTAATCCAACCACAACACTAACAGATTCGATTAGTTATTAGCGAGCGTGAACATCGTATGCATGATCACCTACATGCCCTATCAATGTCTGATGTACATGTATGCAAAACCTCTAATGTTATGCCACATGTATGCATGGACCAACATATATATAATATAGTATATATCAATGCTTTTAACTGTGCATGAATGCCAGTTCACACCCTCCAATAACATCCTCAAAATCTGTCTAAGAACAACCTCCTTACTCACCTTTAACTTAACTATCTCCATCATACCAACAACCATTAACCGCAAGATACTTACCGAGCCTTCTTCACACCAAAGATAATACCAAACCACAACTACCATTACTCCAAACATACTAGCAACAAGACTAAACTTACCACGCAAGGAAAACCAACAGAAACCAAACTAAGGCAATTAAAGCAAAGATCACTTAACAAGGTTACCTGAAAACATAACACCACTCTAAAGCTTCATCGGACGAGCTCTCTTCCTTGCAGAACCAACATCCTTCCGCGGCACAACTGCAACACCAACTAACACACCTGGGTCACCACCAACTCCTTGCGATAAGAAACCTTGGTTATTCCACGCCAACATCAAGCAATCACGCTTCATGTGTCCAGCAGACCCACACTTCCAGCAAACTTCATTTCCCACACTCTTCACAACCTTCTGCTTTTTATGCCACCTCTGAACCTCGCCTCGGCCGTACCCACGACCTTTCAAAGATCCTTTGGCCAACATCAAAGCTGACTTCACCCCATGAGGACAATCACGCCTAACATGCAACTTAGAACCACATCTCCAGCAAACACTTGTGTCCCAACATTTTCCAACATGTTGTCTTTTACAACGGTCACAAACAGACGACTGAGCTTCAACTCTTTGCTCAAGCAACACTTGCTCACCAACAGCATTAGCCACACCTTGCTCAACCCTTGGAAATTCCCTTCCAAGATACCTTTCATAGAAAGCAGATACGAAGAAATCCCAATCAATATCAAGGATATGTGACGCCACAGCCACAGATGTCCACCAAGAACAAACATCCTCCAGCATCAGAGAAACAACACTCCCCAGCTTACAGGCATAATCACAGCCTTCCTGATCCAAAATCAGAACTACATTGGCCAACCAGGCCTCAAACATCTCCGGGGAAGAACCATGATACTCCTCAGCACCCAAATCAAGCAAATGCTGCTTCGGCAAACCCACACATTTAGCCAGCACATCCACTGATTCCACCTCAACCATAGCCTGAGATGTTCCCAACACCTCCTGAACAACAGGTAAAGAACTTTCCATCCCGGAACCAGCTTCCTTCCCTTGCCTTACCATCTCAACTTCAGTCACAGAAAACTGAGACAAAACACCTTTACAAAAGGGTGAATCCTTTGACTTAACAACCTGCCCCAAGGCAGCCACCATCTCACTCATCCTCCACTCTTCCATCATCTTTGCCACACCACTAACAACAAACAACATACAATCACAACAAACAAACAAAACCTGTTAGACCAGCATTAAGCAAGGATTCAAACTCCAACTCCAAAATAACACAATAGCTATATTAATAAGGCAATGGGTATCCCGAATCCTCCCCCTTTACATGACATAACAGCCAACACAACATGGATATCACAACATCAAGCATATCAACCACATACCTTGATCATGCTTACACCAAACAACATCCAACAGCACCAGCACATTAACAACATAACATGCTCAAAACACATTTATCATGCATAGCATCAGCTCATAACATCGACACATATCCACATGATCTTAACCAAGATTCATAACCACAAATCATGCTTGCATACACCAGCAACATGCTCAAAAACATCAACAGCATACTCAGAAACACATGCTTCAACCAACTTTCAACCATACAACAAGGTAAACATCAAACACACTTACCACAACAACTTACCGTTTTCCCCAACCTTCGCAACTCAGCTCTGATACCACCAAATGTAACCCCCGTAGCCCGGCCTAGACGGTTGACCCGAACTACGAAGATTACACGGGGAAAACCAAAGTCAACCCGAAAGTCAACCTTGATTAACGACCCTTTTTTTTCTTTTTAATCTTGTCTAGATGCACATTAACCTTAGATGTGATCACACAAACACCATGCTCAAAGATCACAAACATCAGAGATAAAACAGGGACCCAATTGAACAAAATACAACTTTAGGGACCAAATTGTAATTTCTGAAAACTTTAAGGACTTAACCAGATTTTAAGTTACCAACTTAAAATTAATCATGTTTCATGCTTCTCTGCCAAATTTCAGCTCAAACGGACTTCCCAAACTCATACAATTGCACAAACAAGATTCAGGACCAAAATGCAAACATTTTGAAACATTTAACCGCCCATGTCAGCCCCCAACGGTCACCCGTTCCGAAACAGGCCAAGGCCGTTCCGAAACACGGGCCGTTCCGCAACGCGTTCCGCAACGGGGGTCTGGCAGAATGCCTTCCGTTTCGGAACGGTGACACCCGTTTCGGACGCCTGGGTTCATGCAGGGCACCCGTTCCGAAACGGTGTTGCCTGTTCCGAAACACCTAGCCCAGAATGTTGCATTTTGCTCATTCAAACACACAATTGATCATTCAAACATGCTCCAAAAGCCACCAGACTTTGCCAACATGCAATTCAACATAAAAGAGACATACTTGCATCAACAATTCAACATATGATCAACACATATGAAAAGCCCCAATTCTATAGGCATGCTTCCTACTCAAGCAACCATTTAAGCACAAACCTTTCAATTCAAACACAATCAAACCAATTCATGATTCAACATCATTAACAACAGTATTTAAACATTCTTGATCAACACATACGATCACAATAACAACAATCCGAGAGATTCTACCCCATTGCCCTTATTAACTATAGCTATTCACCGAGACATACATCTCCATTGGAGTCCACCTTGAATCCCTTGCTCCTTGCTGCCCAACACTCAAGAATCTGCATTGATGGACAAAAAGGAGCGTAAGCACATAATGCTTAGTGAGGAATGCTCAAAACCAAAACACCATCAATGCAGCGGGTCTTTAAAACACTTTAAAACCAACCCGATTTGCTTTCCAAAACCATGTTTGAAAACTCTTTCAACATCAAGCTCAAATCATGCATAAACACCATATGCAAAGCTTAGAATAAAACCATGGAAACACATCCTTTCCACAACATACCTTTCTTTAACTTGGAAACCACATCAAGCAAGAAACCATTGAAAACCATAATTCAATTAAACCATTTCATGCATTTAACCAAGGCATCATAAACCATAACATCATATTCACATGCCTTAACAACAAGTCATACATGACTCCAATGCAACATAGGTAATTCATGCTCACATGCATCATTTATCAAATGATAACCAACACTTGTTCAACATACAAGTAACATGCTTTCACTAGCATCAAACACATTTCATGCAACAATGCATCTTACCAAGCATCTCATGCTTCTCATGCAAACATGCATCAACTCAAGCATCTCATGCTTCACATGCAACCATGCATCATTTCAAGCAATCCCATGCTTCACATGCAACCATGCATCATTTCAAGCAATCCCATGCTTCACATGCAACCATGCATCATTTCAAGCAATTCCATGCTTCACATGCAACCATGCATCATTTCAAGCAATTCCATGCTTCACATGATCAAGAACATTATATTGGCTTCCAAGAGATCAACCATAATCACTTTCCAACTTTACAACCCGATCGGATACGCGGATTACAAGCGTGTCCCAACGCTTCCTACACACTACCCAATCCAAGGTCTTCCCGTGGGCAACAACCTCCACTGACCTCAATCTCCTAAGGTTCCCATGTATGGACTTTTAAACACCATACAACCTTAGCTTTTCCTCAAGGTTACCATGTATAGACATACACCCTTGACATGCACAAGGTCTTCCCGTATGGACTTTCAACCACCATACAACCTTTGCATAACCGATTGGTAGTTGTAGACATCATCTAACGAGATCCGGGACATCACACACAAGATCCACACATGGACTTAACCATTGCCATTGTGATCTTAACAAGTACAAGGTTCTCACATAAGGACTTTTAACCACCTTATAACCTTTACTTAACCAAGGTCTACCGTGGGCAACAACCTCCACTACGACCTTAAGCAACCGAGGTCCTCCCGTGGGCACACCCTCCACTGACCTCATCTCGTTAGGAATACTTGAGGGGAGTTTATCCGGTCCACACTTGACCACTCCACCATCAAGGCGACTTTATTCACGGTGCACCCAATCCTATAGCCGGCTAATTATACCCGATCAACGAACCAAGAACCATTCACATCTCTTGCCAACATAACCATCTTACCATAATATCCAATGTTCCACATGCATAAACATAATGCAAGGCCATCACATCATTAGCTCAATGATTCACATGCATACACATAATGCAACACTATCACATCATTAGCTCAATGATTCACATGCATAAACAACATGCAAAAGGGTACAATTATCATCATTAATCATCATCAACTCACTGTTTTTTAAGCATCATACAAAGCCAATGAACAACATGCATCACTATGCATCAAAATCACAATATCCATAAACATAACCAAGGATCTCTTACCTTGAGCATCCTTCTCACTTGACTTTCAAAACCAGCATTAAACCATGCTAAACATACTTACAAAACAGAATTTAACCATGCAATAACACATGCAAATCAATCATCAACCACAATTGATTTTAAAGCCAAAACATACACAATCCAAGAGCAAAAACCTCTTCACTTACTCTTGAGCTTAGCAAAGTTGTTTAGACTTAACTAAGCTCCCAAAAACCTTCAAACCATGTTTCAAAAGCTGAAATCCCAACTTCACTCACCGATTACCAAACAAGCTAGCCAACAAGCTTTCCAAGCTTCCGAAACCTTCCGAAAACACCTCCAAAGCTCAAGGATCAACCTCCCCTGTTTCAAGCACATAAAAACAGAACATTAATGCATCCATATGCATTAAAACACCAGCAACATCAACACAACTCGCTGCTCATCACAAAACTAGCAATTTGGCTACCTAACACAACCGAAATCACCTCCAAACACTTCCAAAACTTAACCCAGCCAAGATCCATCACTTCTAACCATTTTTATACATCAAATAACATGCAAAATGATCACAACCACGTCCTTATACCTCCAGGTATAACAGATCACCAATTACACTCCAAAAACAACCAAAAACTCAAGCCAAACTTAGGAAATTCAACCTATCCGGGATTGCATTGATCAAGACTCATTTCCACATCAATTTAATGATCATTTAACATCAAAAACACTTCTCAAAACACAGATTTAACAGATCAAACGAAAATCAAGTGAAATCATCAAAATCTTGCATAATTAGCCAAGATCCATAAATCAACCTCAAAACCTTTAATCAATTATCAAATTAGGATTGAAAACTTTAGGAATTTCATTAAAGAACTTGAAGTTCAGAGGAGAAGGACGTTCTTACCTCCAAACTTGAATTTCTCCATTTTAGAGCCAAAATGCTTGATGAATCAACTTGTAAATTGTGAGGTTTTGATGATGAGATGATTAGAAATCAAATAAGAATTGAAATGAGAGTTTAGGATGTCAAAATCAGAGAAAGAAATCTGAGGAAATCTTGTTTGGGTAGAGAGAAAATGAGAGAAAAGAGAACTTGAGAGAAAATAGAAAAATTAGTTAAGAATTGGTTAAAATGATTTCCCTCCTTTTCATAACCTTTAAAATCAGATTTTTGACTTAAAATATCTTAGAAAAATCTGGAGAAATCCTTTTTGGAATAATAGCTCCTTAAAGATTCAAAGTTTCAATCCTTTATAAAACTGTCCCGAAACTTTCAAAAATTACATTTTGGTCACTAGCCAAAATGTCAACCTTCCGAACCTCATTTTCCAAAATTGATTTCACAGTTCACTTATATATATTAAAATATGATTTTAGAACATTTTTCCATATTTTTAATGCAACCCGAACTAGGCTTTCCTAAATTCCCTCTTTTATATTCGATCAGCACTTTGACCGAACCGGTCAACGCCAAAACTTCTGAGCCCAAAACCGGGGCGTTACAACTCTCCCCCCCTTAGGAAATTTTGTCCTCGAAATTTCAACCGGCAAAAGAGAACAACAACCTTTTCAAGCAACACACAAGGCAACACAAAAGCCTTAACCAACACCACTGATCACTTTTCACACAAAACTTCCACCACTCACTGTTCATAAATCCACACTCTCAAGGGTAACCACAACCCAAACTTCCACACAACCAGATTATGCACAATCCCAACATCAACCTAAAAAAAAACTTCAGCTCTTACAACAAACAACACTGTAACACACAACTCCCAAGACTTGTCTACACAAAGACAACAACCAAACCAACTTGACCACTAGGCAACCTCTCAGCCTCTAAAACTCTTGCGATTCCCAAACCTTTTCCAAAGATTTTCCCAACAAGCAGAAATCCTTAAACATCAACTGTTCACACAAACTCTCTAACGAAGCTGACAATCCTTTACACCCATCAAAAACATTACCATAACAGCTCACCAGCACCAAAAACCAGAATCACATCACAACCTCAACTTGAAACCTTCAGCCGTTCCACATACCATCAACAGACTTCAAACAAAACTTCTTAACCACAACTAGCCAACCACTGCTCACACAAAAACCCAACAACCAACAAAAACCTTCGATCTTTCACAGCCCTTTCACTACATACTCAACCAGAACACTTGCACTACCAGAACATCACTGAACCAAAACACACACAACAGCTTCAGAACTCTTCAAAGATTGCCAAGAAGAAACACAACCCTTCACAGCAACTTAAAAGCTAAACCACTTCAGCACTTGGAAACTCAACCACCAAGCTACAACAACACTTAGTACCAAGGAACTACCACTTCCTTTAAACTAAACAAACCACTTAGCAGATACCAACCTCAAACAGATACCCTTCACCACCAAACCACTAAACTCTCAGAGCATCCAACACTAACCTTTTACCAACAAGCCATTCCACTCTCACCATCACAAGCAACTGATTTAACAACTCCAGCACTTCTAACTCACACTCTTAGCACCAAACACCTCCACAAACCCATCATCCCACTTAATCCAACCACAACACTAACAGATTCGATTAGTTATTAGCGAGCGTGAACATCGTATGCATGATCACCTACATGCCCTATCAATGTCTGATGTACATGTATGCAAAACCTCTAATGTCATGCCACATGTATGCATGGACCAACATATATATAATATAGTATATATCAATGCTTTTAACTGTGCATGAATGCCAGTTCACACCCTCCAATAACATCCTCAAAATCTGTCTAAGAACAACCTCCTTACTCACCTTTAACTTAACTATCTCCATCATACCAACAACCATTAACCGCAAGATACTTACCGAGCCTTCTTCACACCAAAGATAATACCAAACCACAACTACCATTACTCCAAACATACTAGCAACAAGACTAAACTTACCACGCAAGGAAAACCAACAGAAACCAAACTAAGGCAATTAAAGCAAAGATCACTTAACAAGGTTACCTGAAAACATAACACCACTCTAAAGCTTCATCGGACGAGCTCTCTTCCTTGCAGAACCAACATCCTTCCGCGGCACAACTGCAACACCAACTAACACACCTGGGTCACCACCAACTCCTTGCGATAAGAAACCTTGGTTATTCCGCGCCAACATCAAGCAATCACGCTTCATGTGTCCAGCAGACCCACACTTCCAGCAAACTTCATTTCCCACACTCTTCACAACCTTCTGCTTTTTATGCCACCTCTGAACCTCGCCTCGGCCGTACCCACGACCTTTCAAAGATCCTTTGGCCAACATCAAAGCTGACTTCACCCCATGAGGACAATCACGCCTAACATGCAACTTAGAACCACATCTCCAGCAAACACTTGTGTCCCAACATTTTCCAACATGTTGTCTTTTACAACGGTCACAAACAG